>ML787712.1:374755-402215 GCA_009831015.1 Picea engelmannii | reverse complement strand
TGCCAAGTGGAATCCTCAAGTGATTTTGACAGCTTAGATTCCCATGGGTTGCAGTTTCTTAGACCATGGGCTAGTCCCGGAAGTCATGGACATGCTAGAAAACAAAAAAAAATCATTCTAACTATGTTGTAACTTCATCCTAGTTTACACTTAATGGTGTTCTTTTTCTCACCCAAGTGACGAAAAAGACCAAACACCTATTACAAAGAATTAGACTATGAACGACTACCTTTTATATATAATGGGTGCCATACCTACAAGAAATTTGTGAAGCACTACTTCCAAGCTTCCTCTCCAACCTCTCTAAACTCTCATATGTCCAACTAATCAAAGTAGTTCTCATCTATGGCTTCATTGAGTAGAATAATATAGTAAGGAAAGGAGGGTTACTAGATGTCTTTTAAACCAGTGATCAACAAAAAAAGAAGCAAAAGGCACAACCCATGAACATAAAATCCACCAAGATTGGTCCCTCCAATGGAATAAAGTACTTCCAAGTGTTAGTATAACTTGAGGCCTTTGAAAATCCCAAGGAATGAGATGAGAATCATTTATAAAAAAGAACCCCCATCCCCACAAAGTCAAAGACACTAGGGAATGAAGCAACATTAGTAGTCCCGAAATAGTTGAAGATCTTCAATCTCCATTGAAAGAAATTGAACAACACAAAATCCATGTTGAGCCTGCCATTATCGTGGAAAAAAGAACAAAGAATCGAAAGGAAACAAGAAAGGTTTAGTCCTCAAAGTCATCCTGAAACAATTGCCCCCTACACCTCACCTCAACTCACCTAGGGAAGAAAATCCAATTGAAAGCACATGGAAAACTAGGTAAAAAGAGACACCTCATTGGCCCTTTATTGGATGCAAAAAAATGTGATAACTAAGCCAAATCTAATATAGTATGTATTGTTTTTGTCATATCTTATGTAATAAATTGTTTGGGATCTATCCATGCACTTTTGGGATTAGTAAAAATGTAAGAAACAAAAGAATGCTCTTTGATCGGTTGTCTCCCATCTCATTTTGGGGATGGGAGCCGACTATACAAATAGAGATTCTATTTTTGTCTTAGACTTCTTTGATGAACAGGGAAATACACATATTTTGACTCAATACAATTTAACCATTTTGACTATTTAAAAAAAAAATCCAAAGTGTGTCATAAAGAACGTCATTTACTTTGTTGTAATACTTGTAGGTTAATGAAGTTGATATAATAATGGTAGAAAACTCCATTAACCACATCATATCCAACATTGTAAATAATGTGGAAAGAATCATCATAGCAAACATTGAAAATAACCTCATTTTTTCATTAGGAGAGCAACATATTTTATGATGTTTATATCATAGCGCTGAGAGGTGCATGCTACAACCTAATATTAGGGTGAAGCATCATGAGTGAGTCACTCAGTCAATGTAATGATTGCATCATGTACTATATAAACCATATTAGATCCTTCTTAACCTCAAATCTATCAAGCATTGAGAGGAATCAAATTCCTCGACATGCAAACATTTTTACAAGTTTTTGTAGTGTAAAAAATGTTTACAACTTGAAAGATTTGATCTCTCTCAACTCAGGATAAATCCAAGGTTAAAATCAATCTAGAAAGATAATTAGCGCTATTCAACTTGTTATAAACCATGTCGTAAGTGACTATAATGACTTTTTTGGATTTGTTTATGACATTTTAATTAACAATGTTTTTCTCGACATCAAATAAATTTGAGACCACCTTGAAATAAGACACAAAATGTTATCGCAACTCGCATCATTATTACTCTCAAATAATGTTGTAAAATTTTGAAAATAAAAATTCCCTCTTTTTACGAAGTTTTTTTCTTTCATAATGTACTTGGCTCCCCTTACCCCCATGGTTTTCTAACGTAATATATAAACAATTTTGCTTTCATAGGAGTTTGATGGACAAAGAACATCGCCTAAATCAAATCACAAAGAATTTAACATCGTGCAAAACAAGTCACAAACAATTTATGTTGTTTTGTGGTTATTTTATAACTTAATATTTATGGTCATCATAGATGATAGAATGAATGTTACATACATATCATCCAAAACACAACCATTCATGTGATGATTGGATCTAATTTTAATAATTATATGACAATACCTATCAATTAAGTGTAGTTTAAGTGGTTGTGAGAAAAAATTATTATTGTATGCATCCAAATTCAAATCCTACTCTATAAAATGTTTATTTTTATTGAATCAATTATTGATGAATTATATATAATTTATGTATGAATTATTATATCCTAAAAAAATATACTTCTTCAAAATAAAAAGTATCCAAAAATTTACAGAAAAAAGTATATAACAATAGTATACTCTTGTAAACAACAATAATAAGCAAAAATCTTTTTTTATTTAAACATGATTCTATAAGCATGTCGATTGATCGTGATGGTTATATATTTTGTGAGATTTTTACCATAAAAAAACGCTCTCAATGTAATATTGTTGACTTCTAGTTCTTCTTTTACTTGTTAGCTCAATAAGAGTGTGAGGAGGAGATAAGTTTGATAACGAAGTTATTGGCCAACGAATATATTATTACTGTGAAAAGACATTTGAAAGATGATTTATAATGTAAGTCTTGTTTTTTTCCCAAACTCCATAAGAGTATGGGGCACATATCAAAATCAAATGGGTTTTCATCCATATTTGGTTAATAAATGTTGAATAATTATAAAGTACAAACCCTAACTTATTCGACACTAAAGATTTCAACAGTGTCAAAATTCGCGCCGAAAAAGAAAAGTAAGGTTACCTCTTAAATAAAATATTTAAAGTTACCTCTTAAATAAAATATTTAATGTTACATCTTAAATAAAATATTTACTTTTAATGAATTAATAATCCTTTAAATGGCATGGTTGAATAACATTAAGCTCCGTGCAAAAAATCTGAAGGTAATAACTTTTTTGGAGTATTTTATTATGGGAAGTTGATTTTTTCAAAGCAAGGAAAGAGCCAACAATGGAAGTTGATTGTTGTTATCAAGGTAATGGGATCATTTGTATATTGTTCTAAAATTTTGTACATTTATTTATGGAAGACATCACTAACAAGTTCTCTTATTCGTTGCTTTATACATCATCTTGGATTACTTTTGAAGTTAGTACAATGTTTAACGGATTTGATTTAAGTCATCATCAAACTCTCTATATATAAAATAATAAAAATATAATATAATAAATATAATTTTTATTATGTAGTTTGTTGAGTTAGTTTAATTGGTTGAGTGTTTTGTGCTTTATGTAAGAGTCTTTTGCGTCAATTTCTAGTTGGCTACATCTATTATATGACTCACTCGATGTCCTTATTAGATCAGGGGTCGTAATCAACATCGAGGGGGGAGGTGAGGGACTTTTTAACTAGTTATTTGTGGTTCCTTTGTTTTTAGGTGGAAATACATATTTTGAAGAAAACATAAGATTATATATGTAGGTAGGAGTTCTAGAAACTTGTTCATTTCCTACGTAAATGGATGGATGTCAATGTTTTTCTTTGAGATTGGTGAGGACAAATTATCTCTACACTAAAGTTTTCTTGATTAAAAATATAAAATATGGTATTAACCATCTTGTAGATGGAAAAACTAAAGACATTAAAGGGTACCAAGTTGAGATTGTAAAACTTGGGACTTTGATTCTGGTGTTGCATATTAAACATATTTTCAATCAAATATCAAATAAGGCTTCCTTGTTATATGGATTGGAAGTTTAATTGTCCCTATTTTCAAATCCATAAACCAAAATGACTCTTCCAATCATAGAACTATCATGATTAGTCTCCTTTTATCAAAGTTATTTGGCTTGATCCTTGAAAAAAATATTAGTCAATGGATTGAGGATAATAATAAAAGGGTTAAAGGACATGTTGGCTTTAGGAATCACCACGCTACAACTGATCATCTTGCCAACCTCATATTTATTTATGAGGATTGTAGATACAAAGGGAAGATCATGATAGCCATGACGGTTACCTCAATTGGTTGGTTCTACTGTTGTCAGGATGTTGTTAGCAATCCAACGTGCTATGTAGATCCCCGACTCAATTCTTATGGGGTTAGGAACACTAAGTCTATACCACTTGTTTTACACTAGATATCGTCCTTGGAATGTGGGAAAGTGTTCAAGAGTCTCCTAAAGATCTATTTTCAAGGGGGGGAAAATAAAAATGAAAATCTCATTTGTTCTTTTCTTGATTTTTGAAAAGTCTTAGTCATTATCCTTACACCCAAACTATGGAAGAATACTAGAAGAGATAGGTAACTTTCCTGACCTTCATATTATTGTGGTTAGGTTCCATGAAAATGTTATTGTTAAGATGAAATGTAGTAGTGAATGGTTAGCATACATTAATTGTAATATCAGTATTAAGCAAGGATGCCTCTTTCTCCCACCTTTTTTGTATATATCGATAAAATTGAGAAATGTTTAGAATAGGAGGGGTGCATTAGTATTAACATGGTCAAACTTGTTGGTGTACTTCTCTTATACACTTATGGAACTGCTTTCCTTGCAAAATCTAACGACGATCCTCACAAGAAACTCAAAGTTCTCTAGCAATTTTATAAAAATGTGAGCTTGCCATTAATATTGATAAAAGTGATATTATGGTAATTAAATATGAGAAAAAAAAAATCATCTAATTTTATACGGAAATAACAATGTTTAAGAGGTCCATCCTTACAAATACTTAGGTGGTGATTTTAATTGTCATTTAAATTAGAAACACGACATCGAGAAGAAAATCATGGGTGGTTGGAAAGCTTCTTAAAATAGATGGCATAGGAATGTTGATCTTTGGGACTAGAATAAAAAACATTTTCAATTCCCTAGGGTGATTCATCTTCTAGGGTGATTCTTCTTCTAGGGTGATTCATCTTCTAGGGTGATTCATCTTCTAGGGTGATTCTTGGTCTCTCTCTCTAGTGCTATCTAGCATAAGATATATGCCCTATCTTCTAGTATCTCTTGGTGGTATTCTTGGTGACATTCTTGGTGATATGTTGATGTTCTTGGTGGTATTCTTGGTAAGTGCAACTGCAACTGTTTCAGTTGAGAATTGTTCTTCTTCTGTGGTTTTGGGACTTTATGTTTGGTGCGCTATATTTGGAGAAAGGTGCGCTCTCTTGATCATTTGTTGGTTCTAGTGTTGCTTCCATAATCATTATATCTATCAAAGGTTAAGGTGCTCAGGGGTGGTTGTGTGCCTATGGTTGGGTGACAATATTGTGATATTATCTATGGTAAAATGAGCACATTGAATATTTTAATAGATTATGGGCCCACACTACCTTCAAAATAGTCTAACCATTGGAAGGTAGAGTGGGATTTCTTTGTCAAGATCATTGTAGCACCAGTTGCAGCTAGAACTAAGGTTTCTAATTTTGCAGTTTCAACAAACCCCAATCTAGTTCTTTGGGCACCTTAAGTGAAGTGTTGGACCTAATTTCTGGATATTATAATGCACCTTATCCTAGCGCACCCTCTAGTGTCCTCAGTCAACAAAAATGTCAAGTTTGAGTTCTTGGTCAAAGTCAAAGGTTGAATTTTGGTCAAAATTGATTTTGTGGTCAAAGTTGAAATTTCAGGGTTTCTATCTTGTTATAATCATTGAACCTTTTTTTTTAGTTTCTAACCTCTTCTTGTCAAGATGGTGTCTAGTTTCATATTAGAAGACAAGTTGAACTATACAACAAATTTCAAAGGTATGCACTTGTATATGCTTTCTAAGTTATATCATCCAACAAAGCATGAGTGTGTTTGTAGGGAATGTACAAGAGACCTTGTCCAAGTCGTGATCGTGGATTCAGTACATTCAAAGGAACAAGCACACCCTTCCTAGCAGTTGAGGCTTCGGGTTCCAGGTTTGACTGATCAAATTGTTAAGGTTCAATTTGCACATATCAAGTTTGATAGTTGCTATAGTACTAGTAAACACTATAGTTGTGACAACAATCTTTGAAAGGTTCTATTATTGTTAGGTATACTTGGTTGCATGTAAGTACTATTGATATAGATTCATATTGCACTTGTTTACAAAATGAACTAACTTCTCCTCTGGGAGATATCTCTTGTTTTTCTCCCGGGAAGGTCACCTTGGTAACTCTATGATGACTACCATCCTTGTTACCATAGATATGTTCTTATGAAAATGCTATTGGAAATACTTTTTCTCTTATTGTTCTTGTTCCGAGAGGGTCACGGGTGATAAATATGAGAGGGAACTACAGTGACAACAAATGACTCCATCAAGTGGTGAGGCAGGTGATCTCACCAAGTACCAATTATAAAGGAAACGTGTAAAGAAAAAAGGAGTTTTGGACATCATTCACTTAGATATGTGTGTACCAATGTCAACCTCCTCACTAAGAGGAAGATAAATTTCTTGAGGTTTGATAATGAAGGAAAGTACACCTCCAGATATCTCATTTCCTTTTTATAAAGAAGCCAGGATTAGGAGGGAGTTAATTGTCTCACATAATCCTCAACAGAATGGTGTGGAAGAAAGAAAGAATCGATCCATTGAAGAATATGTTAAGGCAATGATGAATGACCAGAATCTATCCATGTTTCTATGGGGAGAAGCAATTATGACATCTATATATGTTCAGAATAGAATTCCTCATCATATATGGAAGAACATGACTCCAAAAGAAGATTTCTCCAGAAAGAAGCCAAGCGTTGAACACTTGAGGATATTTGGCTATCATGTCTATATTCATGCTCCCAAGGACAAAAGGAAGAAGTTGGAACCTTCAGGAAAGAAGGGCATATTTGTTGGATATGGTGAAACATCAAAAGATTACAAAATCTATGTCCCAGGTCAATAGAAGGTTGAAATCAACAAGGACATGACTTTTGATGAGAAGACTGCCTTTAAGAAATCTATAGAAGATTCCATGGACTCCAACGATGAAGAGGAACATGAATATCCCAAGGAACAGAGTACATGTTCTCTAAAACATCCCAATGAAGATCTATAACAACCACTTGAATATGTGGAACCAATTATTGTACCTGAAAGAAGGAGAAAGACATAAAGTTCCTAGTGGCATCTTTAAGG
Source organism: Picea engelmannii (assembly GCA_009831015.1). Lineage (NCBI taxonomy): Eukaryota > Viridiplantae > Streptophyta > Pinopsida > Pinales > Pinaceae > Picea > Picea engelmannii. Next base: position 395,111 of record ML787712.1, on the reverse strand, counting down.
AGAGAAAGAGGCCCAAAAGATTCTCTAGTTATGCGACACTCATGACAAGTCTTGTAAATGAAGAACCTTCCACCTTTGAAGAAGAAGACAAGAAGAAATGAAGGAAGGAAGCCATGATGGAAGAATACCAATCCATCATGAAAAATGATGTATGGGAAATTGTGCCTAGACCTAAAGGAAAGTCTCTAGTCACTTCAAAATGGGTTTACAAGATAAAGCATGCAGTGGATGGGAGTATTGATAAATACAAGGAAATATTCATGGCTAGATGGTTCTCCCAGCAGGAGGGAGAATACTATGATGAGAAGTTTTCTCTAGTTTCCAAATACACCTCTATTAGAGCCATCATATCTCTTGCAGCATCCATGGGTTGGAGTTTACATCAGATGGATGTAAAGACTGTTTTTCTCAATGGAGTAATTGAGGAATAAGTATGCATAGAGCAATCTCAGGGTTTTGAAGTACACCTGAGAGAAACCCATGTAATCATATTAAAGAAGGCCTTGTATGGACTCAAGCAATATCCAAGATCTTTGTATGCACAAATTGAGAGTTACTTGACAAGACTTGGATTTTCCAAGAGCTATGATGATCCAAACCTTTATTACAAGGTTGTGAATCATGCACCTGTGATCCTACTACTATATGTTGATGATTTTATTTTGACATGTGTAGATCCTCTCATTATTCAATGTAAGAGGGAGTCATCCTATGAATTCAATATGAAGGATCTTGGTCTCTTGCATTATTATTTGAGATTAGAAGTATGGAAAAAGCATGGTGAAATATTCCTAGGGAAAGGGAAGTATGTTGTAAAGATCCTTTAGAAGTTTGGGATGATGGATTGAAAATCCATGGAAACTCCCATGGTAACAGATATGAAGAAGTTGAGAGACTCTAATTTTGATCTAGTAGACTCGTCCTTGTACTGACAGTTGATTGGCTCATTCATGTATTTGGTTAATACCCGGCTAGAAATTTTCTTTGCTATGAACATGTTGAGCCAGTACCAAGTGGAACCTAGACATGAACATTAGATAGCTGCATAGCACATTTTGAAATATCTTCATGATATGCTAAACTATGGTTTAGATATGTCTCAAACAGTGATGTACAACTGCATGGATTTACTGATTCAAATTGGGCAGAGAGTGTAGATGACAGAAATCGTACTTTTGGTATATGTTTCATTTTGGGATCTGATATGATATCATGGGATAGAAGGAAATAGAAGTATGTTTCACTCAACACTGTAGAAGTAGAGTATATTGCTTCTTGTGATGCTTGTATGTAAATAGTATGGCTCTGTAATCTAATTTCTAGATTATTTGATGAGGTGTTGGATTCGACTGTGATATATTGTGATAATCAGAGTTGTGTGAATCTTTCAAATAACTCTGTGTTCCATGATAGGTAGAAGCACATTGAGATCAAGTACTATTTTATCCGTGATAAATTCCAGAAGGGAGAAGTGATTCTCCAGTACATATCCATTGATGAGAAGACAGTTGATATTTTGAAAAAGTCTCTATCCAAGACAAAGTTTACATACTTGAGGGAAAAGTTGGGACTTGTGGAGATTGATCCCTTGGTTGAGAGGGAGAGTTGATCTATATCATGCTAGTACAACTTATATATGATGCTTCAACATCATTCTAGTACATATTATATATGATAGAGATGTCTTGAGACACATCATGCTAGTATAGCTTAATTATGAAGCATTAGCATCATGCTAGTACAACTTAGAGATGATGCATATTCCTGAGTCGCATCATGCTAGTAAATATTAGATATGATGCAGTAGCATCATGCTAGTACAACTTAGCGATGATGTATATGACTCACATCATGCCAGTATAGCTTAGAGATGGTGCATTGACACCATGCTAGTATGGCTTAGACATGATGCATATGAATCACATCATGCCAGTACAACTTATAGATGGTTCATTGAAACCATGCTAGTACGGCTTAGAGATGACGCAGATACATTGATCTACATCAAGCAAGTACAAATTAGATATGATGCATTCACATCATGCTAGTATGACTTAGAGATGATGTAGATGATGCTCCACATCATGCAAATATAGCGTAGATATGATGCATTCAAATCATGCTAGTATGGATTAGAGATGATACAATGTAGAGAATGGTATGTCTCCCTGAGTTCACAGTAGTGACTAGAGTGTGGATATTGGTACAAAACACACATTTTCCCTGAGTTCACAGTAGTGGCTAGAGGGGGGGAAATGGTCCAGGATAGTCATTCTTCTATGACGTATTTCTGGATTAGAAGAATGGTCCCTATATCCCATGGCGTGGTTTTCGACATCTGGGAGGACTAATATTCTTCTAGGATGTATGTCCATATTAGAAGAATGGTCTCTGTAGCTCATTGTGGGGATTTCAACATCTGTTGGGATAGTCATTCTTCTTGTGTCACAGGAAGTGACCAGGATAGGAAGAATGGTCCCTATATCACTACGTTGAGTGAGTGACTTATGAGAGACACTTTGTTGAGTATGATAAGTATAGCACATGACTTATTCAGTATCATTCCCAATTACTCAGATGGAGTATGGCCTCGAGAGATGATGCAGACGATGATATGATTTGATGCCAGGAGGCTGTTGTATTGCATGGTGATAACTTGTGCAGCTATTAGTTGATTTCAATGGAGACTGTATGTCTCTGGACAATAGTTGTGTGCTATTTTGGTGTATTTGTTCCACTGGTAGTGACTGTGTGTCACTAGATAGTAGTTTTACGCTACTAGGAGTGGTTATGTACCACTGGATATCCTATGTGGCTATGATGATGCTACCTGTAGAATGGTATGCAAGACTATGTGAGCCTTTCCCATACCATGTGAAATGGATGGACATGTTTGAGACCATTAAAGTTAATACCTCCCTAGCCAGGAGGGTCTGTTGATATTATGGTAGTTGCGAGAGGTATTAACCTTCATGTATAACCTCTGAGTAGAATAGAATATTCCAAAAGCAAGAGAAACCCTAAACAGATGTGTAGAAACCCTAGAAGACAAGTCGACTCAGTAAAATAATTAATATTAAAGTATTAGCTTCTAGAAGGACAAGTCATCCCAGACAAGTGACAAGAACCACTATAAATAGGAGGTGCTTGAGCTCATTTGTACTCAATCACTTCACTCACTCTCTCAAGCATAGTGCAAGTTTGGATCTGCAGCTGCAAGAATGGAAGGTGGCTTCTAGGGTGATTCTTGGTCTCTCTCTCTAGCGTTATCTATCCTAAGATATGCACCCTACCTTCTAGTATCTCTTGGTGGTATTCTTGGTGATATTTTGATGTTCTTGGTGGTATTCTTGGTAATTGCAACTAAAACTGATACATTTGAGTATTGTTCGTGTTCTATGGTTTTGGGACTTTCTATCATGTGCATTATTTTTGGAGAAAGGTGTACTCTCTTGATCATTTGTTGGTTCTAGTGATGCTTCCAAAATCATTTTATATGACAAAGATTAAGGTTCTCATGGGTCTACGTGCACATCAAATATTTTAACATGAAGGGTGATATTAAGGTTGACCAATGGAAGCTTCATTTGATAATGTCTAGAGGTGGGAAGGATCCTGAAGTTAGGGCTAGATAGGACAACATAATCCTATTTCTTCAGTAAATTCGGGTGGAAGGGAGTTTAGAGTGAGAGAAGAATGGACATTGCCACAACGTCGCTTGGATGGGAAACTACGGGTTAGTGTGGAGGTTTCTTCAAGCCTTCCACTTTCCTTGATTTGGTATCAAGGGTCGGCGGGTGGTAGGCCCTTGGTTATCTTTGTTTGGGTTCTTGGTTTACATCTCTGTGTGGGCCAAATGAGTTGTGCATCCTTAATAGTTCAACCAGGAAAGAGAAAAGGAGGGGATGAGTGGAAGCCTCAACTATGTTATACTATGGGTCGGTTGTTGGGTCTTCAATGGTTAGTGGAGATGGGTCGAGTAGCGGGAAAGTGGGGGAACACTAGAAAGGGAGGGGGTAAAGGAATAGTGAGGAATGTGTCTATGTCCAAGAAGAGAGAACCCACTACCAAAGATGAAAACGAGGCTTCAGAATCCAAGCAGCGTTTCATTGAAAATTTCTTCGATGAAGCTCAAGAAGAATTTGAGAAGGTGGAGGAGATGGTAAGGGAAACATGACAACAAATATCAAACAAGGATATCATGGAGGAGATCCAAGGCTGGGTGGATGATCCCATATGTTCCAGAACTCGAGGTGCAAAAATTTTCAAAAAAATGGAGACATATTGGACGGTAAAGGAAATGGTGGCACAAGCACTGGAAAAATGTGAGGACCAAAAATAAATCCTCCATGTAGTGAGAATTTTCAAAGGTAAATTTGAAGAGATGTGCCAAATTGTATTTGGAATCAAAATCAAGGTCTCAAGGGCAAATGACGGACAAAGAGAAGGGAAGTGAGAATAGGCTTCTTCGAGATCTACTAGAACTTGTGACAACCCAATCATTTTGGACGCTGACATGTAGACCCCCAGGACCACTTCATCAAACGATGAGAAGGTAGATCTGATTTCGGAAGTGGAAAAGGAGGAGACTATCTCTTAACCAAAAGACGGATTTGGTTCAGTTTGTTGTTTTTTATTTCTAGCATAGTTGATATAGTCATGGATAGATATAGATTAACATATCAATATAGTTTTTCTTTGAACTGTCTCTAGCTAAACTTATAGTAATGATTGGAATCATGCTTATGGAGACTATTGAGCTAGTAGGGAACCTGGTTTCCATTTTGGAAGGTCCCCTGGCCTTTTGATGTAATTTATGTCTTTGTTGTGTATAATAGAAAGAACCTTATATATATAATTGAAACCCTTGGAATTCACATATGCATTGTGAACTTTGTTGTGTAGTAAGAAAACAATTTGTAGGGAATTGTGTTATCTTGCTAAATATGTTTTTTCCAAAAGTTGTTATTGTCATTTCATGTTTCAAAATTGTTTTTGATTATATGTTTGTCCTTGCAAATTTATGAAAAAGTTAGCAAGTGAATTTTGTTCAAAACAACTATTTCAGTGCTAAAGGTATAATTTTCAACAAATAAAAATATATGAGCATGATCTACACAAAAGATAATCTATCCCACATATTTTAGAAAAAAATCAAAATTGTATTTTCTATTAATTTTCAAAGTTGATTAATTAATATTGGAATCAGATTTTATAGACCTTTGTGTTTGTAGTAAATTATTTTAACTTGTTTATGTAAACTAAAAAAACAAAAATAACTTTTGAAGAGAAAACATCCAAGGGTATCCCAAAATAAAAATCTAATGCCTTAATTGTGTATTTTGTATGCTACTAATTTTTCTCTCACTCCCTTCACAACTACGGAAAATTTGTGTATAAGTTTAGAACAAAATGAAATAGAAATATAATATGAAAAATAAAAATTGAAAAATTATGCCATTAGATAGAGGAGCTAATGATGAATATACTGGCATAAATTCTTCCACTTTACATAGAAGATATCAAATGATTTCACCCCCTAGAAGTTGCACCTCCACAAAGGGGTCATAATTCCTAACATTTAAATCCTCAATTGAAGGCTTATTTTGACCTCAATCAAGAGCTTGAGATAGAATTTTAAAGATGCTCAATCAAGGGTTAATTTAAGCCTCGGTCAAGGCCTTGTTGGGTTAATCTCAAGTGCTCTATCAAGGTATCGAGGGTTAGACCTTGATCGAATATGTCATATAAGTTAAACACCAATACAATTCACATGCTTTATGCTAAAAAGATGAAAGAAAAAAAAGTATAATAAGATCTAATCACATGCTTTATGCTAAGTTCAAAAGATTTATGCTAAAATTACAATAAATATATAGTGTGGGTAATTCAAAAATTGAGATGGTGAACCAGGAAAAACATACAATAAAATATGACCATAAATTATGTAACTAAGATAAAGTGTGAGAGAATATGAAAAATATGAGTAGAATTGAATGAACACGAAGATAATATGCAAGAAGAACCAAACCCACCAGAAAATGTAGGTGATGTCATGCAAGAAGAACCAAACCCACCAGAAAATCTAGGTGATGTCATGTAGGAAGAACCAAACCAACCAGAAAATGTAGGTCATGTCACAAACATCATTGGGGAGTGTACATATAAAACCGTTGGTCAGTTTTAAGGTTAACCCATTGGCTAGCCTTTAGTGCAATCAATTAGTAATCTTTAGGGCATTCAATTGAGGGAAATATCAATATTTTTTAACCATGCTTGCCAAAAGGATATTATACTCATAATATTGATTTATATTCCATTTTATAATTTGCATGTTATTTTCTTTTATATTTTAACATATGTTTTATTTGTATACTTGTACAATATTGATTGGAATATGCAAGGATGGAATCTAACCAACTCCTACAATATAATTTCCCCTCATAGGTTTCAAGAATATTTAGAAGTTGTAGTGGTTTCCAAATGGGTGGATTTTTTTTAGAGAATTTGGTTGCAAATAGAAGTGATAAAGTTAGGGCCTGAAGTCCTACTTGGACAACAAGATAACATATTGGTATAACATAATTATGATATTTTTTGAGCAAAATTGTTACACAAGCTCGAATCTTACACAAATTAGTAAAACATGAAAACATTAAGAGATATGCAAAGGCACATGAGAATGTATTGAAATTCTCTTCATTTTGGAAATCAAGAAAACTCAATATCCTAGCTAATCACGGAGAATTTACAACCATTGTTGTTGTTCCAGGAACTTCAAGAAGTCAAATAATAACAACATTTTCAAAATTACTATATGTTTCAAGAAGAACACTTGAAATGCATACTAAATTCATCTTCCATATAGACGAAAATGATGAATTTCCTTGTTGGGATCTTATTTCTAGTCATCCCTACTTAGGCAAACTTCTAGAAGGTGTTAAATATAAGGTGGTAGAATTTTGGGAAACCCATTCTTGTGTTATGCCACATCACAATAATTTTCTAGAATTCCCTTAATTTAGAGGTGTGTATGATGAGAATTATAAGCATGTTATGGAGATTATGCAAGTTGAATTATTCAACAAGTTTCAAGAAAGAAACCTTAATTTCAACATGGATATTATCATGTTTAATAAATTGAAACTATCGTATATCATGGCCAACATTGTTTACAACATTTTTTGTTGTCATTACCATGTTGAATTCCAATTCTATTATGACACGTTCATAGATTTTTTCCAAAGGCATTGGCAAGGTGTCCCTCCTCCTCCCATAGTTTGATATTTTATTTTGATTATATTATGCACAACAAATATTGAAGATGTGGTTTTAAGTAAAAGATGTGTAGGTGGAGAAATATTCCCTATAACATACCCAACCTTCCAAGATGAGTCCCATCACTGCAGAAACTGACTTAGCCTGCTAAATACAGATTTAAAAATTCCCCATACATATAAAATAAAACCAAGGGGCAACGAGCCAATAAAAATTACAACAAAACAATATGTTGATTTACCCATGCATCTACAACATTTATAAAAAAAATTGAATACATCCAGTAAGCACATAAAAAACACACACCATTCAAATATCATTATATAGCGGAATAATCATAACAAACACAACAGAAACTTATTTGTTCATAAAATATAACCAATTGGATACATACGAAAGATGAACCTCCTAGCCATAGGTGTTTCTATTCATTTTATCTCAACAACAGTCCACCCCCGAGCTAAGGCTATGAGTCCAAAAGGAGATGTGACCCTCTGGATATCCACTCTCCACACTTAGCAACTCAAAACCTAGGTTCTACTCCTACAACAATGTCTATCAATCATCTCTCACTCTTCCCCACAACCTGCAGAACCCAAGGAAAGTACCCCCTTCACTGCTCACAATCCCTTGGGTTGTACCATTCATTTATCAGGGCTTCTAGTTCACTCGATTGGCCAAGAATATCTTAGTTGGGGACTTCAGGACTCAACTACTTCAGGACTTCCCACAGTAGCCTTCACAAGGCTCTTGAGCCATTTCCTCAACATGAAAATGCACTTTAGGCTAACAACCTAATTTCATAGGCATGATGATCTCATTTCCAACATAAAACATATCCAAACGATGGATACTCAAGCACAACATGGCTTGTGATCTTCCCATCACTCNCCCCCCCCCCCCCGGTGTCCAAAATTTGCATGCAAAATCTATCTTCTTTGGCCATATGAATTTCATTTTCCTCAATCCAATTGAATACTCGCTAGACCCAATGTTGATTGTACTTTAGCTCCATGTCACCAATAAATATGGGATGTGACTCCTCACACCCACCCTCTAAAATGAATTTAATGATTGGCATTGGGAACACTCAACAACAAATAGAAGGTTATACACAATGATAATAGTATCAGGAATGTGGGTTGGATTAATACCCATGAACATTTCACCCTTGGACCCCTCTCTCTTGTGGAATCATATCCCCCCCATCATTCTAATCCCTCTCGTATCACAACCAACAATTATTATTTCATTAATAATTTTGATGTACCATTTACATAGTTTATCCCTCAACCATATTAATCCATACAATCTCTTTTCCCCAAACATACTGGCTCACTAGCCTAAATCACATTTAACAATTACATTATAATTTGTGGGGATTAAAACTGGGGATGTTGCATTCCCTCAATGTGCTAATTTGACACTCTTCCAAAGGATTTTTCCTATTGATCATGCACACCCTACATTGTAAGACATCATGGATGCATGGAAGAGATATGAGTATGTTACTATGAATATGTCCTCCTCTTCAAGTGTGGTGTCTAAAAGGATTGATTTTCTTGAGGATGAGATACACGTTTTAGAAATCATGGGAAGTTTCAAAATCAAATTTATAAATATATCAAATACTGTTATAGGTCCAAGTGGCAAGATTCCCAATTCAAACAATATTGTGAGGTATATGATCTGAGCACAATCTTATCAATGGTATACTTTGCTGAGAATTAGACATTTTCTCAATAGAGATACATACAAAAAAAGAACTATCATTATGACCATATATTATTATGTTTTATTATTTTATGTGTTTTATGTTTTCATTTTATTGTTTTGTATGTTCAGGTTTTTATATTTGTGCATTTATTCTATAGTCTTGCATAGGTAAATGTTGATGGTAGAGTTCACATTCTATAATCTTGCAATGTGATTAAGAAGTACCATGTTTATGTTAACAATCATCATGAACATGATCACATTGTTTGTTTAGCGTCACTTTCATTTAATCTATGAATCATCAGAAAGAATAGGATCACATTCACATTGGCATGGTCTATATACTTGTTGATTTGGCTTCATAAGGAGGTGTGAATCTGACATACTTGGAGTTATTTTGAAACTAGGCATGGAAGGGATAACATGATGGTATGGGTGCTTGTGTAAAATGTGCATTTAGTTAGTACCAAATGAGTCACTCTATAGTCCAACTAAAATCATCTTTTGAATTTTTTGACTATTGTAAATTGCATTTAGGACTTGAAGGTCATGAAAGAATGAATATGGTGCCCAAGTAAAAGACCATTGTATGCAAATTCAACCTTAAATTTAACACATTTTGAAACATGTACTTAGTAGAAAATTTAAATTGGATAAAAAAACATCTTTATTATGTTGGTTCATTGGGAATGTTATGATCAACAACATGAATAGATCCATACCCTGGTATTGTGAAAATATGACTAGCATGAGGGAATTACACTCTGTTTGGAGTAAATATATGGCTGACAACTTTTCAATTGAGAAGAGAAAGTACATATGTTTTCTGTGGATTTTTCATTTATGCATAGGGATGTGCACTAGATTAGTGCGAAATAATGGATTTGTGAAACAATGGAAATATGTTCCACTTAATCCAAAGAGAAAACATCCTATTCAAACATTGAAAGAGATGCATATTGGAGAGGTTGTGGTTTCAATGAAACATGTTCAAGTTTCTTATATTGTCAAGGAAGGTGCATGAGGATTAATGGGTGTGTTATATTAATGGGTTGTTTTATATATAACCAACATGAAAATTTTACATTGTCTTTGAATATTAGATATTCCACCCTATGTAACATCACATATATAGGATGTCTTGTGATCTTATTTATCACATATCCTTCAAAGTATCAAGCAACATCTTGCATCATCATCTATCTCATATTGGTTGGCCTAATGATTCACTAAAATCTTTACATCCATTCACATCTAATACCAAGCAATATGGTCTTTGGCCTACAAAGTACAAAACCCTTTGTGTAGTTATCTGGCCTCCATAATGTCCAATTTTCCATACAAACAAATGTATATTTACTAATATTTTGAATTGTGTCTCTAGGTGATGTATTCATTGCCATTTTACCATGGGGAAATGAAGAGAATGTGGCCTATTATTTGATATCATTCACAAAAATAAAAATTAGGTTGGTGAAATTGTATCAAAATGGAGATTAAACATACCATATAAGTGGCATGGTTTTAATGGGTCACTTTTTTTAAAATTGAAAAACACAATGATCATACTATCTACAAAGATTTTATACTTGTATATATATATCTTGACAATACAATCATTTGGTGTTAGCATCTCGGAAATAATTCATCAAAATCAAAATGAAGAAAGGTGAACTGAGGATATGGAAGATGGTTATTGCTAACCATGAACCTATTATGGAAACTTGCATTCCTATAACCCATTGGCCATATGAGTAAATTGTGTCAATTATCTTTGACAATTTTAACTTTTATCTTTGTGAACATGGATACTTCGATACATTATATCTATCATATTTTGTTTAATATATTGTTTTTGTTTATTTTGTGTCATCCATTTAATTGTATTTTTCAATTGTATCTAATTTCATATATAGTTGATTATCTTAAGAGATGATATTGGATAGAGTAATATTACACCCTCAATATCCCCGAATGGGGTGACACATCGGCCACATGGGCCACATGCGTCGGCGGACGGGGATAACGATGGCAGTTAAAGCCTCTTGCTTCCACCCTCCCTCCCTATCCAGTCGCGATGACTCTCATTCTTGAAGGCCAAGCCTTAATGCACCGGGCCTTAATGGATTCCTGGGCTCGACTCCTCGACTTCAGTACAATCCTTGAGATCGACATCACTCTTGCACTAATAGATACTAGATCCATCAATGTCGTTGTCCTTCTGGTCTTTTCATTGTGTTGGAAATGTTATATGGGGTGTTTGTGCCTAGAGCCCAACATTCTTATGTTGATCCTTCCCTGAGACACAACTTGTTCTTACAAATTTTTCACTAGCCTAGTGCCCTGCATAACCATGCCAAGAGAATGGGGCAAGCCCCGTTGAGGGTCAGCCTATTACAGTAGATTTGGACGACACAACTACCCAAAGACTTCCTCTTGAGCGCATACGCTAGGTGGAGACCATACGATCTCCTCAGGAAAGAATTTTCCTACACAAGCCCCTTCAGAGCTCTGGCCACACCATGACTAAGGAGTTACCTCTCATGCTCATGTTCCAGATGAGGTCCCTTCAGGTCTCTCGAGTCTCAATTGTTACGAGCAAGCTCAGCAGCAAACACGTCCTCCTAGCACCGAGAATCTCCAAGGTGGTTTCCCATTGGAGGAATAATTTCCTTCCAACTGGGAATAATTATTTCCTCTCCTTCCCTCGACCATTCTGGAGCGTCAGCCTACTATCTGCACCACTAGTCCACTATAGGAGTTAGTCGCTATGGGTTGCATAGTAGAAGAAGAGGCCTTACCTCTATAGGGCCACTCGGGATGCAATTCAGTTGCCTCCATGGAGGAAGACCCTGTCACAGACTCAACTGCTACCTTCAACTCCGTCACTGCCACCTTGGAGGAGAGCCAAGATCAAGAGGACTACCACTCTACTCCTGAATCCCACCTACTCATGGATGACCACCTAGTTATGATATTTGAAATGAGGAGGGACATGGACAAGCAAAAACACCGCCAGAGTCTCTTTGGAAAATCCTGGATGCCCTCTATGCTTCCCTTTCAAGCGATCCTGAGAAGAGTCACCGCCCGACATGTTGTCTGACCTTCATCTTCAGACTCTGTCACGATGACCCTGGCTTTCCGCATGCATAACTTCTTTGGGTCAATGGAAAGAATTTCTGTAGTTTTCCTAAGTCTATCTTTGGTTCAGTATTTGATTCATTCTTTGGCTTAGTTTCAATTTCTTTGGTTCAGGTTGAGGCACCCAGTCATCGCCTGTTCTGGTTTCCACGAGAGTGGCAGAACATGTGGCAAGTCCCCTGGTTGTATTTTGAAATTTGTCGTCTTTTTTTCAAAGTCATGTAACTATGGAAATATGTCATGCCTTTGCGTTCTGGTTTCCACCTTGGTGGCAGAACAATTGGCTTGCTCACATGTATATTTGGACACGTAAGATTTTTGCTTTCGCAAGGTAACATAAGTGTTTTTTTTTACAAAAAAAAATATGAAAACTTTTCATCTTGTTAGTACCTGTCGAAGGGACTATAACATTCGATACACCATTGAATGAGTATTAACTCTTGCGTTGAATTTCAATTTTATCTCCATTTCTAATGTTTAACATAGAAAAGTGTCAACAATACTTTTATTTTAATTAAGATAAATAAATAAAGAATTTTTTTGCGATATCATTGGCCCTCAACTTTCACTTCTTATTACAGAGGTGACGACGGAGTGCATTAATACCTCTGCATTATATTTATTGAATTAATACCTTGAATCTTATAAGCCCTCCAAGTACATAGAATATGTCCACTTCAGCATTCTGGAAGGTTGTAGGGTCGTTGAGCTACTCTCCGGCGTGGAAAGAATCCTATCACAGATCATGGACATGGCCCCTAAGAAGTCCTACCATTTCATCTTTGCTTTGTAAATAAAATAATTTTAAAAATTCAATCTTTCATATTTAAAATATTTGGAAACTAATTACTAATTTTTAATATACATAATACACATTTCATTCATATTTAACTTAATTGTTATTTTTAAAATTTTAAAATATTATATTAAATTGATTTATCATCAACCCAATTCCATTACGACCTAACTTATATCTACAAACAATCAACTATTCTCTACACAATCAAGATAAAAATGACCTTAATTCATATTTATTCCACTCATAAACATGGAATGCACATAACAATTATTTGCACAATTATTTAAGTGTTGCAAAATATGACGAACAAGTGAACATATTCTATGGTTAGAGTTTTGTGACTTGTTGGATCAAATAGAAGCCTCTGGATCGTTCACTGAATAGAAAATAGAAGCGGCTGGACTATGGATTTGTATTAGTAGTTGAATAGATTTATTTAAACCTCTTGAGGTTAGAAAATGATTCTTTCGGCCCACACTCATATTATTACAAGTCATATTCTTTCAACACGCTAATTATATTCAGTGCTTTCAGCTCTTGAAACAGCTGAAAAGCCGCATTTCTCCTCCAAATATGATTCCATTTCCCCTGATCGTGTAACATTTCCAAAATTTTCTTGTTTTATAAATAATCTCCTCCTCCTGTGTTTGGAAATATCTTATTATTGCGATCTTTGTGGACGGGGAAACATTGCAAAGGACCCATGATGGTGCAATCCATTGCCAATGACAAGACCTTTAGGGTACCCTACGAATCCAAGGGCACTGGTGGCTTCAAGAATGTCGATTTCATGTTCATAGTGCATTACCAAACTACTCACATAACCTTCATGAGTTTGTACCACGTCATGAAGAGTGATAACTTTGGTTCATCGTGTAGTCTAGTGTTGGACCAGGTTCAAGTAATCACTCTGTAATTTTAGATATCTCACAAACTATTTTTCTACAAACCTTTATATAGTATATTGTTACACTATAATCCTAATCAGGATGTCGGTGTCGGTTTTCTGTGAGAGGTTGTGATCCTTTTTTCCATTTCACTCAGAATGCAAGGTCGTTTTGTGTAGAGATATGATCAGGGGATTAATTGAAGGGTTTAGCTCGTGGTTCATAAGCCAATGCAAAAGGGCACCCACAATCACCACAAGACGACGCATGTCCTCCCCTTACACCCATGTGATTTAATTGCAAGGGGGTCACCCTTGTCAACTTTCGATCAGTTTATCCATGCGCAATAGATCACAGCCATTGATCTCATCCTTTTGACAGATGGTCATATCTCATGGAAAAGTATTAGGATGTCAGGACCATCAGTTACTAGTAGCTATAAGGTTCACTTAATGTCAATCCACACTCTCCAAAGTTCAATCAGATATCTTATGGATCAGGATGTCGAGTAATCGTGCACTGGGTACAAATGGTACTCAATATAACTATGCACCAGGGGTCGTTATACAGATGGATCGATATTTCGGGCACTGGGCCACCGGTGTAGCATCCCCAGACCCTGGCTGGGTAATGCCACATAAATATTTTGAATTTTTATACCATTTAATTAACTAAAATACTCTGCAATTACATAGATTAATGTAGAATAACAACAGATATTTAGATACATAATGTACATGAAAAACCCATGAGAAAAAATGCATAAATATGAACATACAACATAAATTAACACACATTAGATACTTATCTTTATTAAAAATAACACCAAATGCGTGCAGACCTTCCACGTTCCTCCTAGCCTTAGACCACACCGTTCATAAACTCTCAGCAGTGGGTCACCCCCAAGTTGGGGCTAAAAATACACCTAGGTAAAGGATTTCTAACCAGAATAAGGTCTCTCTAGCAACATATAAACTCAAACACAGGTGCCAACTCAAAATAACATCCTATAGTCCCTCATTCCACGCATGCCTATCCCACCCTAGGAGGTGTGCCCCTTCTCTACTCAACAGTCCTTCGGCTACCTCACTTCCCTTCTGGGGCTTCAGAAACAACCTGGACAGGAAGTCTTAGATCCCTGTAGCTACAGTTTTTCACCTTGGGAAACAATTCCCAACAATTCTCTCACCTGGAGAGAATTCTCACGAGCCTGACAACCCTCTTCTTCAATGTCCTACGGGCCTGACAACCTGCCTCTTCGGTCTAGCTCCAAAGATAACCCTAGTCCTGATATAGGTATAGGTACAGGTACTAGCAGCATGAAGGTACAAATGACAATAGTATGGAGGTGGTGGGGTGAGAATGATAATGGAAAGATGGCCAAAAGAACTAAATCCCCCCAATTATATTTGCATGTTCCCAAATTGACACTTGTCATGTTGGGAACTAGCTTGGGTCCACATGGAATACGTTTCCCAACATGGGTACTTAGGATATACAAAATATCCATACTTTATACTTTATATTTTTAGGAATATTAATAAAATATTCCTTTGGGATTAATCCCCTTTTTCCCAGACTCTTACCCCCCCCCTTTCCCATTCTGGTGGAGTTTATCCCCCCCTACTCTTTTACATGGTTGATCTGCAACAATGATGTGTTTTCATTAAAAAAATGATTGTGATTACATTTTACAAAAGATAAGGCCATTGGCCTTTCATCTTCTGGCTCACTAGCCTAATAACCACACAGGAACTCTGACCTCAAAATAAATACATACAAAGTCACTCTTGCCCCAAAGTGCCCTGGCTCACTAGCATATATGTACCAATTACATTTATATTTACAGTGGGGTTCTTCTAGGGGTATTACATTCCCCTCCCCCTTATTTATGCATTGTCCTCGGTGTAATATATACACATATACAGTCAAAAGTTCAAAAGTCCTCAAACATATGCATATATTATGCCCGCATAACATCCTCATGCTCCCAAGTTGCATCCTCGGGAACGTAACAGATCCATTGGACCTTTACTAGCCATATGGATCGATTATGAAGTTGCTTGATCTTTCGGTCCAATATGAAAATTGGTTGCACTTTAATCACATTCCAATCAATGACATGATTAGCATCAAGTACACACTTTTTAAGCAATGATACATGGAACAAATTATGTATACACATTGATGTAGGTAAAGCGAGCATGTATGCTACAAGACTAATCCTCTCTAGGATTTCAAATGGCCCATAATAACGAGTTTCCATCTTTGAAAAAATTCCCAACTTCAAGGAAATTCTCTTGGATGCCTTGTGACTGAACTTCACTAGAATAAAATCAACAACTTTAGTAAGATTATCTACCACTACCATGATAGAATCATGTTGCTTGTTTTTGTTGGGAAACTTGGTGATGAAATCCATTGTTACAACCTCTCATTTCCACTTAGGAATGGGTAATGGATGTAGAAAACCATCTGGGTTTCTATGCTCATCCTTGACCTTTTGACATTCCAAACATCAGGAAATAAAATTAGCAACTTATTTCTTCATGTCTGGCCAATAATATTGGCTTTTGACAGTTGTAACAGTTTTCTGGTAACCTGGGTTCCCAGCATAAGGTACATTATGTATTTATTTTAACATCATATTTTTCAATTCCTAAAAATTTGGCACATACATGTTTCCTCTGTACATGAGAATTTCATCCTCTTTTAACTCAAAATTCTCAATTTTCTACTGCAAAATACCTTGTTGTAAATTTTCCTTTAATTCCATGTACTGTAGGTTTGAGTTTGCGACCTCTAAAAATTTGTCTTTCAGATCTAATATGTATATTCTAATGGTTGTAGCATGCATCTCATGCACTCTCCTCATGAGTGCATCAACTACCTTGTTTTCGTTACCCTTGATATGTTTTATATCAAAGTCATACTCACTAAGGAATTCTAACCACCTGCTTTTCCTGGCATTCAGAGTTGGTTGTCCAAATCAATATTTCAGTCCACTATGGTCTTTTCTCAACTAAAATATTTTTCCCATGAGGTAGTGCCTCCACATATTCAAGGCATGTATTGTGGCTACCAATTTTAAATCATGAGCAGCATAATGCCTTTCATACTCCTTTAATTTCCTTGATTCATAACATACCACATGTCCATTCTGACTAAGAACTCCACCAAGTCCATCTTTACATGCATCAGTGTATACAATGAAGTCTTCATTTGGATCAAGAATGTTTAATATTGGAAAACTTGTTAGTAAATGCTTCAAGTGTTGGAAACTCCTTTCACAATATGATGTCCACTCAAACTTCACACCCTTCTTCTGCAAGGAAGTGATTGGGTGTGCAATCTTTGAGAATCCCTCAACAAATATCTTATAGTAACCTGGAAGTCCCATGAATGATCTCACCTCAGAGACATTCCTTGGTTTTTTACATCCTTCAATGGCCCTTTTCTTTTCAGGATCCATTGTTATCCCTTCCTCTGAAATGACATGCCCCAAATAATGAATTTGCTTCTGGTAGAATGAGCACTTGCTCAATTTGGCATACAACTAATGCTCCCTCAATACCTGTAACACCATCCTCAACTGTTGCTCATGCTCTTCTTCAGACTTAGAATATATAAGAATGTCATCCAAGAAGACAATGACAAACTTATCTAAGTAGTCCCTGAAAATGCCATTCATTAAACACATGAAGACAACTGGTGCATTTGATAACACAAATGGCATCACCGTGAACTCATAATGTCCATACCTTGTTCTAAAGGCAGTATTGATAATGTCCTCTTCTTTAATTCTTACCTAATGATAGCCTGACCTAAGATCAATCTTGGAGAATATCTTATCATCTTTCAGTTGATCAAAGAGATCATCTATCCTTGGAAAAGGATACTTGTTATTCACAATTACCTTGTTCAACTACCTGAAGTCAGTGCAAAGTCTCAATATTCCATCCTTTTTCTTCAAAAATAATACTCGGGAACTCTAGGGTGACACACTTGGGCGCATATACCACTTCTTCATAAGTTCTTCAACTTGCATTTGTAATTCCTTCAATTCTAGTGTACTCATCCTGTAAGGTGTCTTGGACATTGGAGCTACTCCATGCATCAGATTGATGGAGAAATCAATATCTCTCTTGGGTAGCAATCCCGATATTTATTTAAATACATATTAAAACTCTTTTAGGATTGCATAATCTTCAATACTTTTCACCTTATCATTAGGTGTCTCTTCCATATGTGTTTCCAATATTTGACACCATTTCCTGAAACTTTTCTTCAACTCCAAGGTTGAAAATTCTCTGATGGTTACTGCCCTGGGAATTCCCTGAACTATCCTTAAGTTCCCTTCCTCATCCAAGTAGGTAAATGTCTTATTATAATATTCTATAACAACATGATGTTGGACCAACCAATCCATACCGATTAGGAAGTCATATGAACCTAAAGGTATGATGTTCAAATATACCATGGTTCTCAGTACATTCATGTCTATTGAACATTCCTTAACCATATCATTAATGTTCCTTTTAGCTCCTATAGCTAGCTGCACTAACCAAGGTTTTCCAAGATTGATTCTTGGCAATTGAAATCTTTCCACCATATTAGGATCTAAATAACTATGACTAGCTCCTAAATCAATTAAAATAACACTGGGTTGGTTGTTGATTTTACCTTCCACTTCAATCATATGTGACTGAAACTCAGTTTTCTTATTATCCAGGGTTGCGTAGATCTTAGGTACATTTCTTCCCATGTCCTATGTTGTACAATGTGAAAAATCCTCACTTTTTCACCTCTGTGAGGTAAATATCTGTACATATGATCTCCCCCACAACCCCAACATTGAATAGGTAATTGCCTTGGTATTTATCCCATTGTCTCGGTCATTCTAGGTTCTTTAGGATTTGGTTGTCCTTGAGAATTATATCCGAAGAATAGTGGATTAGTCCCCTTATTCCTTTGTTCCATATTTATCCTCCTCTTGTTTTCCCAAGCCTTTTGAAAATTTGGTCTTCCTCTATTTTGATCATAAAGGAATTTATCCCTCCTTATAGTTTCCTCTAGTATCTTCGGATCTTCATACTTGATCTTATCATTAATAAATGATGGCAACCCACTCAAATACCTATGAATATTAACTTGCTCGTCCTTGATGAGAGAAACATATTTCAGCAGCTATAAAAACCTCCTTTCATACTCATTTATGGTCATACTCCCAAGCTCGAGTTCAAAGAATTCCTTCATTTTCTTATCATAGTATTGTTTGGTTAAGTACTTGTTTTGAAAATACCTTTTGAATTCTCTCCAATTAACATTTTTCTCGTCAATGTGTTGCACTTGCACAAACTGATCCCACCACATTGATGCTTTTCCTTTGAGCTAGTAGATGGAAATTCCATATTCTACCTGTGAAGAGTAATTATGCAATTGAAATTACTTCCTTGTTCCTAGTATCCATGTCTCTACATTCTCATCCTTCTTGTGCTCAACATAAAATGAGGGGGCTTGATTTTTTTCATTTCTCCCTGCAACTCATCCACCCTAGACCTCTTCTTATGCTTCCTGATAGGGGATAGACTTGAACTAATCTGATCTCTCCTAGTTTAATTCCTTGGTGATGCCTACCAGTAATTATTTTTTCTTCTTCTCTCATCATGAGACATGTGATTCCCTGATTTTCTTAACTCAATCTCTTTATCCATTTTCTTCTCTATTATTTCCAATCTCTACATCAACTTGATGTTGAATCCTTCTTGTTTCTCCTTGGATTTAATAAGCCTCTCATTATCATATTTATAACTTTGGGCATCCTCTTACAAAAAATTTATGGCCTCTACTAAGTTCATGCTTTCTTCCTTGCCTTCTCCATGTCCATTTGAATTTGTACCTTCATTACCCATACTGACATACATCCCTCTGATCTCATCTTCATCGTTGTAAGAAATTTGTGAATCTTCCATAGATTCCATGCTTATGAGCTATGTGTTGATCATATTCTAATCTAAATGTTGTTAAATCTGCAAAATTGTGTGGTCAACAATATTTATTAGACTATATAATTAGGAAAACTGCAAAAACTAGGAACATTTATGTTCTATGAGAGTATCAAAATTCCTTTCTTTTGATTCCTTGTGAATTTAAAAATCCAATTTAATTTTTTGGGTGAATATTTGGACTCGTATGTCTAATACCTTTCCAATGACTACTTCCTTGCTCAATTTTGAGTCTTGAGTAGAAAGTTATGGCCATTTGAATAGTACCCATTAATTCACTACTACATATTGAAAAATTTGCGACGACCACTTGCGACGAAAGTACTCTTTCGTCGCAACATGCAAAAGAAAAAGTTTTTTTTTTCTAAATCTACCTCGTGTTTGTCACAATTCGGAGAGCTTAGGTCTATTTACTTAGTGTGGCCTATTTTTGTTATCAACAATAACATTCCTCCTTGGATGTCAATAAAGAGGGAGCACATAATGTTGACAATGATTGTTCCAGGTATTTGTTTACATTAATTTTTGGA
>ML787712.1:337576-348810 GCA_009831015.1 Picea engelmannii | reverse complement strand
AATTTTCCTTGGAACTTGAAATGAACACACATAATATGTGTCAATACTTGATGGCATTGATGACTTGTCAATCCTAGGGGTCTTTGATTGGAACTAGAAACTACAATTGTTGCAACATAAGACCAATCCTGATGTGGATATGTGGTGATGTGAAACAATAGGGTGGTTAATGGAAGTAGAGAGAAATGATGACTCTCTTTGTCCCATATTGGGTTCATCATTTGTAGGATAATAACAACTGGGATACAACAACATTCCTGGAAATTGATATTGATGTCGATCATAATGAAGTGGCGACCGCAAAGCGCAAGGTGCCCCTTGAAATCAATTGATTATCAACTAGGTACTAACTTTGCAATAATGATGTGTTTTTGACAAAAAATGGATGAGGTATGTGGTAAATGGGACTCAAGTATTCCCTTGGGAGGAGCATAATTGACAATCGATATTGGAAACAATCAAATAACCATCTAGATAGAAAGTGATTTGGGTTAGGGGGATAATCATATATGGTAAATGTGTGTCAAATTGGGATTGATGATGACATGACTACAAATGAATTGGTAGTTATGGGTATAAAATCTGGGATCATAGTGAAGAGTACTAGGGTTCACAAGTTGCGGCTAATAATGAGGATGTATGTAGACAAGGGTGACTTAGTGTAAA
The DNA here is from genome assembly GCA_009831015.1 of Picea engelmannii. Classification (NCBI taxonomy): domain Eukaryota; kingdom Viridiplantae; phylum Streptophyta; class Pinopsida; order Pinales; family Pinaceae; genus Picea; species Picea engelmannii. The sequence continues at coordinate 348,144 of ML787712.1, read as the reverse complement.
TGCTCCGACCAAGGGTGACTAGGGTTTTCGCCAGGTGAAATGATTCCATCTGGTGACATAATAGGTATACTTGCTTGTTGTAAAACAAATGTGTTTTTTACAATTACCAAATGAATGAAAAAATAATTCGGTTGGATGTGCAAACATAGAGACGAGTGCTCCAGTGATCAAATAGCTTAGCCTAGGGGGTTGAGTTTGGTAAGAGAAAATGGGGGTGGGGGGCCCAATATTGGGTCTTTGTGGAGGTGGGTGAATGATGAGTTGGAATGCAGATGGTCAATTGATCTTGGGGAAGATGAGGGGCCAATAAAAATGTGGAAATGAATTTAATAGAGCCAACCGAAAAACTGATGAAAATATGAGACAAGGTGTTTTAGCTAGCAATATGATGAGAAATAAGTATAAGGTTCATTCTCGAAATTCTGAACTACTCAGATTCCTGAGTATGGTAAAAAAAAACATGGGTGTCGATTTGCAAGGGGAGTAAAAAGTTGAGACAAACCATCTAGGTGGAAGGCTATCAGAAAACAAAAACTAGGTGTTAAGTAGAATTGGGTGAAGCTTCCATGATACTGGACAATGGAATCCTAGAGGCATATTGGGGAAGAAAAATATTGGTAAATTCAATTAGCGTAAAGGGAGTGACTAATATGCCAGTTTGAAGAAGTATATACTTGAAGGGGTTAGGAAACAACCCTATCGTAAAATGAGGCAAAGTGAACCTACTGTCAAGTACCTGCACATGTGAAACCAAATACCTAAATTGAAACATACCTCATAGTAATGAATCTAACTTAGGAATCATAATAAAAAACCAAAATGACAAGGAGTGAGCGTATCTGTTCACTGGGTGATGATATGAGGGGTCCTGGGGAAAGTGTGTGGAATAGTGAATAGATAATAACATCATGTAGAATGTAGAATGATGGATGGTGATATTGACGATGAAAATGGTTCGGAAAACAAAGATTGTGAGCTCCCGTATGGGCTCGAGAAACATGTTGATTGGGACAAATAAAATGGAGTTGGGGCCCACCATAACACCTAATTTGTACTTGTAGTGATGTGGATGCACGTGATCCCATGGATCTCACGACTTTTCGATGTTACCTATGTGCATATCCTTGTTCATATTTGAGTACTGAGAGAGAAAGGTAAGGGGTTTGGACTCCCTCTTATCTTTTAAGCATTTAAGTTTTTACTTAGGGTGGTGGAAAGGACCGTATGACCCCTTATTGAGGGTGCCCATATGGTCTATGAAGGTGATCAGAAGGCACTAGTGTAGATTTGTGTGATTTTCTTCCAGTCGCTCGTGTCATACAACGTGGCTAGAAACATACAGTCATGTCAATGACGATGTGACTATAAGTTGATTTCCCTTATTGAACTTCATGAATTTAGAGAGAAAAAGCATGTAGTTAAGCATGGTAGTATGTGTGACAATTGTGTAGGAATCCCACGCGACTATATCTTGAATAGTCGTAAGTGGTGAAACTTGTTTGAGAAATAGTCGTGCGACAATGTTTTGCATGATTGTTAGGTGATACAGTCGCACAAACTGTGCGAGCGTTGTGAAAGTTGTGATTTTTGTTTTGATGAGGTTTAGTGATTAAATAACCCTTTTGTGTGCAAATATCAACATTGTGACCCACCATCATGTTGATTCGATGGAAAGAGAGGGACTTTGATAACCTCCATATGATAGTTCTGGTGGATCTGACGGTGAAGTTTTAGTTGGTCGACTATGGCCTTCTAAAATTTCTCGCGTTTCCACCATTGTTCTCCCAAGAGGAGTTTCTAGGTTTCTTGATTCAGATGTGGAGGCCCAACCATCAGGACTTCAAGGTGATGGGTCAAATGGTTGAGATGTCGGCTGAGGTTAACATATATTTTTGATTGGGATCTCCATTCAGAGAGAGGTACCAGCAGTGATACCTCGAATGGAGAAAGGGATCACTATGCAGGTGTTGGATTATCGATATTGTTCCGTGGATCATTGTGCAGGTTCTATCCAGATCAAACGAATCCAATATTTGGTTTCGCATGTGGTCACTATGATGGTTATATAGATCTATGGATCCTTGGGAAAACAAAGGATTATTGGTGCCTAAATGACTATTGTATAGCATGTGCTCCATGGCCAACATTATGCTTGGGAGTTCTTGATGAGGGAGGCCATGTTTACATAGTGGACATGGTGTTGTCAGTGATAGGAGGGGGGATTTTCCTTTGAATCAATACTTTGTTGTTTCTTTTTTGAGTAGGTGGTGATCCTAGACCCACAGATCCACTTGGAGGTGGTTGGGTTGACCCAACTCCAAATGAGACTACAAGGGGAGCAACTCATCCGAGAGGGGGGCGGGATGGTGGGGAGGGTTTTTAGTCCCACACATCGGGGGTGGGGGGGGGAATCCCCTATATCATTCTTGAGTACTTGTATGTTGACATAGACTACCAACATGACCCAAATATGATGCTTCCCCCAAGTGAGGGTTGGGTTCGCTGAGGTGAGTACTCATTTGGTTATGTATGCTATTTTTATCTTTAATTATTTATCTCATGGTTTTGTTTTATTTGATGCATTAATAATGGGTAATATATTTTGTGATTTCAAATGTGGGACCACGAGGTCAAGAGGTCCCTATTGTGAGGGACATCCCAATGCTAACAAGGGCACCAACAATGGAAAACCGAGGAGTTCCTATGATAGTGGGACAATGATGAGGTTGTCGTGATGTAAAGGCCAAACCCATGAACCATAAAAGGGAGTATCTGTGGGATTGGGGAGAAGTAGAGTGGGAGGTGAGGCTCCAGGAAGCTAAAAAAAGCAGGCCCCAGTTATCTCCACCCCATAGCTTGGGCCACCTTGGTGGTGTGTACTATGTATACAGGTAGGGACCTCTTTTTGTAGCTTCATATGTATATGGGAAAGACCCATATTTTGTATATGATTTATGTATAGGGGAAATGACCCCATTTTGTATATAAAATGCTAGTGCGGCCATAGGGAGATATGACACATTTATAGTGATGTACCCCATTTTGAAACTATTCACACACACACACACACACACATTTTAATATTTCTCTATGGTATAACTTGATGATGTGAATATAGTGATATCTTTATGTTATTTTATAGCTTTACTATACATGATTTTCATATGATGATGAACATGTTAGAGAGACAAATCATGCTAAAAAATGTTTGATTAATGTGACAAATGCCAGTCTAGAATTTCATTTGCAATATTGTCTATAAATTGGTTTTCACTTTGAGGAATATGTGTGAATGTGATGGATTCAAAGTTCCTTGAAAAATGTTTAACTTGCATGTAATTTCTAAACTAGCAAGGGTCAGGAACATGGTAAACATTTTTAAACTACAAGACGACAAGTTGGGAATCCAAGAATATGTTGAAGTGGCTAATGTGAAGTTGAGAAACATCGACTAGAAATACGATCACAACAACATACTCTACTTGGTTATTAGTAGTTGGTCCTAGGCATACAACACTAGATTGAAGTAGTGTATGTGAAGGTGAATAAATGGCCCAAGCCACATAAGAGATATTTTGAGTCTGTTGATAGAACTGTTGACAAAATTGATGTGATATGCTAGTGAATGATTCATCTGGTAAATAAAAAAGGAAAAGTGATCGGAAATGCGAAATAATTTTGATGTGAGTGTAAAAAAGATTAAAAATATATATGAACATTTTTACAAAGAAAATATGCACATAGAGGTGGTCTAAAATAAAATGGGTACTTAAGGGTAGAACTTGTTCAAGTGTAACCCATTAATAGGGTCTTTGAGGAGGTTTCCTTTAGGATGGGAAAGGATGTATGCCCCCTTGGTGAGGCAGTGTTTGATGATAAAAGGGCCTTGCTAAAGTGATTCAAATTTTTCATGGCCTAAGGTATCATGGGCGATATCATGGGCTAGGACAAGGTCACCTTCGTTGAAGGAACGAGTGAGGAATTTTCGATCGAAAGCAACTTTTGATCACTTTTGGCGACCTCGTTATGTTGTAGAGAGGAACGATGATATTCATTGATAGCCTCTAAGGAAACGATGCATTGTTCGAGGGGAGTGGTGTTTGACGGTAGTTCAACTGTTGTCCAAAGAATTGGTATTTCACACTCGATGGGAAGAACTACTTATAGCCCATGGATGAAATGGAAGAGGGTAAACTCTGGGATATTTTTGAAAACTATTCGATATGCCCAAAGTGTGGACAAAATCATGTGGTGCGAGTTGGTTTTGTGTTTGGTAATTGTCTATTGTAGCATGGTCTTGAGGAATTTGTTGATGACCTCAACTTGGCCATTGGATTGCAGGTAATATGATGAAGAAAACTCATGAGTGAAGTCGAGACGTGAGGAAATGTCCTCAAACAATTCATTTCAAAATGTTTTCCGTGGTCCAAAACTAACTACTAGGGGACCCCAAAGTGAGTGATGACACGATTGAAAAAGAAGCGGGTGGATGTATCTACTGTATTGCTGAAAGTAGGAATGGATTCATCCCATTTGGAGAAATAATCAATAGCCACAACAATGTACTTGTGACCATTACTTTATGGGGAGTGGCATGTCATAAATTTCATGCCCCATTTGTAGAATGGATCGACTGTAATGATTATATGTAAAGGATTTGGTGGGACTTGTGATTTTTTTGTGAACATTTGGCACTTGGTACACTACTTGAATACCTAAATGAAATCGTGAAACAAAGTGGTCCAAAAGTAACCTGCTTAAATGAATTTATGGGTGGTGGACATTCCAGATGGATGCCCATCGCAAGCGCCATTTTTGCAATCATTAAGGACTCACTCAACCTCTTCTAGGGTGAGGCAATGGATTAATGTGGTGTCAAATCCCTGTTGATATAGAACATATCATATGAGGATATATCGGGGGGGATAGTAACGGATACACTAGTGATCATCCCGAGAGGGATGTGAATTGAAATTTTGGGTGTGAAGGTAAGTGAGGATGTTACCATACCATGGGTTGTCAGATGATGGGACAAACAAATGTTCATCGGGGAAATTCTCATTTACAGGTGACTTGTGGATATCAGACAGTAAATTAGTGATGAAATTTGTGAAGACAAGTTCCTTCTTACTTTTGGGAGTGGTGAACTCAAGATTAAATTATTGGATAATTATGATCTAATAGGTGAATTTCCCATTGATTTGTCCCTGTCTAAGTAAGTATTGCATTGGGTTGGAGCTTGTGACAACTTTTGTTGTTTGTAGAAAGATGTAATGGCACGGGTTTTAGACTACATGAACCATGGCTAAGGCCAATATTTCTTCATGATTGTAGTTCAAAGGAGGGCCTGATAAGTTCTTATTGATGTAATAAGTGACATGATCTCACATGTCTTCATCTTTCTGGATGAAGACCCCTGTGACCGATACTTCAAAAGTTGAGAGGTATAGGGTGTAATATTTGTTGAAGTTAGTGGACTGATTAAAGGGGAATTTGAGAGAGCAACTTTTAATTCTTTGAAATCTTGTTGAGCATGATTGTCCCATTGAAATGGGATGTCTTGGAATAAGAGGCGTAATAATCCGTGGGTGCAAGTAACATAATTTTGGATAAACTGATGTAAGAATTTGGATTTTCCTTGCAAAATTTGTAGGTGGCATAGAGTCTTGGGAGGGAGGATCTTATTGATGTCTTGGACCTTGCGGGGGTCTACTCTGATACCTTGTTATGATATGATGAGTCCAAGAAAACGCTCAGTCATGGCGCAAAAAACACATTTGAGAGGGCTTAAATGAATTGTGTAGTTGCAACATCCTTGAAAGATAATGTGAATATCTTCCAAATGTTTTGATGTCTTCTTGGAATGATCTGTGATATGGTCAAGTAGGAAAGGATGAGATGGGAAATATCATGAAAAACATAAGTCATTTCCAACTGGAAAGTGGCTCTGGCATTTTTGAGGTTGAATCACATGGTGTGATAAGAAAAGTACCCCATGTTGTGGTGTATTCTTTTTTGTATTGGTCAGCATGATGAATCTGGATCTAGTTGTGTCCAAAGAACCCATCCATGAAGGAAATAACTTCATGTATGGCACAAGCATCGATCACTTGATCAATGAATAGAGTTGGGAAGTTGTCCTTGGGACAATCTTGGTTTAAGTCTCTATAGTATATGCACACACAGATGTTGCCCTGGTTTTTGTTAACAAGGATAGGGTTAGAGACCCGTGATGTGAACAAAATGGGGTAAATGAACTTGGATTTGTGAAGCTTTTCGATTTCTACTCTGATATCCATTTATTTGGAAGGATGAAGGTTTGTTGCTTTTGGCGAATGGGTGCAACATCAGGCCATGTATTGATATGATGTTCAACAATTTTTGGGTCAAGACTAGGCATTCCATTGTATGACTAACCAAATATATCTTGGTACTCTTGAAAAATATCCTTATATGCAAGGACTTCCTCTGGGGACCTTGTGACACTAAGTATTATATCTTTGGTGATACCTAGTTGGATGGAAGTGTCGACTTTGATGGTTAGGGAAATATTGGTCATGTTCCATTCTTCAAAATCACTGGGGGTGTTGTTCCAGAGTCTATACTTAAGACTTTAAAAAGTACAGTGTCTAGGCATCCGAAAGTTAGTAAGATGTAAAAAGGGAGGAGGGTATACCTTCAGGAAAGGAAGCTAGGGTTGATTTCTAGGTTGTCGATGTCTAGTTTCCAACTATTCCTGGATGTTTATATCCCTTTCAATTGCATCCCATGAACGTTCAAGTTCTACCCGGGTGTTAGAGATTTTAAGTATGGTATCAAAGATATTTAAAGCGATATGTGTTTGATCTGTCAAGCCGGGTTCAACATTGGGTTGTCTTACAATAGGGACAGTCATAGAGGAACAAAAAAATTTAAAGAAATCTGAAAGTTTTTATGTTGTATCAATTTGATTTTATGAAAGAGAACTTTAGAAATCAATATTAAAAAGCAAAATGAAAACCAAAGGCCTTTTTCTGTAACTGCGTTATATTTGAAATAAATGGTGTATGAATTATGGGAAAAACATTAAGCTGTCTATAGAATAAGGCTCCTATCGAGGGAGAATCTCACTTTGTAAACAAAAGAAGAAAATAAGATAAGAAATGGTCCGATGAAGCATAAAATATTACAACCTAAAGATTCACAGGTCTTGTACCTACTGGTAGACGATACAGAGAAAAAACTGTAAACAATAGATAGCTAAATATTAATCACTGCAGTAGAAGTTTTACTAAATTGCAATGCAACATTCATCAGATGTATATAAATGAAATAAGATTGAATATGAAATAATAGAGAGAACAAAATCATAACACAGTAGTGACGGAATTAGGAATCCCCCGATTGCTTTGTATTAATTCTCGAAAAGAGACAGTCTCTATTACACTTAATCAAAAAGGTGCATACTTTTTTTCTTTCTCCAAAATGTATATTTATACAAATTTTCATGTGCTGGAATCTCAATAGTTCCAGAGGTTTTCGGTTACAATCAAAGGAGTCGAAATGTTTCGTTTCTTTATCTCTTTTCTCATTTGGTACCCGAAACCTGCCTCTTTGCATGCTCTGTGCAAATAATGCACTTCTCCACCAGCTGTGATTTTAACCTAGATGGCTCTGCCTAATTATTGGCCTAAAGAATATAGAAGTCTTTCATAAATAGTGGCAGCTTTCCTTCCACCTATTGATCTTTGGCATTGATAGAGAACAACAGTATACTCGGTTTAATTAGCCATTTGTCTATTTGCACTATGTTTGTTTGAGTTATTTGTGATATTTTGGCTAATACTCTTTCTTCATTTTCCTTGATATTTAGCATATATTTAGTTAACAATCAGAACCCAACCAAATCTTACTTAACAAACCGAAAATTTCTTTGCAAGATTTCCTTAGCTTCATAGCTTGTTGTTTGCCTTCAGATATATTTTGCTCCCATTCTTTCCACAAGATATTACCCCTGGTCTGCTCTACGATGGGAAAACTAGAACTACTTCTTGTTTCCCTTCTCGTTGTGGCTATAATAGCCTCCTAGAACGCCACCTGAGATGCTCCGGCTTCCATTTCTTTAAGAGAGAGGTTTTCCAACATCTGATCAATGAGTTGGAAGCTGCTTTGAATTGTTTCTACTTTAACAAGAAGACCCTGCTGCGTCGCCGATAGCCTTTTTCTGATCTCTATTGATTGGGATTGAAATATCCTGATATCGATTACCTGGCTTTCGACGAATTCTAGTTTGGCCCGAAGCTGGTCTATCAATTCTCCTTGCTGGCTTATCTGAGTCTGACTCGTCTGAACCATCAACTGTGTCTGTTCGAGATCGACTTTAAGCTACTCGATTTCTTTTTGATCTTCTATTCTTGCTTGCTCTAAAGTCCCACTTGCCTAATCTTTAGCAGCAACCTCTGATGTAGCTAGTTTAACATCTAGCGTCTTGATCAAACAATTTTTTCGTTTTAGCTTATCCTTTAGGGTCCCGACTGAATATTGGTTCGTCGTGGAAAAATCCCCCAACGTTCCTGCTATTTGCATCGTGAATTCTTTCTTCTTCATATATCTCCCATCAGTTAAAATTTTAAATTTCTTAGAGACAGTACCTGCCTCTTGGTAGAGTTCTTGTCTCACAACCACTTTCCTCTTCTTATCGAAGAAGAATTCATTCAGAGGTAGCTCTTCTACTGATATAGTTGTCAATTTTTCAACCAAAATCCAACCTGCGTCCGAGATCTCCTTTGCAGATTGTAGGGGGGTAATGGAGGTGATGGGATTGCCGACCTATTTAGAAGATTTCCCGGGAGTAATGACCGAGGTTGCCTCGCTTGGAGGATTTGAAGTCTCAGCTTCTTATTTCGGGTCCTCCATTTTCCTTTCCTCATCTTGATGTTCCTCTTGACTGGGTGCTAAACCTTTAGAACCTTCGGCTTCTGTTTGCTACTCCTCTTGACTGGGTGATAAACCTTTAGAACCTTCGTCTTCTGTTTGTTTCTCCTCTTGACCTGGTGCTAAACATTTAGAGTCTTCGGCTTCTGTTTGTTGCTCCTTTGCTATCGTCGGATCTTCACCCTGTAATACTGGAGGAAGGCAACACCGCCTATCCTCTTGGAAATTGACAACATCGGCCCTCTCTTCAGGCGACAGGGCTTGTATTCGAACCAAACCTCATCATAAGATCTCGCACCTCAAAAAATATCATCATGCGTCAAATTCTCATGCTCAAATCTTTTAAGGCCATAGCTGGCCAAATAATTACTCACGACCCTGTGTGGATCATGTTTCTTGAATTCGATGTGAACCAAATTTATATCTTCTAGGGTTGTTGCCTCAGCCTTTGCATGCCTGAAATATAATAATGAATAGGTGTTTAAATGAATAGGAAAAGGTGGCCATACCTGTTTTGAAAACCCTTTTAGTTCTTTACTTATACCGCCAATTACGGTTTTCCTAGCGATCTCAAGAAAATCCAACCTATCGGGTATAAGTAAGGGTAAAGCACGTGGAGGGACGGAAGCATCAAAAACCCTGATGTATGAATATTCTTTCTCTACATACCAATCGACCACCCTGCTTAAATTTTCCGCGATGCTATTGGATATCCTGGGTGGTGGATTACTGAAGATGACAAAATGCATCGGTACCATTACCCAGTTGAATATTTTTTATACGAAATTCAAAGCCTTGTCCTCCCAAAGCTTAGAATGGTATACATGGACTGGCTCAACATCTGATGGAGCCCAGCTCCAATTCATCAAGGGAAAAGGTGTCATGGAACATACTGCGTCCATGAGGTATGCGGACATAAAGAATGAAGCAACTTTCATGCTTGCTTTCTGCGTCCGATATTATGTAATCTGACTGGTCAGACTATCAGACAACAGTTTCTCCCAGTCGAAAGAACAACCCTCTACCACTGTATGCATCAGAGGTACCCATGGGAGGAAAAAATGAGTGGTGTCTTCCCTCCCATATAATTTGCAGGTCATCATTGCAATGTATCTGAACTGTGGTTCCAAAGAAGATATGGAATAAACTCCATGACTATCTGCCCTAAACTTTGCAAGGTGCGAGACCCAATCTTTGATCAAATCAGATAGACTTTTTCCGTATTGTTCACATTCCTTCCTTTTAAAATTCTCTAGAAAATCAACATTGTATGTAAAGTTCGACATGGGTGGAAACTTGTACATAACCTGTCAGCTTTCTGGTCTAAAGGTCCCCACAGTGACCTTCCGTTCACTAATGATGGTTCTGGTCAGGATGTCTACGTGATCTAGCTCCCATCGGATCATGTCATAGTGCAAGATACCAGATATATAAAATATGCAGAACAGAAACGAAATGCTAGAAATAACAGAATAACAGTGAAATATCCAGCATAATCTTCACAATACACAAAAATGATATACGAAATAGCGACAGAAATAGCACTTGAACAGAAATAGCACTTGATTCAGATAGCAATGTTCACAGGCCTCTTCGAGGGGGCAACCTCCAATCGAGCAGCGCTCTGTTACAATAATATCCAAGCTAGGGTTCTC
>ML787712.1:321377-332685 GCA_009831015.1 Picea engelmannii | reverse complement strand
GATCCTTCTAGAAGCGGAAGCTTCTATTAGGTCTTCTTACATCCGCCTTATTCTATTTTATTGAAAGGTCTTATTAATATTGACCTTTATTACATCCGAATACATTAATCTACCTATGTGCGGGTTAGGACCTTAACACATAGTAAGGCAGAAGGTGTGGCCTTGCTGCTACTCTGTGCATCTCCGCCTGGATGACGATCTTGTATTTGGTGCTCAAGTCGTCTTTTTCGTTGTCACTAGAGTCATCCGAAAAGTTCACCAAATCGGCTTGTAGAACCTCGAAAATGTATGACCAGGTTCATATAGAATCGATGCTTTGTGGTGAAGTATCCAAGACATTATCAAAACATTGTCCTAAAACCTTAGCGCTTGCCTTGGATGCTTTTCACGGGGCCATGACAGGGAATTGTAACTTAGCTCTTTTGCAATAAAAATGCGTATACATATAGAAGTTAGCTTACTGAGAAAAACTTCTCTGTGTGGGATAGAAATGAACTTTATGAATAAAATAGGAAACAAAAGATCTATATCTTCGACCATTTAACATATCGATGTCTTTACGAACAGAACGGTCCAATCATATTTAGATAGATATTTTGGCAATAAAAATCATATCCTTACTTTGTCGTTTCACCTTATTTCCAATTAATGCCATAAATTTCGACGGTTCATGGCACAAGATGGCACAGGGAACATTTGAAATTACCTCGTAAATTGCACATTTTTATCATTTGTATTCAACATTGTTTATGCTAGCTTGGCTTCCTTAATCAGGATTCAAATCAACATTTCGGTGTTCGTAGGATTCAAATTAACTCTAACCTTTCGAGCCTCTAAAACCCGAGATTGCGATGATTAGATTTAATTAAGCAAGGATGTAACTAGGATTAAGTGTTTTAATTGATTATGCTTTAATTTATAATGTGACTTTGCAGCTCGGGACTTCGAAGATATAGTTTCCAGGAGGAATGTATGTCAAGTCGCAAAATCCCGAGAAACTTAAATCACGGTCAAAACTAATCAACCATGACTCTAACTTGGGTTACTTAGGTAAAAGTTTCGTGGCTTCATCTTTCATAGTTTTAGAGGTAATGTCTTAGGAGAGAGTGAACACTGAGATGCAAAATCCCGACAACACTTGACTGGGGTTTACAGAATCTTACTCTTAGCTTTCACCTAAGGTGAGATTTTAAAATTTTTCGTGACCTCGTGCATCGGGGCTTGTAAATCTTGTGACTAGTAACTCCCGAAGAGAAATATTCCGAGGTACAAAAAGAAACAACCTTTGTTTAATGATAAAAAGTGGTAACTTATGAAACATCACATCCCTCGCTATTTCGGATGTCGAGACTATTGAGATTTTCAGTAGGTGAATGTCACAAAGCAAAAAAGAACTTAAGAACCAATACTTGACTTTTAAAATAGATTTGAACCAAAAGAAAAAGACGTCTCCAACATAGGCTCCAACTAGGGATCCCATTTTCCTGTGAGGCGGGAAGAATAGTAGACCACATGCCTCTATTGGGTAAATGGAGTCACTAGTTTCACTTATGTGAAACTTGCTTTAAGGAAAAGATAAACATAGGGAATAAAAGATTTTTGTCTTTCACTGCTGTAAGGATTTTCAATACTCAAATATATTTCTCACTCAGCTACAGTCCCTTTCACAACTTTCTCTTTCTCTTTACTGAGTTTAGGTCTGCATTAAGACAAATCAAAATAGTTCTAGGAAATCCAACAGATCTTGCAATTTTTGGCTTACACCCAACGAAATTTATTGCATTTTTTTTTAATTGGGGAGTCCCATCTGGACTTAGGATGTGGATCCAGTCTTGAGAAAGTTCATTACCAGAACCGAGTGAAATTCATGTATAACATCCTTAAAGATATCTCAGATATTGCTTCACTGCCAGTGGGCCTGTTCAGTACCCCGATGAAGTTATCTGCCCCTTTTTTGCTGAATTTCCTTTCACCACTTCAAAATGTATTTATGCATTTAAATGCTGAGACGAGGGAAATCATTTATGAATTTCCTTTCATCGTCTCTTCAGACTAGATGTACAATTAGATATGACTTTCCTTTCATCATCCGTCTTATAATTTTCTTTTTAGAATACGAAGCGGGGGCAATCAGATTGTATGAGGGGTGATATCTGCGTAATATTTTGCAATGTAGGTCTGTCAACTTACTTTGATTACTTGGTGCCAATCTTCCTTTGACTTTCACAACACCTTGGTCCGCAGGGAGAAAAAAGGGGAAACATTTTTTTGGGGGTTTTCCTTCGAGTAAGCCTTAACCCTTCGAAACTATTGAAAAACCTAGAAACATCAGGATCCACCTATGCATAACTTGTTTAGTAAGAGACTGAGGAGTTGTGAAGACCAACCTTCTTTCCAAAGCACGCTTACAACTTTCAAAGTTTAAACATAATCTCTTCTCCCCATGTATATAAATCTGAAAAGACATTTGGCTTTATAAGAAGACAAATCTGAATACCGAAAGAAAGGTGACAGACAGATGTTTGTATGCTAAGGAGTGGGGGTCGAAAATTAAAACCTCTTTTTTGAAAACCCTTCCCAGAGATGCTTCATTTTTCTGTTTGTTTTAACTACCACCTATCTGTGTTTTAAGTTAAAATTCTTAGGATCCAGAGCAAGTAACTGTAATTTTTAATAATCAATTAAGTAAAAAAATTATATTTATGCGACCTTTATGATGTTTTGGATATCTTTGCTTTCTTAAGGAACAAAATTTTCAGGAGTTCGTACCTTTACCTTACCATTTTTAAAATAACCGAAAACCTTTTATGTCATCTGTTTTTTGGTGAATGCAAATCTCCGATACATGACCTTCTGTTTTCTCCCTTCGTTCGTTTAGTTTGCAAACCAAAATCCTGTAAACACAAAGAGTTCTCTTTAAAAGAGTTAAATGTATTTGAAAACCGCATATCTCTATTTATATTGACCTAATTAATAAAAATCGAAAACTTACCTCAAGGGAATCATGAAATAGAAAGAAAACACAAACTGGTATATACAATGGAAAACCTTGGAGAACCAATTATTTCATGTAGTGTTTTAGATAACGCTTGTTGACAGGGGCGTTGAAGATTTTACCATCCATATTTTCTAATAAAAACGATTTTTTTCCTTCGGAAGTTGTGACTTTAAGTGGTCCATACCAAATATGATCGAATTTACCGTGTTTCACCGAATCTTCCTTCCTAGCATCCCATCTTAATACCAAATCACCTGGAAGAAACTCTGTATCTTTTGTCTTACGGTCAAATAACGTTTTCATGTCGTCTTCATATTTTTGCAATCTTTCATCCGCCTCGACCCTATGTTGTTGTTATTCGATCAGCTGATTTATTCTCCTTGTGACGTGGTTTGGCTCTTCGTTCTCATCTTGCCATAGTTACATTACGGGAAGTGCCAATTTTATGGGTAATACCACGTCAGTCCCATATACCATCTAGAAAGGAGAAATGCCGATGGATTTTTTCATGCCAATCCAATTCGCCCATAGTGTGTATTTTAAATGTATATGCCAAGATCTCTTGTTCTTGTTCAACACTTTCTTAATTATGTTGATCAGACTTTTGTTCGAAGACTCGGCCAATCCATTTCCTTGGGGATAATATGTCGTAGAATGGCTGAGTACAATATTGTATTTCTGGAAAAATCTGATCATAGCCATAGACTTAAAATCCTGGGCATTATCTGTGACTATCTTTCGGGGGCAACCAAATCTAGATAAAATGTTTTCTTCTAGGAAATATATTACCACCGAATCTGTAGCCCTCCTGGCAGGAATAGCCTCTACCCATTTAGTAAAGTACTCTGTGGTGGTTAGGATCCATTTGTGTTGAGCGCTGGAATGGGGGTTAATTTCACCTATAAAATCCAGTCCCCACTGTTGAAAAGGATCCTCTGTTTTGACTGGAACTAAAGGTAATGCTGGGAGTTTATGCTTGCCTGTGAACAATTGGCAAGGGTTGCAAGCCCTGACTTTGGCATTTACATCCGAGAAAATTTTAGGCCAATAATACCCTACCCTCAGGATTTTATAAGTTGTCTCTCTCCAAGCGTGATGTACCCCACACACTCCTTCGTGGAATTTTCTTATGACCTCCTCTGTTTCAGATTCAACCAAACAAACCAACAGGAAGCCAAGTGGGTCTTTTCAAAACAATTTACCCTCAGATATAAAGTATTTGATCGCATGTAGTTTTAGCGTTCTGTCTTTGGATGGAGATAAATCACTCGGACACTTCAAGGTCATTAGGTAGGATACTATGTTTTTGTACCAGTTAGAGGAGGTAAACTTCTCCTCGATTCTGATTTCACTTTTTTTCTCATAGAGCTCGTTCATATCTTCATCTTCTCCATATCCCTATATGTTATTTATGTCGAGAGATTTGAAATTAGATTCATCTAAGAGTTTGGCTAAACCTTGACCCTTTACCAGCTTCGTCGAATTTATTTCCATATCAAATTCTTGAATTTTTGTGAGCCACCGTCCCTTTCTGCCATCACTGTTAGGCTGCACTAAAATGTCTTTTACAATGCTAGTAGGTACATACACGATTATCTTGGAATGCAATACATAAGTCCTAAAAGCCTTTAATGCCTTTACCATAGCATATGCTTGTTTTTACATTATATCGTATTTTAGTTCCGCGTCTCTGAGACTTTTGCTGAAAAAGGATATCAGTTGTTCGAAACCTTCCTCATTTTTCTGGAGGAGCACCATGGCAATGGTATGCTCGGAAGAGAATGAGAAAATGATAAAATCCTTTAGATAGTTGGGGCTTGCTAGTACAGGTGCCTCGCTTATAACTCTCTTGATACATGTAAACGATTCTTTGGCCTCTGCTGTCCATTTTACCTCGCTATTTTTCTTTAACATACCTGTGATTAATTTCACAATTTCAGCAAAGTTTGGGATAAACCTTCTCAAAAATTTTATCTTTCCTAAGAATGACTGAATTTCCTTTACATTTCTAGGAATATTTATTGTGTCTATAGCTTGAACCCTGCTGGGATTAATTTTAATTCCATCTCGGGACACAATATGGCCCAGGAGCTTGCCTTCTCGCATGGCGAAGTGAGACTTTTTAGGGTTTAAAGACAGACCGAACCTGCGGCATTTTTCGAAAGTCTGTTTGAGATGTATTAAATGTCCTTTGTCAAACTTAGAAAAAATGGTTAGATCATCGAGATAGATAACTACAAACTTGTCTCTTTCGCCAATGAAAGCGATATCCATAGCACGCTGGAAAGTGGCACCTGCATTCATTAGATCGAAAGGCATTTTATCATACATGAATGTACCCCAGGGTGTAGTGAAAGCTATTTTTTCTTTATCTTGTTCATTTACAACAATTTGGTGGTACCTAGAGAAACTGTCGATCATAGACGTCATGTTTTCTCCAACTACCTTTTCTAAGACATGATCCATTTTAGGTAGAGGGTAGTTGTCTTTTAGGGAAGATTTACTCAAATTTCTGAAATCAACACATAGTCTAATCTCCCCACTCTTTTTTCTAACCGGGACCAGGTTTGCTACCTAATCGGAGTATCTCAGGGGTACTATATTTTTTGCGTCTAAAATCTTTTTAAATTCTCTTTAGACTACGGGTAATAGGATAGGGTTGATTTGTCTAAGATTTTTCCTAAAGGGTTTGATACCAAGCTTCAGAGGTATCTTGTGTTCAATCACGATAGTGTCATAGGTCATAAGCTCTTCGTAAGACCAAGAGAAAACATCTTTATATCATGCAAGAAAATATGTATACTTATTTTTCACCTCAGGAGGAAGATACTTTGATATTTTCACCATCCTGGGTTCCTCTTTTGTCCCTATATCACAATCTTCAAGCTCTTCTGGTTGGGGTTAAAGAGTAGATTTTAAAGGCATGTCATTTTGATTGAAAATTTTCTCTAGGGGGATTAGTCTCTTTGGAATCTGATTATTTTTTAAAAATAACATGCGATGGTTGGCAATTTTTTCTCGGAACTCCTGAGGGTCTTCTCCTTCTTGCATGATCCACGTGTGATCATTTTTATTCTCTTGATCGATGTGAGTTTCAGAAAAGTCACCCACTGCTTCATGGAATTTTCTGACCTGTTCGTCATCCTTGAAAACCTGCCAGTGTTGTATCTTGTTCGGGATAGATGGAATGCGCCTTACCTCTATATGGTATTTTAATTTAAAGGCTATGGGAGGAGCGAACGTTGAGGCTACCTTGGCTAATGAATTGGCCTGCAAATTTTTGGTGCATGGGATGAAGTGGATATTTACAGATGAGAAGAAATTTTCTATTAGATCCCATGCACAATTTCTATACGATCTCAATCTCGGGTGTTTGGCCTGGTACTGTCGATTCATCTGTTTGACTATCAACTCTGCGTCTCTATATAATTCTAGGTTCTTGATGTTCAGCTTCCTGGCAGCTTCCAATCCTAATACTAAGGCTTCATATTCACATACATTGTTAGTGTAGTCTATATCCCATTGAAGCCTGTAAGAAAAAGGGACGACAAATTTAATTTCAGGTGCCACAAAAAGTATTCATGCACCTGCTCCTTCACAAGACAGGGCACCATCAAAAAACATCTTCCAGATTCCAATGTTGTGCATATTTTTGGATTCCATCACAAGAAACATAGGAGAGAGCTATGGAGAAAAACTTGAAAGCTGATCACTTTGTTAATGAACAAAATATGGACACTCATGAAATCAATTCTTCCTCACCCATGGATAATTTGGAATTAGTTCCTCTTGATTTCGATTGTTCTACTGTTACAAATTCTCCTTGTATAACTCACATAGAGATAGAATGTTTTCCTATTGCTGATGGATTATTTATTGAGACTTCTTGTTTTGAGGATTCTTTTGATTTGCTTCCCTCTTCTAATCATGGGTTTTCTATGCAACATATTTCATATTCTCATATTGTGCAGGTGAAAAACAATCATGCTGATCATTTCAATCAAGGAGAAGAAATAAACATGCAAGAAATACTTATTTTATCTCACCAATTTAGGTTTAACTTGGAAGAGGAAAATCATCTTGAGGAAGGACGTACTGATTGTGAAACCACACCTAATGCGGAGTCCACTGATTCACAAGCAATCACTAATGTGCTTAAAGAAGAGGAACTACCATTCAGAGAGTCACTTTCTAAAAATTGTTCTTGTTCTAGAGAAGCTTTTAAT
The DNA here is from genome assembly GCA_009831015.1 of Picea engelmannii. Taxonomy (NCBI): domain Eukaryota; kingdom Viridiplantae; phylum Streptophyta; class Pinopsida; order Pinales; family Pinaceae; genus Picea; species Picea engelmannii. Next base: position 325,461 of record ML787712.1, on the reverse strand, counting down.
ACTCTCATTTCTTCGACTTATTATTATTTATATCTTTATCTCTTTAATGGTTTGACTTTGCAAGAAACCACCCACCTTCCGACTCAAATAGACTCAATGGGGCTGACCCCTTTTGAAATACTTGATGGGTGAAATATGCATATGGAAGATAGAGAGGATAAGACCTATTCCCATGAACTTATTATAACCAAGCCTTATCAGCCTTTTTCATGGGATGAAGAAAATTTTGTAGCAAATTTGTATCAAATGATGCATTCTTCTTTATTTTTGATAAATGGTGAATCTCCTTGTTCAAGTAGCCCTTTGTTAAATATTGTTAATACTAGTGGATCTCACCATTATTTAGAAAATATCTCTCATACCATGGTTGGTCCTAACCCATACATATCATATGATCTCACTAGTTTATTTCAAGTAGTTGGTTACTTGAAGTGTGAGTCTGGGGAGGAGGCTTGCCAAAATAATGAGGCACTTCGGTCTATGTCGATGGTTATGTTAGTCCCTTATTCTTTTGTCTTGTATTCAGAGATAAAAAATTTTATTAGCATGAAGACTCTCTCACTGAGCACACTTTATATAAACTCTATGCACGATTCTCATTTGGCATGCTACTTTCCATTGAACTCTTTCCATCAATTCTATGTTAGAAGTGCAAGTTTTTATGACAGAATTGAAGCATGGTTGGAAAGATCTTACTTGGAACAATTTCCCATGAATTATCATTGTCATATATTTAATATGGTGAATAGATTTTATTATGCTTTATTTTTTCCTATATTTACTCTATTTTTATTCCAAGTTCTAATTCTAATATTTCGTCTATGTGGTTATTGATGATATTTTATAGCAAAGAGAAAATGGTGCTTGAGTGAGAAATATGAAATGTAATTTCATTTATTGGAAAATTCAACATTTTTAAAATTGCAAAGGAATTTCTTATGTAAAGAAATCTTGAGAGCATTTGGGTTTATGGAATATTACAATTGGCTTTTGAAAAATTGTTTTACTGAGAATCTACACTAACCCATTTTGCTAGGTTCCCAGAAGATTGTTTCATTTCCCTCAATGAAAGAAATTGGATTGGAGAATTGTGTCACAAATGTTTTACACTAAATCATCTATTCTTGTAATCTGGTTTGTTTTTCATTTTAGATCGAAAACTCTGGGAATTTATTTTGTCGGGCTTGATATTGAATGGTTACCATTTATTGACTAGTTATTTCCATTCACTTATTTTTTAAGTTTTCACTGAAAATGCTCTCTTTTTTGCTGCAACAGATTTATTGCTTGTTGCTAGGTTTTCTTCTTATTTTTCAGTCATTTTTCTTTCACTTTTGATGACTGACAATTTAGCTTTAGATCCCTTAGTTTAATTTTTGTTTTCATGAATTTGAATTTTGATTTCATTTCTTCTTTCTGCTTGTACATCTTAATTCCATATTTTGATTTTACTATTGGTATTTCCCCTGAGTTGATTTGACTCTTAGCCTGCCTTGAGGATTTCTCTTTAAATTTTGGTGAGGGGGTGGTCAATTTTGGTCACATACTGAAGATATTTATTACAATTCATAAGAGGCATGGGTTTCACTGTCTAAGTGAACATTCACGAAGTTCTCAACTATAGGTATGGACTGATAATTGTGGTGGAACACATGTGCCTATTGTGTGTATCATGATAATCCACAAGGTTAGGAAAGTGTCTATCCACTCTTTTCTTTGAGCTCCATCCACTTCACATTGATAAAATGGCCAATACTATGATAGTTTTTGGGGAAACTTGTGTGTTAAACTAAAATTCATAACATCTACTTAGCACATCAAAGAAAATCTTGTATTACCCTGCTTCCTTCACACACTACGTGCATATGCATATCTATATCTAAAATATAAAAGGGTGATCATTTTTTGAAATAAAAAAGGAAGTTGAAAGCACTATTAATAGTGTGGGAAGTATAAGTAAACTCGTCGGGGCTATGGACGCTCGCTGGTAGCGAAGCAATGTCGGGAAAAGAGAGATGAGGAACACACTTATGTATATGTTTTATTGTTTTAAAACTGAAAACCCATGGTTGAACCAAAACTGATTTGAATTGTACAACCATTAAAATAACTTTTCTCATTATTTGGCTTTTTGAAAAGGGTGTGCTAAATTACAAGTACTAGAAATATTGGGTTATATCTTTTAGAATTTTGGCATCATTGTGGTACCCATGGTTATTGGAAATTTGTTTGCAGTTTGCTGAACTTATCTTTAAAACTCAGATCTGAAGTATAGTCCCTAGACTTCTATTGACAGAGATAATGGGTTCTTCCAGTGTGTCGCCATTTTTTGTGGCCGCAACAAACCCCCATTTTACTTTTCTTTTAAAAGAGAAAGGAAAAGGGTCCCCTACTAAAATTTTGATCCTATTTCCTAATCTTCTACTATTGGAGCATGTGATATCTCTTTGCCTACCTTGAGGGAGTTTGGGGGTTTGATATTGGTTGATGATTTCTTTGATAGTGGTTGATTGTCTCTTCTGATCTTATAATTTTGGTTGTCTTCATGACTCTTATGTGACTATTTGGTTCGATAATACTACGTATGTCTTGGATGAGTTCGATGTGGGTAACTAATATTTTTTCTGAGTTACTTATTCAAAGTATACATACTCGTGCTAGCATGTGGTGCCTAACATCTTCATCTTTATACTCTCATATATTGGACAACTCTTAAAATTGAATCATGAGGTCACTAATAATTTTTATGTGTTGGAGATTAGGTGCATGAAGTTGTCATGATAGTAATATAATCCAAATCATAGATGATTACCTTCAAAAAACCTCTCCTCCACCTTTTCTTCACTTTTAGTACTTGTTCATAAATTTTCTTAAAGGAAAGGACATATTATGTTTCTCATGTGTTGGTAAATTTCATATTAATTGCATAACTAATTTCATCTTTTTCCATGGTTGTAGGAACATGTTAGCATGATATCATTTTTCATGATTTCTCCAGCCTTGAGATGCATGTGGGGGAATCCTTTGATATTTTCCCCCTTTATCCTTCCCTTTCATTGTGGAGCATTCCCTCTCTTTTATTTTATTATTCTATATTATTAAACCCCTTAGTTGGATTATTCTATTCGATAGCTTTCCAACCCCTATAGACATGCTTGAATCCAAGTTTTGGATCAAAAGTTATGGCTTCCTGAAATTTCCTAAGTATTCACTCACCTTTCCACCTCAATGCCATGTGGTTCCCTCTAACTTGTGTCATCCTACGTGGTGTTGATGTAGCACTCATTATCTGTATTCATAGTCATCAGGATCTACCTGCTTCATGTCCCCCCAACCTTCCGACCGCATTCCCCGATGATGAGGTCGTTGGGTATTCTTGTCATCGGAGCTTGCCTCTCCCTAGGACTTGGATTCTCTCGACTCCATTCTCCGACGATGATGCCACCTGTCCTCTTTCATTGCGAGAGATATAGTTTCTCATGGTATTTGACCACCACAACTCTATTCCCAATGACGATAGATCCAACGACTCTCAGAAGCCAGAGATCGACGGTCCCTATCCCCTCAGTGACTCGAAGTTAACTAAAAGTTAACCAACCCCAACCTCACTCAACTGCTACATTGGCATCGCCATACATGTGGCACTGCCACAACCTATCACTCGCATGACACATGCACCCATCCTTAGTTTGACACATGTACTAATGAGGATATACACGTCATCACAAGACACTAGGACTTATCCTACTAGGTGTTGAAACACATCCTCCCTTGTTGTCGATGATTCTTCTATTCTCCCTCATCATCGACGATCCCTCATCGTTGACACTCCTTTTCGTTATGTGCTTTCTTGTCGTCGGTGATCCCTTCCAGTCTAGTACCTCCTTGTCCTCGGTGATCCCTCGTCGGTGGTGCTCCTTCCATCCTTACTCCTCTCTCAAGTGGGGCCCTCTCTAGTCCCATGCAATCACAAGCTGGCGCATGTTACCCCTTAGGACTTGCTAGCTACCGCGCTGATATCCTAGTAAGCCTGAATAGTGGAATCTAGAAGGCGTGGGATTTTGACTTGTCTATATATATATAT
>ML787712.1:288124-301007 GCA_009831015.1 Picea engelmannii | reverse complement strand
TAATCCAAAGTACTAAGCCTAGTCTACTGTTGGTGGAGGATCCTAGAAAAGAAAAATTTCTAAATAACTTTTAATTAGCGTTGATTTTATGGCTGTTCTTTACGCAAAAGGGGTGCATGGAAGTGAAACAAATGGAATTATGAATCAGACCCAAAGAATGCATCAAATATGATAAGCAGTCATTTCCTTTCGATGAACATCTAGCTAAGGGAGAGAGAGAGTTCTTTCACTAATCCAACACTAATAAGGAATGCCCTCAAACGATTCTTTTCTCAATCAAATCCTGATGTAATGCAAACTTTTAAATGGCTTCTAATATGCACAATCAATCATAAAGATGTTTTTTATTGTTTGCGTATGAGTGATGACCAATACAACACAATGCTCGTCTTGTTAATTATCTTTCTTGTATGAATGAAAACCAAACTAGCACAAGCAAAAGTCATACAAACAATACACCCTTCGTAGCAATCAAAATGAAAAGCGAAAGAAAAGAAACAATCAAAGAGAAAAGAAAACTTCACACCCAAAATAAAAAGTTGAAGAACAATGACCTTGACTGAAGTCAGGATGAAGGGATCTGTAGGCCTTTGATGACCTTCACTAGGGTTTTTACTCAATTGATGAGGAGAGAAGGACAATGCATAGGTTTCAAACTTCACTCAACAGGGAAAAATTCAATGAAAATAGTGAAGAAGGCTACAAGATCCAATTAACAAGTTGTTTATTCTTCCAAAAGACAGATGTCAAGACTGAAAAGGAAGAAAAATTGACTCACTAGATCACTCGGCAAAAGAGACACAGAGGCAAACCCTGAAAAAGGCAGTTCTGGAGGGTTTTTGGGCTAAAAAGAGGCTGGCCCTCTGTTTCCAAGGGAAAGGAGCGTTATAGCGCTCTGTGCAGAGGTATGGGGGAGCGTTGGCGCTCTGTTAACACTAGGACAGGGGCGCCAGGGTCTAAAAGCCCCAGAAATGTCAAAAAATTCTAAAAATTGGGATTCAAACTTGACAAGTATGCTGAGTGTGATAAGGTAAGGAGCCAATCAGCTCATGAAACTAATCAAAGAGGAGTGAACCAGGTCTGAAACAATAAAGGGATAGAACAAGGTCAATGAGGAGAAAAATCAAAACAAGAAGTTTCGATTTGAGGCTATATCCCCAGCGGAGTCGCCAGTCTGTTGTAGGAAAATCTCCCTGCGGACAGGTAGATCACCTCTAGAGCTTGACCTTAACCCTAGACAGAAAAGTGCTTATCATGGACACTGACTTCCTTTCAAATCTATCTAAACTAACACATGAGAAGGAAGGATGACAGAAGTACCTTTTTATCGACGTTTGTCCCTGCACGCTCTGAGTTGCGCTCCAATCCTTTGCTTCTCGTTGGAGCCTATGGAAAAAACAAGATACAACCGCTTCCTACTCTATTGATATTAGCTTGAAAATAGATCTATCAATTAATGATAAGTTCATGTGACATTAGACACAAACTAGAAAGAAAGAGGCCAAGCATGTCATATTGATGAGAATAACGACAGCAGTACTTACAATCGTAGATGCGAATGCGATAGCTTTGTCAAGTCCTCTTCATCTAACCCTTGCCTAAAATATCCACAACCTGGCTGACAGCAGCTTCACCGATCACTTCTCCTTTGGCTGACTATGTGTTTCCTATAAGATCATAGGTTTCATGCTAGCAATTCTTCCCCCAATCATCTCTGTTCCAGCACCACTTATAAGATCATAAATTTGGTGTGATTCTCCATTTCCCCTCCTCACTTATGAGATCATAAGTTTGGTATCATTCTTCATTTTGTAGTCCTATTTCACCATTAGAAGGCTTTCTTATATAGCCTTGGAGAGGCTTTAACCAATTGAGATATCCTTGGGGAAGTCGAGGATTTTCCTCCTTCAGTTGAGGACCTACCCTAGGATCATGGCTGGACTAGGGATTCGAATCCAACTGCTTTCCAAGAATGAAAAGATGCTTCCCCCATTCATCTCAATAGCTTAACAACTTCCTATAATAAGTAGCGCTCCCTCAAAAGGGCCATCAGAGCGTTGTAGCGCTCCCTAGTAGGTTTAGGGGGGTGCCAGCGCTCTCAAAATCTATAGTGCTCCCTCAAAAGGGCCAGGGGAGTGTTATAACGCTCCCTGATAGTGTAAGGGGGAGCGTGGTGCTCCGAGATAGTGTAAGGCGGAGCGCTCCCCTCCAAAAACTCAGTTTTTGAGGTGCTTTCAGATGGAAAAAGGTTTGCAAGCATGTTGACTCATTTCTCCTCTTCCAAATCAAATGTTTGAGGTGTTTCAAGTGTGTTTCTCATGTTGTTATAGGCACGACATAGGCATCATGGCAGTATGCTTCCCTGACACTTGCGACACTTGTGAGCAACATGGGACACTTGCGACTTTGTGAGCAAAATGCGACACTTGCGACCTTTGTAATGAAGACACTTGCAACACTATCAAAGTGAGTAATTTTGATGTGTAACACCAACTATTCTTGCATTACCACACTTTGCAACAAATTCGAACAGTGAAATCAAACAAAATAACATGAAATCAAAATAACAGGTACATGAAATGAAAATCTACACTAACAATTTACAATGATCTTACCAAGCTGGATCGGTGGCCCTTGTCGATGCCAACATGGAAGCTTTTAGATCACTAGATGCTAACTTCTACGAGAGACAAAATCACTGAATTCAAACTTGCATTAATCTTCAACAAGTAGGTTTACAAAAAGAGTCTTTTCATGAATCCAATCTACATCATAACAATTGTCTCAATCTACATAATAATAATTCTCCCCAATCTACATCATAACAATTCTCCTCCTCAAGAACCAGTCTTACATCATAATAATTCTTCCCCCCTCTCATGAAGAGAGGGCACTCTCTTTTATACATGAGAGCTTTGAAAAGAAGATAAGCATCTCATAATTACAAATCCACTTTTCTCTCAACCAATTTCTCATTATTACAAAATATAATCCCTTCAAATCCTCACACATATCTCTCATATATCTTGGATAATATATGACAACCAAATATCCATGATCTTCTCCTTGGAATAAGATTTGAATTATCTCCTCAAATCTTGAAATGGTGGAGGAAGTATTCGAGAAGTCTTTTTGTATTGATCCTTCACATATTCCTACACATGACAAAGCTCACACATTTTTGAGATATATATGAAAACATGTCAATTTTCTAATATTTAATCACAAATTCCCTTTTAATACTAAAATAAATGATTTGGAAAATAATAAGGTTAAACCCATATTTAATTATGAAAATGGTATTAATGAAAGGTTAATGGGGCGATGAAATGTGAAGAATGATGAAGGGAATGGTGGATGAAAATATGACATTTCTGAGTCCCAACAAGGCTCTTGTAGAAAAACATTATGGACATCAAACTTCAAAGGTTAAGAACAGATAATGGAGGAAAATATGTGAACAAAAATTTTACAAGTTACTACACTGCACAAGGCATCCAAATGAAACACACTATTCCACATACACCATAACAAAATGGTGTTTTTGAGAGAAAGAATCATACATTAAAAAAATGGCTAATTGTATGATCCAATATAAGGGATTAAGTCTTAATTGTTGGGTGGAAACCATTAAATGTGAAAATTACATAGTAAACCACACTCCCACAAAGGCTCTAAAAAATATAACACTGGAAGAGTCATGGAATAAAATTAAGCCAGATGTAAGCCACTTTCGTGTATTTGGCAGTGAAGCATGGGCTCACATTCTTGATGAGAAAAGGAAAGATTTACAACCTAAAAGTGAAAAATGTATTTTTGTTGGTTATTCTGAAGATGTCAAAGGTTACAGACTTCTTCAACCTCATTCTAATGAAATTATTATTAGAATATACATTAAATTTGATGAAAATTTCTTAGCCTGCAAGCCTATTCCGAGTTTTGTTCCTTCTTTGACTTGTGAGCCATAAAGGTGTTCATCCTTTGTTGGAATGTTTGTGTTGTTGAACAAAGGGGATTTGGAGTATCATGGCACCTAGGAAGTGAAATGAGCATTTGGTGGTTGGGAGGAAAATTAGGGTATCCCTCGTTGTTGCACACTACTAGTTTGAGGTCAACCCGATAAACAAGAAATCAATGTCAGCTCTGGAGGATGATGTTTGGACTATGAGGGCCTTTACTAAAGACAAGGTGGTTGATAGAAATGTGGGGAACATTATCACTAATCTGGGATGCACTAGAAACATGGATGCTAAGTTCCAATAAACAATGTAGCTCTATTGGCATGTCAAGGCGATGGTGGCGCGAGGAATGAGGTCGCAAGAGTTGGAATATAGGAAATTAATTCAGAGGTTGGATGATTTGGAGTGTTAGACTGGTATTTTTATTACTATGGTCTCATGGCTGGTAAAGAAACATGGTGGAATTTTCCAAATTGCAAAAGACAAGGATAATCCCTTGAGCTCTCGGCCTCCTCAACTAATGATCTAGAATTGGATCCAGGAGCCAGATGGGGCTCAGAAAGGCCTAAAAATCAAAGTGATGGGAATATATTCAAAACATATGTGTGTGTAGGCTTCGACGTTACAAACACAATGCAACTCGAACGAGCTCAATCGAACGTTGTATGCTCCAGATATCGCGATCTATTCATTTTGTCAAACAGGTAAAATAAATGATGATTGTACAGTCCATACAGTGCCACGTGGTAGCTGACTGTACAGGCCATATAGCTGTACAAGTGATGTGGAAAGGCACAATGGATGATGACATGGAATCCTCTAGAGGTGACATGTGGCAGCTAACCATACAGTGACGTGGACAGGTTGTTGACTGGGTAGGGACAGGTGGACCAATCAGGAAGTGACATGTGTCACCACTACAAGGGTGACACATGGCACATCCTTATGATGCTTACATGGAAGGTACAATGGTAGGTACAGTGGCTAACATGTGGTTGATATACGTGAATGAATCAAACGATGACACATGGCAATACTCTTGGTGCATGGGAAGGTGCCACATGGCCTAGACCTAGGTTGCCACATGGCACCCATTCATTGGTTAATGTTTATGGGAAAAATTGTTGGACTCCACTAGAGTCGACCATGTGACCTTTGGCGTGGGGGAACGTCTTGGGCGTAGGTCAGGCTACCAACCCACCTACCTAGTGGGTCTTAACACTATACCTTTTCATATATATTATAAATTACCAAAGGTTCCGAGTGGAGGAGGTAAGGACTGAGGTCTAGCCCCAACCTCGGTTATATGCACGTCCATACATCCTTCTACTCAGTGCTCAACACTACCCACCATGCAATAGAGCTATGGAACAGATGGATATAGCCCTCGGTTTTCGGCGTATCTCATGTGACCAGTTCCATGTTGTTTGGGCGTGAAGTTTATGGGGTTAGCCCCAGTCGATCGGGCTAGTCCGTCGACCAAGGGGCATAACCACTGGCTCATGCCCATGGGGCTTAACAACAAAGTGTGTGTGGAGCTTTAAAACCAGGGCACATGGCATGCAATGCGAGCACGGGTCGAGAGCCAGGGGTTAGTGCATGGAACAGGGCCACATGGATGCGCCCAGGTGACCAAGAGCCCTAAGAAAGGGGGTTGTGCCCAATTTTAATTGCTAAAGTGAGATTTGACTTTATATTAAAATATTTTTATGGATTATTAGCTTGATATTGGAGATTTTAATCCATTTTTGAGGGATCTTGGGCCCTTTTTGAGGCCAGATCTTGGGGGGAAGTTGGGAGATGGTTACCAACTTCAGGCCTATATAAACCAGAGGCTCTTGAATCCATGGAGGAGGTTCAAAATAGGTTTATGTTGTCTAATTTTCTAGCCAAATCCATTGTCATGTAGGGAATCTATTGAGGAGCGCACCTTTGCAGGCCATTCCTGGGAGCTTTGTTCATCTGATTTGGGTGTCGTACGTTTTGTTGGTTTCTTGAGATATGGTAGAACATGACAAAATCATTGTTGTAATCCATTGGCACTTTCATGATGTACATTTAAAGCTTCGATCATAAATAAGAAAGCACATTGAGACATAGGCTCGAAGATGTAGGCGAGATTTTCAAACTCCATTATCACTTTGGTGTTTTATGGTTTGCTTTTCTCATTCTTATGTTCAGATATGTACATTCATTTATGGTTGCTATGTTTCTTCTATAATTATTCCTCTTTCATTCATCTTCCTAAATGGTTAATTAACACATTCTAAATAACTCAACCATTGTCGTTTAAAAGATCTTTTCAGATCAAGTGGTATCAGAGCTAGTTGACGTTTGGATTTGAGTTTTGTATGTTTACCATGGAAAGGCTCATCTCAGTTGAGTAAATGGCATCTAAAGAGGGACTTTATCAAGATGATAAGGATATACAAAAATCTCTCTTTTCCATGTCAAAGATGGTGAAAGTGTTGTATGAAGACTACTTTGAATGAAAGAGTTTGGTTCAAGAGAAGTCTTCAAAGAACAACAAAGGAAAAGAAAAATTGAAGGAATTTCCTTCTACATCTATTTCAGAAAACATCTCTGAGGTATGCAGTGGAGTTCATTCATCAATTTCACATTATTCCCATCAAGATGGTTTTGGTGCATTTGAAAAACATACAAGAGGTATAGGTTTGAAATTGCTAACCAAGATGGGTTATGAAGGAAAGGGCCTTGGAATCAAAGGTCAAGATATCGTTAATCCCATTGAGGTTGTGGAAAGACCTCGCTATTTAGGATTGGGATGTGGTGAAGTGGATATTGGAGCATTCTCCAAGATGGGCTCCAAAACATCGGAAGCAAGTGATGCTTCAAATGATCATCCTAAGTCATTGCAGGATCGATTCACGAAAATTGATGGCGTATCACTCCATGATTGTGATAGTGCATGCAAGTCATATCCAAAACAAAGTGAAGATCAACAAGGAAGTTATAATGGTCATGATTTTTGCAATTCTCTTTTTTATTATAAAAAACATAATCAAGTAATTTGAAACTTGTGGAATATGTATCCATGTACTTTTTGTCATTCACCCAAGCATTGTGTTTCCAAGTGTTGGAAGAGACAATATTTGTACAAGAAGTTTATGTCGACCAGGAAGGAGACATGACATAAAGACTCAACTCCACAACAAAATAGAGATAAAGGAAAACAAGTTTGGATGCCAAAAACTCACTGCACTTATTGCAACAGGGGTGGACATCAAAAGGTTAAATGTTGGAAGCTTAATTTGGAGCTTTGTCCAAAGAAGGACAAAAGGATTGTGAATGTACTCATGAAGGAAGAGGCATTACCAGCGAAGCAAGAGGAACGCCATGAAGGAAATAAACCAGTCACTTGGTCTTTCCAGAAGTGGATGTCACATATTCATTGTATTTTGCTTCCATTAATGTAATCACACATGTTGAAATGATGACCTGTTATAACATCATTTTTGTACAACATAGTGTTTGTTTTTTTCCTTATGAGTATGTATTCAATAAGGTTCATTTTGTAACTTTTTGGAGGACTAAAAGGTATTTAGTGGGGAGGTGTGATCCAGAATTGGATCCAGGAGCCAGATGGGGCTCAAAAAGGCCTAAAAATCAAAGTTCTTAGAATCTCTTCAAAATGGAATTGTGTGTAGACCTCGATGTCACGAACCCAATGCAATTCGAATGGGATCAAATGGACGTCGTATTCTCCATATATCGCGATCTGTTCATTTTGTCAAACAGGGAAAGAAAAATGATGACTGTAGAGTCTGTACAGTCTGTACAGTTCCATGTGGCAACTGACTGTATAGGCTGTACAACTAACGTGGCAAGGCACGGTGGATACTAATGTGGCAGCCTCTAGAGGTGACATGTGGCAGTTGATCGTACAATGACGTGGATAGATTGTTGACTGGGAAGGGATAGGTGGACCAATCAGGGAGTGACATGTGTCACCACTATAAGGGTGACATGTGGCACATCCGTACGATTCTTATGTGGCAGGTACAGTGGATGGAAGACATGGATGGATCAAACACTGACATGTGGCAATACTCTCAGCATATGGGAAGGTTTCGCATGGCCTAGACATGGGTTTCCACATGGCACCCATTCATTGGTTAATGTTTATGGGAAAAAAATTTGGACTCCACTGAAGTCGACCATGTGACCTCTGGCGTGGGGGAACGTCTTGGGCGTAGGTCGGGCTACTAGTCGACCTACCTAGTGGGTCTTAACACTATACCTTTTCATATATATTAGAACTTACCAAAGGTTCCAGGTGGAGGAGGTAATGGATGGGGTCTATCCCCAACCTCGGTTATATTCGTGTCCATACACCCTTCCTCTTAGCGCTACCCACCATGCAACAAAGCTATGGCACGAATGGATATATCCCTCAATTTTCAATGTATTGCGTGTGACCGGTTCCATGTTGTTTGGGTGCGGATTTTATGGGGTTATCCCCAGTCAATCGGGCTAGCCCACCAACCAAGGGGCATAACCACCATCTCATGTCTAGGGGGATTAACAACCAAGTGCAGGTGGAGCTTTAAAACTAGGGCATATGGCATGCAATGCGATCGGGGTCAAGAGCTAGGGGCCAGTGCATGGCACAGGGCCACATGGACACGCCCGGGTGACTAGGATCCATAAGAAAGGGGGTTGCACCCAATTTTTATTACTAAAGTGGGTTTTGACTTTATATTAAAATATTTTTATGGATTATTAGCCTGATATTGGAGATTTTAATCCATTTTTTAGGGATCTTGGGCCTTTTTTGAGGCCAGATCTTGGGGGGAAATTGGGACATGGTTACCAACTTTAGGCTTATATAAAATAGAGTCTCTTGAAACCATGGAGAAGGTTCAAAACATTTTTATGTTGTCGAATTATTGAGCCAAAGCCATTGTCATGTAGAGAAGCTATTGAGGAGCACTATTGAGGAGCACACCTTTGCGAGCCATTTCTGGGAACTCCGTTCATCTGATTTGGGTGCCGACAGTTTTGTTGGGTTCTTGAGATCTAGTAGAACACGACAAAATCATTGTTGTAATCCATTGGAACTTTCATGATGTACATTTAAATATTCTAAAATAAATAAGAAATCCCACTAAGACATAGGCCCAGAGACGTAGGCGAGATTGTCGAACTCTGTTATCACTTTGGTGTTTTATGGTTTGCTTTTCTCATGCTTTATGTTCAAATCTGTACATTGCTTTATGTCTACTATGTTTCTTCTATAATTCTTCCTCTTTCATTCAGCTTCCTAAATGGTTAATTAACACATGCTAAATAACTCAACCATTGTCATTTAAAAGATATTTTTGGATCAAGTAATGACTCATTTTGTTGATTCTCAACCCAAGGGGCATCCCTAGGTTCATGTTTTAGATATATTATGGTCATGTTGTTGTGATGAGTCTTTACAGTATGAGTCTGATAGTTTTTTCTAGGTTTATCTGTAGTTTTGAGTTTATTGTTTTAAACTTGTCAGATGATAAATCTATGCATAAGCATGCTATATTTTGTCCTTTTGATAGCTAGAATGGTTTCCCTCAAGGAAATCCAACATACTGTAGTGATTTCGATGGACATATGACTTATCCTCTAGCCAGATTATTATGGATGTATATTTTATCAATAGAAAAACATTTGCTTACTTAAAAAAAAAATAGTCAATGAAAATATAAATAATATATAAATGTCTCTCCTTCATATTCTATACACACTACAATTGAAAAAATATGGTTGATATTCTATGCATATGCATTGATGATATAAATTGCATATGTGAATCAATATGGTATATATATCTTACTTCCACATTTAGAATCATTATTTAAATTTTGGTGAAGGGGTTAGTTAGAGATTCAATGGACAATTTTTATGAGTTGGTTCCTTCTTGGCCATGGTCGATGATGAAAGAATTATTTGAGAAGTGACGCCTTTATAGGTAAAGGAATGATCAAATGGATGAGTTATGCACATGGTGAAATTTATAATATTAGAATTGGAGGGTTTCATGTACTTGGGATTTTATCTCAAATCTACAAATTATATAGTTGAATATTAGCATTGGCTTATCCACAAGTACGAGAGGTGGATCGGGATCTGGTGCCACCGTTGGATTTCCTTGGGAGGACGGTATATTTTGGTCAAGTCTGTGTTAGAAAATCTGCCAGTCTACTGGTTAATGATAGCTATTATACCGACCTGAGTACTTAGTAGGATTAGACATTTGATGTTCAACTTCTTGTGGTCATAGAGTGGGGAAAAGGACTAGATCCATATCTATAACTGGGAGACTATATCCAAACCAAAACCACAAGGAGGTTGGGGGATTAAGAATCTACCCATGTTCAACAAATCTCTAGATGCAAATACGTTGTGGCGCTGCTTGATGAAATATGGTCTTTGGCATAGAGTGTTACTGGATAAGTATCTCCCATCACTCTCTGTTGTGGCCTAGTTGAGATCCACTTCGAAGTTGTCATGCAATATTTCTATCTTTTGGCATAGCATGGTTAAGTCAGTGGAGGTGATCACCCACTAGTTGGATTGGAACCTGAGGTTGGGGCACTCAATTCATATTGGTGAGGATATGATCCTAGGCCTTAATATTGACTCATGGTTATCTCCTTCCCTTATTATAGCTCTCAAGTGGAAAGGTATACATTTCTTATATCAGGCTATGGGTTTAGAAAATACTGGGTTTGTTATGTCTCAATGGAAAACAAGTGAAGTGTTGTGCATTTTAGGCATAGAGGTTGCATAATGGGATCATTTATGCAGAGCTTTAATAACTTCATGCATTGAACTGACTGACAGACCAGATACACTCATTTGGACTGGGGGTGACTGATCGAGTTTCATTTCTACAAAACATGCATATGTGGCTATATCTAGTAATTTATGGTTATATAGTAGAAGTTGATGGCATCGAAGACTTTGGTTTTGAGATCTTGGGATAAAGTTAAAAAAATTTACGTGGCTCTTGATAGAAGATAGGATCCTAATCTGGGATAATCTTTAGCGAAGGGGATGATCTGGGCCAAGCATCTGTGGCATATGCTTACAGGAGGAAAAGATGACATTACACCTTATGACCCACTATAGCTTTACTCAACAATTTTGGTTATAGGTAGCTTATTCTCTTAACTTAAACTTTAATTGGAGGAAAGCCACTCTTCAGGCTTGTTTTCTTGATTGGTCAAACTCTTGTACATCTTTTCCTCATTTTCTAGCTATATTTTGCTAGAATATTTAGCTGGAGCGCAACAAGTTACTCTTTAATTCTTTTCGGCCCTCCACTAATCTCATTTTTCAAAGGATACTTGGCATCCTAGACTTTCCTCGGGCTAGAATCCATCCAACACGATTATCTCTCCTTCCTCCATTGCTTGATGGGAGAACACAAACTAGGTGGTTTGATGGAGCTGTTTGGGATCGTGAGATGAAAAGTGTTGCTAGAGGTGTTATTAGGATAGATGAACATACATAATTCATATGGACTCTAAACTATGGATCTGGTACAAACAATAAATCCTAGCTTTTGGAGTTTGGGCGCTTCTTACAGTAGCAACCCGACTACATATTCAGGATCTTCAAGTTTTAGGAGACTCGAGAATCATCATTGACCGGTTAAATTAGAGAGGGAAAAGACAGATTCTCAATTTACATTATTTAAAAGAGAGGGTTAAAGAACTAGTGAAAGGTTTCAAGTCTCTTTGTTTCACCCATATCTTCAGAGATTTCAATCAATAGACGGATACTCTTTCAAAAATTTCTCTAGACTTACAAGAGGGTAATATTTTTTACTTCCAAGTGGTCAATGGACACCTAGGTCCCATATTTTCACTCAAGCTCCGATAAAAAAAAAAATTGACAGTCAAATGTCAACTATTAGCCTTCTTTTGATCTATGGTGTCTAGTTTTGAGACTCTATAGGCAGTCTGGTTTCTTTCCTTGTTTTGAAGAAGATGGGGTTATTTTTCCCTTTTTGATGTTTAGTTTCACTTCACCTTATGGATTTGGTATGCATTGTATTTTCCCCTATTGGGAGGCGGAGAGGAACGGATTTAAATTTGAACCGAGCTCTCGATTGTAAATTTTATATATTAATATAAGTGCAATTTTCTGTGAAAAAAAAAGACATTTATAATCTTAGAGAAATATGGGACTTTTTAGTATCATGGGGATACATTTGAGAAATCTGTGGATTGAAAAAGGTGAGGATTTTAATCCAATAGAGTGTCGGCTTGCTGGAATTAAAAAATATTATATCGAAAATACGACTGAAAAGAATTTTGAGTGTTATTTTGTTTAAATAGTGAGTTCAATTATAGACAAAATCATAAATAAGTTTTTTCACAAATATTTTTTGTTAATAAAATGAAATGAAATGAAGAGAATCGACACATATGTTCCTTTTTTTATAAGAAAAAGAAATGAACATATTCATGAATATGTTGAATGTGAGTTGAAAATGATTTAGAGAGCTTACTCCAAATAATTTAGGTATATTTATCTATTCAAATTATATGTTCATTTCCTTTATAATGATTATATTGACTTTTATATATACATTATTTTCACCCATTTTACATGTGGGTTCTATATTAGATTAATCTCTATTACATATATATTCAATCCCACATATATTCTCATAGGTTATAAGTATACAGTTCTCCCTTTCTAAAACCTTTGTCCTCAAAATTGTATAGTTAAGAGTTTTGTATGTAATGAAACCAAGTAATATAAACTGATGAGTTGTGTTCTTCCTTAATAGCTTGTTGTAGTCAATTGGGTTTAGCTTGGATGGTTGTGAGGACTGATTGGTATCCTCCCCACCCGGATTCAATTCCCATAAATGACATGTTAAGCTCATAATGAGTATGATGTAATGG
>ML787712.1:266737-283087 GCA_009831015.1 Picea engelmannii | reverse complement strand
AATTTTCTGTGAAAAAAAAAGACATTTATAATCTTAGAGAAATATGGGACTTTTTAGTATCATGGGGATACATTTGAGAAATCTGTGGATTGAAAAAGGTGAGGATTTTAATCCAATAGAGTGTCGGCTTGCTGGAATTAAAAAATATTATATCGAAAATACGACTGAAAAGAATTTTGAGTGTTATTTTGTTTAAATAGTGAGTTCAATTATAGACAAAATCATAAATAAGTTTTTTCACAAATATTTTTTGTTAATAAAATGAAATGAAATGAAGAGAATCGACACATATGTTCCTTTTTTTATAAGAAAAAGAAATGAACATATTCATGAATATGTTGAATGTGAGTTGAAAATGATTTAGAGAGCTTACTCCAAATAATTTAGGTATATTTATCTATTCAAATTATATGTTCATTTCCTTTATAATGATTATATTGACTTTTATATATACATTATTTTCACCCATTTTACATGTGGGTTCTATATTAGATTAATCTCTATTACATATATATTCAATCCCACATATATTCTCATAGGTTATAAGTATACAGTTCTCCCTTTCTAAAACCTTTGTCCTCAAAATTGTATAGTTAAGAGTTTTGTATGTAATGAAACCAAGTAATATAAACTGATGAGTTGTGTTCTTCCTTAATAGCTTGTTGTAGTCAATTGGGTTTAGCTTGGATGGTTGTGAGGACTGATTGGTATCCTCCCCACCCGGATTCAATTCCCATAAATGACATGTTAAGCTCATAATGAGTATGATGTAATGGATTTGATCCTATATGTATTGGAAAGTTTCCTTTGATTCAATTGCATAGCAAGGCAACTTCTTTTCTGGGGGGAAGCTTGTTGTCGCATAATTGTATTTTCTTTCACTCCACACATTGCTATTACAACTTCTCTAATTTTTTGTAGTTGTTGGACTTTGATAATATCTTGTCAAATAATGGTTATTTTATCCCACATTCCATGATTGTTTTTAATTCTTCCATCTTATTTCTTGGTAATGAGGATGTTGGTATGTATTTTATATTTCATATATGGTTTCTTAGTGTAACATACCTAGCCCCTCAGGCTGGCCATGTGAATCTGTAATGTACCCAACCACCCACAGGATGGCCACACTACTCCAAAAACCCGCTTCTGAATTGATTTTGAATTCTAACAACATTTAATCCTAAAATAATGCATGAAAGACTCACATGCATTAATCAAGATCCATGCTACAACATAAAATAAATAAATAAAAATCCATGAACAACAAAGAACCAACAAACATGCACATTATAAATACATATCTCATATATAATTAGATACACAATAGAATATACATTATACAAAAAACACAAAGAGCACTTATCTTTTCAAGAAAACATTTACCAACTGGCTACATGGCAAGGAAGTTCCTCCCAACCAGAGACACTGCTATTATTTTTCTCTCAACAACAGGTCACCCTTGAGCCAAGGATATGAATCCACAAGGACGGATCCTATGCCAAATCTAAAACACACAATAGTTGGCTAGCTAGCTCTCAGGTTTCCCAACCACACAACAAATCCAAATTTCCAGCTCTCTTTCCCCCTCATCCTGCACAACCCAAAGAAATGAACACCTTTCTCTTCCATGCAGACCCTCGAGCTATTCCATTTCTCTCCAGGGCTGTAGTGCTACTGGTCAGGAAATATCCCTACTGGAAACTCCAAGGATTCTCAATTGTGAACAGTTCTTTCCAAAATGCCATCAATCTCATGCACACAAGAATCCATTCGCTCCTCGAATGATTAGTAATTTATTACAGCCATCTAGGAATGGCTCTCCTCCTCCAACCATTTGTTTCCATGCTCCCCCCAAGATCACATGAATTCAACAAGAGTGATGAGGGTGTAACAATGAATGAATAAGAACAAGTGAACCCAAAACAATGAGTGGGTGAGTGAAGAAGAAGAAGAAGAAGAACCCCCAAAACAACCCCCAATGGATTTTTATATAATTACAAGAACCAATAACCACATGGCCTCCCCAAGAAGCTCATGTAACCCCTTTTCTCCATAAAATCAATTATGGGTAAATAAAATATAATAAAAAAAGACTTATTCCCTTAAGCCCACTCTCTTGTGGAATCATAGCCCCCTATCTCTTGTGTCCTTATCCGTCTTGCAACCAACAATGTATTCTTTTATTAATGTATATATATGTATTACATTTCCTAGGCACTATGTCCCCTTTTCAACTTTATTGGCTCACCATCCTAAGTCACAATTACATAATACATTATAGTTCATAAGTGTTAAAATTGGGGTGTTACATCCCCCTCCCTTTATTTTGGCACTGTCCTCAATGCACAACACCATTCCAATGGTATTAACATTAAAAGTCTAGGATCTTTGGCCTTAATACACACATGCAATCCATCCAACTCTTATATACATAGGCACTTTGGCCTAAAAGTAAACATGTATACATAGGCATTATGACCCAAAACATGTATAATGATCTTCAAAATTTATATTTCTGGCAGCAATTCCAACCAACAAGCTCTCCTTCCCTCTCATCCTACACAACCCAAAGAAATGAACCCCTTTCTATGTCATGCAATCCCTCAAGTTGTTCCACTTCTCTCCAAGGCTCCAGTGGACTCGGCCAGGAAGTTTCAGATTTGCGGCCTCAAGAACTCTAGATGCAACAAGTTCACTAGACTTTCTTCATTCCAAGCCTTCATCTTAAGCTCAATTTCCTTCTGGTGTTATTTTTTCGTGAGCTTCCAACTTCAATAGCCAACATCTCATCTGTATTATAAAAAATACAGTCATCATGAGATATTGTTATAATAATTTCAGTCATAATGTCAAATATGTTTTATACAGGAAAACAAAGTTTCCAAGCATGAGCTTCCAACTCATAATTTGTTTGTCTCTTGCAGCTATATGAATCAATCTGTATTATGGCTTACAAAAATTCCATACCCAATACCATTATTCTTGTAATTTTCTCAACCTTCAATCAACCAAACAAATTGTTAGCATAATCATGTAACAATTTGTAACTATTAATTTCTCAAATTTGTTTTATATAGGAAAATAAAATTCCCAGGCATGAATTTTTTGCTCATAATGTTTGTCTTTGTAGCTGTAGATATCAGTCTTTATTATGGGCTTGCATCCCTGCCATATCCAATACAATTCTAACTACAATTTCCTCAACCTACACTCAACCAAACAAGTTGTCAGTATCATGCATATGTATATTTTCGTGGAAACAATTACAAAATTTCACAAAGTGATCTCAGAATTGTTTACAACAACAATTCAATCACTCCCATTAATCCAACTATTACTGGAATGAACCCATCATTATTTACATATGTATTATCAGCCAATATTTTCTTTCTTCTATCCATCAATACTTCTATCACTATGTTCCCTTAACACAACTTTTCCATATTATATAACTACTCTCACCTTTAGCTTCCTTGCCGCTTTATCTAACAACTCCTGAAGTATTTTCAACTTCATGAGTTAGAAATACTCACATCATTTCAATTGTTATCATAATCATTTCTATTTTATATAATATATATATGCATTCATCAAAATGCATTCAATAATTCTTGTAATACCACTTGTAACATTTTTAATAGTTCCAAAAAGTGAGCTCAGAATTGTAACAAATAACAATCCAATCACCTTCAACTAGTATTCATATTAAATATAATGCATCTATCCATCATTATGCATTTCCAACACCACATGATTTTCATAATGCAACAATTAATTAGTAAATAAAATAACAATCGACGTGCAAATACCCATGGCCACAAGTACAGAATGCATCCATGCATTGACTACATAATACCACATAACTATGTCATGCATTCATCAAGGTGAGTTGGAAGGTTTTGCTAACGCCTCAACACATCATCCACAAACTTCCTACTGCTTTCCTGACTATTTGGATACCTTCCTTTTCAACCCAAACACAACACTAATAATATAATTCTTAAGTTCTCTTCAGTGTCGGCAAAGAGGTTGCAATCCAAACATTAGATATTCAATAGATACCATTGAGCACTCACATAGCGCTATAGACCTTCCATATCCAACCATATTATGGTCTCACACATGACTAGCTCTATGGATTTTCATTGTTATAGAAGGAGTATGTCTCCTGAATTAACTCGGTTATGATCCCATAACCAATCATAACACAATACACAACTGACAATCTATCTAAATTCATTCTAGCATCAATAATAGCTACATACTTTGGTTCTTTGGCCATTACATATCGAATTAAATCTTGAAAAATTAACTAAGGGAATTTCTTACCTCAATTTCCTTCAACATAGAAGCAACAAATGCATACCTGAATGGTGGTTATCAACCTACTTGATTCTACCCGGTCAAATGGTATTTGTATAAGCTATAAGACTTCCTCCTTCATCATTTTGATCACCATTCCTACCACCCTCATGGGTCTTCACATAGATGGAAATCATAAGCAACAATAACATCCACATCTTTAACCATGCTATATCATTTTTCCTGCATACATAATTGATGCAGGAGCATCCTTTCCACCTAAGCACGCGTCATCCTTCCAGCACATCAACACACATTTAAGGAGGGGAGAGGCACCAACCCTCTCATTTTTCCCTCAATTTTAAAATTAAAATGTAATTAAAAGCAATTAAATGTTGTAAGTCTTGGTAGAGCCAAGTTATTGCCTTTTTACATGCAATAGATGAAGTTTCCTTTATTAGGCTTGAGTTGTATAGATCTTGAGCTCCACCTCAGATCTGAGAAAGTAAATGATCATTCAATCTAATCTTCCTCAGTAGTTAGGCATTGTAAATGGTGATTAGACACCACTAGTGTAGCTTGGAGGGAAATCTTGTTGAGCCCCTCTTGTATAAATCATTGTAATGTATGCCCAGTCGAGGCCGTTGAAAGTGGATTGTTGAATAATTGTAATCCAAGGAGAGGAGAGTTGAGACTCAGTTGCAATCTGATCTTTTGTGCACATATTGTAATTAACATTCACATTAATACAAAAGAGTAGATTTCATTGTTTATGAGTTTCTGTGCAGTGAACTTGTATTTTATGAATGCATTTGAATATTGTCACCTATGTGTTTTATGTGTATGTTGTAGATGTATGATAGGTTTCCATCTGCAGGGTAAAGGTAGACTTTCTCTATTTGTTTGAGAGTTTGTTAATTTGTTCTGGGTTCTTTAGGTTGTGCAAGGAGTGCAAAACAGGGTATTGGAAACACTGTGGCCAGTGCAAGGAGTGTGTATCTGAACTCTGCTTCAAGTTTAGAGGAGAAAGTGCCAGGAGGGCACACCATAATAGTTTACAGACTCAAAGAGGGGCCTCAAGGTTTCTGAACACCTTGGAGGAGAGATTGTGCAGAAGAGGCACAAAAAACAGAATTTTTGAAGATTCTGTAGAGCTCTTCCAAGAGGGCATTGAGCAGGTGAAAGTGCACACAAGTGGACTCTATTTTGATTTTAGAGAGGAGAGTCTTAGAGGAAGACAACCTAGGGTTACAAAAAACTCTGGAAAATAGACAGGAGAGGTACTTCAGATTTGTTGAACACTTTGAAGGAGAGCTCTGCAAGTGTGCATTGAGCGGATGTAGGAGATGCATCAGTGAACCTGAAGGACTTGAGGAAGCAGAAGGAAGCCCTGTGCAAGGAATGCACTAGGACAACACTTAGACCAAGTGTTGAAATTTTGAAGCCGTCTGAAGGCTTAGTTGAGCGCAAGGAGTGCGTGAGAGAACTCTGATTAGAGTTCTGGGAGAAAGGTTTCCAAGAAGGCACATCGTAAGGTTAAGACTCAGAGGAGAGTCGAGTGCAAGTCTACACAGAGAGCGCATAGAGTGAATGAGAGAATTCTCAGAATTTAGGACTCAAAGAGTGAGGTTGTGCAAGGAATGTGTAAGGCCAACACCCTATTGAAGCATTGGTAGAGGCTCAGGAGGAAAAGAAAAGTTGAGACCCAAGTATCCGAGCTTGCAGGAGGATAAAAGGCCATAGCCTTTGAATATTTGCAATTTTCCCAAATTTAGGAGAATGCAGAATCTCAATGGATAAGTTGCAGTCACTGATAGATCAACTACAAGGGAGAGATATGGGCCATGAAATTCTACATCTAGACATCCAAAGGAGCATGCCCAGGTGAAATATAGATCCTTTATGTCGGACCTGAGCGTGAAGGACCAACAGTTGTTGGATCCAGGTAAGTGCACGAGCCTTAATCCTTTTTTAAGTGCACAAGGAGAGTGGGATAGCCGGAGTTATGAAGTCCTAAGGTAGATTGGGACCGTCCCTCGTTCAAAGAGACACGTGGTGGAAGATGGTAAACTTTGGAGGGGAGCGACTTCATAGGATTTGAAGTGTTGTGCTTCGAAAATCCCTGAAGCCCGAAATAGCAGAGAAGATATAGGGGACATGTGGCGGAGGATACCTCAATCTGGAGGTTTTACACATTCGAAGAGTAGCAGAGAAGAGAGTAGCCAAAAACTCTAGAAAGAGTCGAAAGCCGAAGAGATCTTGGCCATCCAAGCCAAAGGGACAGGTGTCACCATACCTGCACTCTGAAGAATAAAGAACTTCATAGGAATTGGAAAGTGGAGGTGCCAGGAATCGCAAGGGCCAGAGTCCTGAAGTAATCCTAGCCATTGGTTGTGAGGAGGATACGTGGCAGCATATAAGAAAGCTTGGGAGGAAAAGCTTCGGATAAATTGTGTAGTGCAAATGGCGGTTTCTGTTGAAGTCATGAAGAGAGAGGAGATATGGACCATTGGATCTAAAGAGGACATGTGGTGAAGATCCACAAGCTTCAGAGGAAAGGCTAAGGAGGAGTATCCAAGAATTCCCGAAGGCTGATCTAGCAAAGGAGATCATAGTTGTTGATCTGAAGTGGATGTGTGTCTTCATAACACAGAGGGAAATTTCCAACCATTAATTGTTACAGCACGTGGCACTCGATTTATCGCTCTGGGTGTGAAGCACTTCAAGAGGAAAAGGAGTTGGAACATTCAGAACTCTTGAATGCCAAAGTCTGAAGCACCTTCCAGGTTTTAGCCCAGGGTCATAGCCTGAGGTCGCGTGTGGAGGGGCGATAGAAGAAGGAGCTAGCACCCACAAAATTCAAATTTTAAAGAGTGATAAGGAAAGGGGCCCGCAGGTTGCATATGACCTGTGCCTGAAGTGATAAAGGGCATGTGTTCAAAACAATTTGGGGCTAGCAAAGCCTCGATGAGCTAATTCAGCTCAGGAATTTGAAGATCCTTCATCGAGAGGTCGTGCAACCCCTAGGAGAGAAGGGGGGTTGCATCAAGTGGTATCAGAGCCTAGGAAAAGGTTATGTTTGATACCATCAAGTAGTATCAGAGCTTGATTTATCCTAAAGACAACAGGAAAAGGAAACATGAGATAGTCTGGTAACATCAAATGATATCAGAAGCTAAATTATGCCTGCAGACAACATTTGGAGGAGAAGACAAAGTATTGATGCTCTGTGTGAAGGATTGTTGCACGTTCACAACATTCAAGGAGACAACTAGGTGATATGTAGGAGAAGCTGGAGATACTCTTATTTGCAGAGTAGATAACAGATAGCTAGGTGGGCTGAGGAAAAGAGAAGATGGTTATTGAAGGCCATAAGAGAGGTCGAGAAAGAGGAGACCGCCAACAGAAAAGAAAAGCAAAGATAGACAGGGAGCTCAGTGAGATCAAAGCAGAAATGGAGAGGCTATCATTGAATATGGAGTAGGAGGCATAGGTACATTGGAGGTATGAGTGGCCCATGAAGCAGAAATCCAGGTGGCCTATCCAGATTTGTTGGCCAGAAGGTAGCAACAAGAATTGAGGAGATGGATGAGGGAAACTAAAACCCTCAGTGACACAGGTAAAGTGGTTCACATATGTGAGCCAGAATTTGGAAAGAGCCTTAGTGATGAGGAGGAGAAGAGATCAGTTTATATCATGAACTGCCAAGAGGGAAGAGATGAAATTTCATATTTCTAGGTGGGCAATAAAATGATATCATCTGAATATCCCATAGACTGCCAAGAGGGAAGAAGTGAAATCTCAAATTTCCAGGTGGGAAAGGGAGAAGAGGTGAGTTCATAGGTGAGTTCATATCAACAAGGAGTGATTATGGAGGAGGATCAGAGGAGCATTTTGATCATTGGGGGAATTCATATATTCCTTCCAATTAGCCACGCAAAGGATAGTGCACAAATTTGAGGTGTAGTAGAAGAGAAAGGATAGCCAACTGTGATTTTCATAGAGAAGGAGGAGAAGGAGCAGATATTGATGTCTTTCCCAGTAGAAGAGGAGGAGCACACAATTGAGTTTCTCACTCAGTGGGATATGGAATTGGAGATACTAGAGGATTGGTTGAACAATCCAGAACCAGAAGATCACTGCCAAGAGATAGCCATGCCAGAGGGAACAGAATGCCAGCATGAGGAGCAGCTGGAGGAAGCTGGAGTGGAACTAGCACAAGCAAAGATGACAGAAGTTAATCTGTCAGAGGAGGAAGATGAGCAATAGCTCAGTAAGGATCCTATAGAATTGGAGTCTACATTAGAGTGGAAAGTCAAGGGCACAAGAGAATAAAACAACATGGGAGATCAAGTTGATCTACCCTTTACTCAACATGAGGAGATGCAGCACAAAAAACTGCATGAAAGGAGCCAACAAGTAGAGAAACTGGAAGAGATGATTGAGGATATAAGGAGGTTGATGTTGAGGTTAGCAGAGGAGACTGTCAGCAGTAAGAAGCTGAGAAAAGGAGGACCTGCAAGAGTAGCAGAGAAGTATTCGCAAAAGCAACATATAAAATGAGTAGGTGGACAGATCCAAGGGAGAGTTTGGCATCTAGGGGGACTTCAACAATGGAGCAGAGGGAGCCATGAGAAGGAACACATGATTTTCCCAACAGTGGAGTATGATGCAGGAGCATCCTTTCCACTTAAGAATGTGCCAACCTTCCAGCACATCAACACACATTTAAGGAGGGGAGAGGCACCATCCCTCTCGTTTTTCCCTCAATTTTAAAATTTAAATGTAATTAAAAGAAATTAAATGTTGTAAGGCTTGGTAGAGCTGAGTTATTTCCTTTGTACATGCAGTAGATGAAGTTGCCTTTATTAGGCTTGAGTTTTACATATATTGATATCCGCTTCATATCTGAGAAAGTAAATGATCATTCAATGTAATCTGCCTCAGTAGTTAGGAATTGTAAATGGTGATTAGACACCACTAGTGTAGCTTGGAGGCAAAGCTCGTTGAGCCCATATTGTATAAATCATTGTAATGTATGCCCAGTAGAGGATGTTGAAAGTGGATTGTTGAATCATTGTAAGCTGAGGAGAGGAGAATCGAGACTCAGCTGCAATCTGAGCTTTTGTGCACATATTGTAATTGACATTCACATTAATAAAAAAGAGCAGATTTCATTGTTCATGAGTTTCTATGTGGTGAACGTCTGTTTTATGAATGCATTTGAATATTGTCACCTATGTGTTTTGTGTGTATGTTGTAGATGTATGATAGGTTTCCATATGTAGGGTAAAGGTAGAATTTCTCTATCTGTTTGAGAGTTTTTTAATTTGTTCTGGTTTCTTTAGGTTGTGCAAGGAGTGCACAACATGGTATTGGAAACTCTGTGGCCAACACAAGGAGTGCATATATGAACTCTGCTTTGAGTTCAGAGGAGAACGTGACAGGAGGGCACACCAGAATAGTTTACAGACTCAGAGAAGAGCCTCAATATTTTTGAACACCTTGGAGGAGAGATTGTGCAAAAGAGGGACAAAAATAAGAATTGTTGAAGATTTGGTAGAGCTTTGCTAGAAGGGCATTGATTAGGTGCAAGCACGCACAAGTGAACTCTATTTCGAGTTCATAGAGGAGAGTATCAGAGGAAGACACCCCAGGGTTACTGAACACTTTGGTAAATAGACAAGAGAGGTACTTCAAAGTTGTTGAACACTCTGAAGGAGAGCTCTGCAAGTGTGCATTGAGCGGATGCAGGAGATGTAGCAATGAACCTGAAGGATTTGAGGAAGTAGGAGGAATACCTTTGGAAGGAGTGCACCAGGCCAACACTTAGACCAAGTGTTGAAATTATTAAGCCTTTTAAAGGCTTAGTTGAGCACAAGAAGTGCGTGAGAGAATTGTAATTCGAGTTCTGGGAGAAAGGTTTCCAAGAAGGCACATCGTAAGGTTAAGACTCAGAGGAGAGTCAAGTGCAAGTCTACACAGAGAGCGCAAGGAGTGCACGAGAGAATTATCATAATTTAGGACTCAAGGAGTGATTTTGTGCAAGGAAAACACCTTTTTGAAGCATTGGTAGAGGCTCAGGAGGAAAAACAAAGTCGAGACCCAAGTATCTGGGCTCGCAAGAGGATTAAAGGCCGCAACCTTTGAATATTTTCAATTTTCACAAATTTGGGAAAATGTAGAAGCTTAGTGGAGAAGTTGCAATTGTCGACAGATCAACTGCAAGGGAGAAATCTGGACTGTGAAATTCTACATCTATACACCCAAAGGAGTGCGCACAGGTGAAAGATAGATCCCTACCATCGGATATGAGCGTGAAGGACCAAAAATCGTTGGATCCAGGTAAGTGTACGAGCCTTAATCATTTTTTAAGTGCACAAGGAGAGTGGGATAGCCGAAGTCCTGAAGTTCTAAGGTAGATTGGGACCATCCATTGTCCAGAGAGACACGTGGCAGCAGATGGTAAACTTTGGAGGGGAGCCACTTCGTAGGATTTGAGGTGTTGTGCTTCAAAAATCCTCGAAGCTCGAAATAGCGGAGAATATCTCAACCGTCCGTCAGTCAGGGACACGTGGCGAATGATCCCTCACTCCAGAGGTTGTACATGGTCGGAGAGTAGCAGAGAAGTGAGGAGCCAAAAACTCCCAAAAGATCCATAAGCTAAAGTATATCTAAGCCATCCTATCCAAAGGGATAGGTGTCACCAGATCTTGGACTCCGGAGCATAAATCACATCAGAGGAATTGGAGAGTGGAGGTGTGAGGACTCACAAAGGTCGGAGTCCCGAAGTAATCCCAGTCATTGGTTGTGAGGATGATATGTGGTGGCAAATAAGAATTCTTGGGAGGAAAATCTTCAGAGAAATTGCATAGTGCAGACACCAGTTTTTGCCAATGTCGCGAAGAGCGAGGAGATTTGGACCATCAGATCTAGAGAGGAAATGTGGCAGAGATCCACGAGCTTCGGAGGAATAGTCCTTCAGAGGAAAGGTGAAGGTGGAGTATCCAAAAAATCTCAGAGGTTGATCTAGCGAAGGAGATCGTGGTCATTGATCTGAAGTGGATGTGTGTCGTCAAATCGCAGAGGGAAATTTCCAGCCATTAATTGTTAGAGAACGTGGCACTCGATTTGTCACTTCGAGTGTGAAGCACTTCGGGAGGAAAAGGAGTTGGAACGTTCGAAACTCCTGAACTTTGAAGTTAGAAGCACCTTCCAGGGCCTATCCCTGGGTCATATGTTGAGGTCGCGTGTGGAGGGGGACTAGAAGAAGGAGCTAACACCCACAAAATTCAAAGTTTAAAGAGCGATAAGGAAAGGGGACCATGGGTTGCATATCACATGTGCCTAAAGTGATAAAGGGCATGTGTTCAAAACAATTTGGGGCCAGCGAGGCCTCTAGGAGATAATTTATCTCAAGAATTTAAATATCCTTGACCGAGAGGTCGCACAACCCCTAGGAGAGAAGGGGGGTTGCATCAATAATCCATCATTAGTCATACTCAATTTTCATAACATCATTATTTCATAATAACAAACTATTCTAGGTTTATAGGCATGTTATATGCATATCCAATCATGTGCATATGTACAATTACACATCCATATGCACCAATCATTCATTGTCAACATGCCTACTAATGCATATGCATTTTAATTTCATCGTATGCCTCATGCACTATAGTATATTTTTATTTCAATTCACTTATGAATTTATTTATTTATGTTGTAGTTGGTTGTCCCTGAATTCCTTCAGATCCTTGCTACCTTGTGTGCTCCGATTCTATTCATCTACACTCTTGTTCCTTGGTCTAAATACTTTCCAGTCAAGTTTCACTTGGCCATTCTACAATCCAACCAATGTACTCAATATGCAACAACTCCTTTTGGGTATTCATATCCAACTTTACCTTTAGGAAACATTTCATCACCCTTTCACACTTATACCATTCCCAATGGAAGTCTATTTTCATTCAGTGACACTTTTCAAGTGAAAGAGTATTCATTTTTCTATCTCCAATTTCTCTGCATTGGCATCCTACTTCCACTGTGAACTCTGATATCATAAGTGGATTTCTTTCACTGACTACTTTTAGATAAGTATCTAAGTCATATCTAACAAATCCTTCCTTATAACTCCTATGCTTGACACATAGAGATTATTCAACACAACCTCTTAAGCTCTTTTTTTTCTTCCATATCAAGCTTGCAACTGTCTATACATTTCTACCTTCAATGCTATGGAGCCTTACTTTTCCCTTCTATGCCCATCAATGACATTTTTAACCTGCTAGTTTCATATCCTATGTGAGGATTCTTGCCTTTGTTTCACTTGCAATTTATTCAGATCATGTAGTTGTTGACTAATACTTTTGTTCCACTATTCTTAAGTTCTTTATCCACTTTCCATTACTTTCCCTATAGTTCTTTTTTTCCTCGACAAACTTCTACAAGCTCTATTATGCTTCCATGACTATGATATCCAATCCTGGACTGGAATTGATCCAATTAAATCTCTAATCCTGTCAAATTTGCAAGCAACCATTTTGTTAGAATTATACATATCCTAAAAACATGGATGATTTTAGGGGCTAAATTTCACTCATGGGCTAATTTTCCATGGTTTTTCCAAAAACGAGATTCGTTGTTTTAAAAATGATTCGCCAAAATTCTATAGGATAAATTTATTTTACCGTAAAAATCGTCAAAGTTTTATAAAAACTATATAAAATCCTTAGAAATTTGAATATTTATACAAAAATATCGCCAAACATTTATAGTTTGCATATGAAGGATAAGTAAGATTTGCCAAGGTTTCTACATTTTAAAATAAATTTGCATCCTTAAAATCATCCCTGCCTAAAAAATTGTCAATTAAATTTACATGTACTTTTTATGCTCAGTTCATGAAGAATTATATCATAGTTATCCAAATTAGAATAATTCCAGGTCATTCTCCTCTGAACTAGTTTTCCAATGACTATACTCTTGCCCCAATCTAACATCTGAGTTGAAAGTTATGGCTTCCCGAAAAATTACTTTCAACCCCTTTTCTTTTGTTTTGCAACAGGATCTTGTCGAAAATACTCCACAACTCCTTTAACTGGTACAAAATTCAAATTTTGCACGGGATCTTCCTTCAAACCACTTTCCATGTGAAACGGTTCAAAACTACGGGATTATTAACTCTTTAGCACCTTCCTTTGTATTCTTCTACATAGGACCTTGTTCGAACAAAATGTCTGAGGGATTGGTTACTTCTAGGATCTTTACGCCTCTAATTGACCCCTTTTACCTTATCACGAGACCGACGCTTGGGACCAACTCCTTCGTACTTTGGCCTTCGACTATTCTCCCTTTTCAATATTCCAACTTCTCCCAGAGTAAAATTCATCGAACCCTTCTATTAACTCCACTAGCATATCAGACGATCGAGATTTAATCTCCTGTTGAATGGACGGTCCTGCCCCATCTGGAGGCTTCAACGAGATCAACGATCGCAACTTAATCAGACACTAGGATGGGCGGTCCTTAATTAATTCAGAACTCCAGGACATTACAATTCTCAAGTCGTTGAACTCTCCCCAGAGTTCTACTCGCCAAAGTGCTTACCCTATCCTTCCTCTGTTTAATCAGATGGTCACGAGGAATCCTGAAGGGTCTTAGATCAACATCCCTCATGAATTCGTTACTTTGGAACTCCAAGACATTGCCACTCACGAGTTTCTCAACTCCTCCGGAGTTATACCTGCTGAAGCGGTCATAAAGTGACGATAAGTGCTTACCGTTGGTTAAGCTCTCCGCTTCCACTAGATTAAGCCTACGGCTAGGACTTAATCAAGCATTGGGATGGATGATTCTTAATTAATTTGGGACTTCGATGCTTCAGGACTCCGGGACATTTCAACTCTCAAGTCGTTCCACATCCCTTGAGTGATATCTGTTGAAGTGCTTATGCCATCCTTCCACTACTTGATCTAACGGTTGCGAAAGGTTCTGAAGGGATCTTAGATCGACGTTCTGCATGAATTCACAAATTTTGTCTTCGACAATTTCGCTGGTAGATACATTGGACACCCCCAGAGGAAATACTCTCGGAGATGAAATGGCATGTTGATGTCACCTATGGTGATGTGGACCCATGGAATTCTGCCACATGTCACTATGAAATGGACAGGTTGGGGCCCAAAAGGTATTGAATTCATGTGACACGTGTCCCCATACGACACCCCTACCACGTGGCATAAGACACGTCATCAACCAAATGGATGATCCACATTCCTCTGCTCCAGATCTGACAGCCTACGTGATCTCGAAGATGTAGCTTTGCACTTCGTGGCTTCGACACTTTGCGGCTTCGACACTTCGCAACTTCAACTCTTCACAGCTTTGGCACTTTGGAGCTTGTCCTAGTCTCTAATAATTCCCGAAGTGGTGAAGTTTCGAAGTCCCAAAACTTCTCTATCCTTGTACTATTGATCTAACAACTGGCATTTCTCCCGAACTCCTTCCCTTGATATAACAGTCAACAAGAATTTGGTTATTCGACACTCTGGTACGTTGGGTTATAATAATTCTAAAATGGTTCGATTATCCCAGAGTTAAACTTCTCGAATTGGTCAACATCGGATGAACACGATCAACGGTGGAGATTCCACCCGAACTTCCTATCAAATTGGATGGTCGGCAGGATTTTGTGACTTCGGCCTTTAACATTTCATGCTTTTTCTCTACCTCCCATATTCGTCGAAGTAGCGACATTCCAGAGTCTCCATCTCCTTCTTGACTTCAATCAATGATTGGCGATTGACCAACTCGATCTGACAGTTAAGACTTAATTCCACCCAACCCCTGGTTTCACCTCTATTCGACGGTCTTCGTCCACCTGACTTTCAATCTAACGATCCAGAGATCCTTGATTCAACGGTTGTGATCACTCCTAAATTCAAAGGGGAATGATCATGATTCTATGATCATTCACAAGGGATCTCTGGCTGCACGATGCTTAGGCTTCTGCATGATCTTTTCACTGCTATCACTCCTGAGCTTTAATATCTTGAGGATGTATTAATTCTTAAGGAAAAATTCCATGTCCAATAGTTTCAGCCCATACCAGTCCAGTGTTTCAACCAAAAACTCTGATACCATTCTATAAAATACTTAGCTCCTCAGGATGGCGATGCGAACCTGTAACGTACCCAACCACCCACAGGTTGGCCATGCTACTCCAAAAACACACTTTTGAACTGATTTCAAATTCTAACAACATTTAATTCGAAAATCAAGCATGGAAGACTCACATGCATTATTCAAGATCCATTCTACAACATAAAATAAACAAACAATGTGCCATGCACAAAAAATAACCAACACGCATGCACATTATAAATACATATCTCAGAGATAATTAGATACACAACATAATATACATTATACAAAAAACACAAAGAGCACTTATCTTTTCAAGAAAACATTCACCAACTAGTTGCAGACCAAGGACGTTCCTCCCAACCATATACATGTCTAGTATTTTACTCTCAATAGCAGGTCACCCTCGATCCAGGGCTATGAATCCACAAGGTCGGGTCCTACGCCAAATCTAAAACACACAACAATTGGCTAACTAGCTCTTAGGTTTCCCAACCACACAACAAAACTGAATTTCCATCTCTCTTTCCCCCTCAACCTACACAACCCAAATAAATGAACACCTTTCTCTGCCACGCAATCCCTTAGGTTGTAGGTCACTAGTACTACTGGTAAGTAAATCTCCCTACTGTAAACTCCAAGGATTCTCAGTTGTGGATAGTTCTTTCCGAACTGCCATCAATCTCATGTGCACATGCATCCATTCCCTCCTAGAATGATCAGCAATTTCTTACAGCCATCTAGCAATGGCTCTCCTCCTCCAACCATTCATTTCCATGCTCCCTTCAAGAGCACACAAATTCAACAAGAGTGAGGAGGGTGTAACAATGAATGAATAAGAACAAGTGAACCCGGAACAACGAGTGGGTGAGTGAAGAAGAAGAAGAAGAAGAACCC
>ML787712.1:196042-259919 GCA_009831015.1 Picea engelmannii | reverse complement strand
GACATCCTCGATCAAGGTATAACCCTATATACCTTAATAGAGCACTTGAGTTAAACCAACAAGGCCTTGATTGAGAGCTAGATTAACCTTTGATTGAGTATCTTTGAAATTCCATTTTAAGCTCTTGATCAATGTCAAAATAAACCCTCAATTTAGGGTTTAAATGTTAGGAATTCTTCCCCCTTTCTCAAAGTGAAATTTCTTTCTAGAGGTTGCACCTTTGGGGAATCACATCTCTTCCATTTCAAATTCCATTTCAAATGGTAGAATTTATGGAAATAAATTCATTATTAGATTCTCCATTTAATGATATGCATTTTTCCATTTTTGTTTTTCATATTATATTTCTATTTTATTCTGTTTTAAATTTAAGCATATTTTTTTTCCCTAGTTGTCAAGGCAGTGAGAGAAAAATTAGTAGCTTAAAATTACATAACTAAAACATTAGTTTTTATTTTTATTTTAGGATACCCATGAATGTTTACTCTTCAAAAGTTTTTTTTTTTTTTCTAGTATACATAACCAAGTTAAAATAATTTATTACAAACAAAAATGTGTATAAAAACTATTTCTATTATTAATTAATCAATTTCGAAAAATAATAAAAAATACAATTTTATTTTTATTTGTTTTGAAATATGTGGGATATATTATATTCTATGTAGATCATGTTTGCATATTTTTTATTGTTGAAAATTATACATTTAGCATCGAAATAGTTGTTGTGAACAAAAGTCACTTGCTAACATTTTCAGAAATTTGCAAGGACAAACATATAATTAAAAAAAAAAAATTGAAACATTGAATGACAACAACAAATTTAAAAAATATATATTTAGAAAGATAACACAATACCCTATAAATTGTCTTTTTACCGCACAACAAAATTCGCAATACATATATCAGTTTCAAGGGCTTCAATTGTTTTTATAAATGAAACAAAATTATATATTCATTAAAAAAAAATGCACCAAAGCTAGCAACGTATTACATCCTTCTGACTCTACAAATTTCCACAAAAACTTAACATTGATCATAACATACATCCAAAATCTTAAGAGTCTTAACTAAACAAGAGTTCCATGTTATCCTATAACTGTCCAATCTAACATATTTTCCCAAAATACATGTGACTCAATAATACATATTAAGGATGACATAGATGGACACTTCCTTCTTCTTCTTTCCCCTCATCAGATTGAAGGGAGTTGGGACCTTCAATTTCCATAGAATCATGATGTTGGTGGAATGATTCATCTTCCTTCAAGACTGCTTGGAATGATTTTTTGGATCTTTGATTGTTATAAGACATTGAAAGAGCTTCCACACATTGAGAAAGGAACAAACTGTGAATTCTATTGCATTTTGATTCCAGAGAATCAATTCTCTACTTCTAGAGTAGCATAATACTCATAACATTGGAATTATGGGTGGATCAAGCCTGCTATAGTTCAAAATGTTTTGTAGATATTACCAACAAAGCACTACTAGTAGTTTGATTTATCTCCTCACAATGGCGAAGAACTCGATGAAATTCTCTATTAGCTTCATTGTCCATAGCTAAAGAAACCTAAAAACCAAAATAATCATATAGCATAGAGAAATCCTATAACATGTAAGGAAACCAGAGGATGGGATCCATAGATTTTGGTTTAGAGGTGACAAGAGGCGGGTTAGGAAACCCCAAATAATTGAGAATTAACCCATCCACAAGGCACCCAAAATTTTCAAACTATAACTTAATACAATTCCAAAAACTCCAAATATCTTGAGCCTGTAAATCACCTACAATATTACCAAAAGGAAAAGGCCAAAATTTTAGGACTTGCCTTACCGATTCTCTAAGTTTGAAGTAGTAGGAGGAGGTTACCAATATTGGAACGGAGTAGCTTCCTTGTACCATGAGCCAACCACCTTGAATTTCCTCAAAATTGATCAGTTATGGAACTAACACTTCCCTTAGCCAGCCAACGCTTGACATAGACGTTGTTGGAACAAAAAGAGAAGGGAGTGAATATGACAGACCTCCAACACCACTCGAAAAAAATAGAGAGCATCTAGACATAGAGACCACCTCTGGTTCCACCACCAAATCCACCACTGAGACCTAACAAGAACATAGCCACAAAACCTACACATAGCCTGCGACCAAAATCATGACAAATACCACCATTAGAACCAAACAAGAATAGAGCCCTAAAACCAATGCATAGGCCACCATTGAAACCACCACCTAGAACCAACAAGAACAAATCCAAAAGACTTGTGAAATGCCCCTACATAGAGCACCAAGCATCCATAATCCCACATTGCCAATTCCCAAACATAAATGGGCTTTGAATTGCCACAAGATTATTCTACAAATGCACTTGATTTGGAGGAATGGAACTCCTCCCTTCTTTCTTCCCAAGGCATGGCCTACCTAATTGAATTAATTGATTCATATTGGGAAGATCATCCATTAATAGTGATCCAAATTATTTTCGGCACAAAATGAGAGCAGAGATATAAAATATAAATATACAGAGATATTGCAAGAGATCCAATAATATAACATAGATATATCAGATATATAACAAGAGACACAAATACACAGTAATACATAATTTCTATTAATGAGCGAAACGTACAAAACTGTAGAGATATAGAGTGAAAGACTCGCTAGAATGGTGGGAGCTTATCTCTAAGAAGAGATGTGATGGATAATCACATTCACAAGAAGATGATTGTTACAATGAGGCTCCAAAGGCCTTTTTAACATAAAGAAAATCCAAAACCCTAACCTTGGAAGATGAAAATCCAACAGTTTTGTGGACCTCATTTGGGTAGTTTGGTGTATCAACTTCCTAAGGGCGTAACTTTGGCATATGATCTTTTTTGGGGGCGCACGATAGCTTGTTGGAAAGGTATCGACGAGGAGCTTCATTTTAGAGAATCAATCAAACCCTTTGAACGAAATTGAGGTTCCAAATCTAGAAAAAGCACCGTTTAGGCCCTCAAAATGGCCCCAAAAGTTTAGGAACCGAAAAACTACTAAAAATAGTAAGTTGCCAACAAACTGTTTTGATCCAGTTGGAATAGGTGGGTGGCCTCCAATATCCACCTGGATAAAATAGCCACTTGTTGTTAGATTTAGGGGATTGAACAATATCTCAATTCCCCATTTTTTGACATTATTCTTGGGTTTAGATCAATGGAGATCTTGACCCAATGATCAACCTCTGAGTTTGCTTCTCGTTTGATATGCAAGAATGTGACCTTGTCAAATGAAGAGAGATCATGTTTGATTCTAGAAATGAGAGTGTTTATAT
This sequence comes from Picea engelmannii, assembly GCA_009831015.1. Lineage (NCBI taxonomy): Eukaryota > Viridiplantae > Streptophyta > Pinopsida > Pinales > Pinaceae > Picea > Picea engelmannii. The sequence continues at coordinate 256,608 of ML787712.1, read as the reverse complement.
TATTCCCCACTATATTAGAATGAGACATCATTTCTTTGATTATCAACATTGAGTCTCCAAATATTAGTAAGGATCTAATACTTTCCCCCTTAATAATGGAAATATCTCACCATAGGAAGTAAGCCTATGCCAGATTATTCGAGACCTTCCCTAGACCCCAAGTGTAATGAGAAATATTATTTCCTCTGGAATAATGAAGAATCTCCCTTGCACTTGTCTCCTGTATCAAGGGCTTCAATTTTAAAAATATATAAAATATCAAAATTTTCATTGCCACATTTCAATAGAAAGTGTGACACACCTTCATGGATTCACCCTTGAGATATTTATGTTTATATTCTAGATATTGAATCATGGCTTAGACTTCATAGAATTACATCCATATTCAATCAAGAGAGTGACATTAATTTTAAAATTATAGGTTATATAATTTTTTTGGATTTGCTTAATTTCATTCCAAGTCTCACAAGAGATGGTGTAGGCCCAAACTTCACACCAATATAGAATAACCAGGGTCAAAATTTGGTGAAAATGGTTTTTATTCTAGTCCCAAAGATCAACATTTCTATGCCATCTATTTTCAAGACCATAATAATATTTCCACCCACCCATGATTCTCTTCTCGATGTTGTGATTATAATTAAAATGACAATTAAAATCACTGCCTAAGTATTTGTAAATATGAACCTATTAAACAATTAAATTATTATATGTCTTAGATGTACACGGGGACGCACCATAAAGAGGACAGTTTAGGTTGGGAGATCAATTTCAGGAAGAGTTCAGTCAAGGGGAGTATCCCCAAGGACAATTCAGTTAAGGGGAGTAGCCTAAGATGGAAAGATACCTTTTCCATTGATGACAAAGGGGGAGAGATTTATCAGATGCAGGATAGAAATGCTTGGAGAGAGAGAGCACATAGGCATGTAGACAGGAGGAGCAGCCCAAGGAGAGTTCAGTCAGGGGAATCAACCCCAAAGGGAGATACCCTTTTCCATTGGTGTCAAAGGGGGAGAGATAAAAACATTGATGAGGAGTATAAGCATGAATGCTATCATGACTAAGTGTTGCCATCAATGTTAGTGTTGTCATCAATACCAAAGGGGGATATTGTCAGATAGTTGGCTTAGGTTGATGGACAGTTGGTATGGATTGTTGGTTGTCATTTATGTCAACCATTGGAGAGTGATATTGTATATTGATGTCAACCCTTAGTGATTGATGTCAACCCTTGGAGGAAGTCCAGTAGCGAATTCCGATAGCACAAAGGTTTGGGTAATGGACCCAAGTTTGTTTGATGTATAATGGTACGAGTTTTAATATATTTGAATGTACGAGTATTCTAGATGGGTAGTACATGTCATGCCATTTCCAGTGGTATGTGGAACATCACATAACTCCTCACTGTTAGAGAGTTATGGCCATGTAAAGTTGGAGAACCCAGGTTTGGGTAATGGACCCAAGTTTGTTTGATGTATAATCATATGAGTTTTGATATATTTGCAGGTAAGACTATTCTATATGGATAGTACATGTCATTCCATTTATGTTTTTATGTGGAGCGTCACATAACTCCTCACAGTTTGAGAGTATGGCCTTATGAATTTGGAGGACCCTCATATGTTGGCTTGAAGCCCCAAAAGGTCAATGAAGTCAAAGTGCTTGCAAAGAAGAAATTATTTAAATAATAAAGTGAAGTGACAAAATAAAAAAGGATTATTTAAATAATAAAGTGAAGTGACAAAGTCAAAGAGGATTATTTAAATAATAAAGTGAAGTGACAAAGTCATAGATGATTATTTAAATAATAAAGTGAAGTGACAAAGTCAAGGAGGATTATTTAAATAATAAAGTAAATGGAGAAATTTCTAATTATGGAAAGTGGTTAGAAGTGGGTTAGCCCTAAAATAAGGAAATTGGGTTAAGATGGTTAAAAGGTAACCCCTTGAGGAAGCTACATGAAAGTATAGATAAGAGGCAAGGCTCTCTCATTTTAATCACACTTGAGCATATTGAATATCTATAGGTGACTGGGGTAACCAAAGGATATCTAATCTGAATTTCAGAGGGAAGGTGAAGTAAAGAAGGCTGAAATTCAAGGGAGGATAAATTCTTTTGATGATGCTTTCTAAGGTATGGTATTTACATGTCATCTCACCATTTTCGCAATAACATTTTTTCTAGAATGAGTCAGACTGTGAAATTGGGAGGCCATTGAGGAAACATATCCAAGTAGTCGTGGTACAAATTTCAGCTTGTGGGTCATTGTATTTTTGGACTTACACTCCACGGAAAATAGGGTTTGTGGCTAGTCCTGAAACTAGTCTAAAACAAGTGTTTCAGGTAAAAACGTCATAACTTATTTATAAAAGATTCAAATTCAGTAAGACCAAATGTGTTGGTTAGAGTACAATATTTGGTATTCTATGTAAAATTTGCAAATCCATACAACAAATATTCCATGCGAGGAATGCTCTACAAGTTCACTCTCTAGAATAAGCCATAATTCAACAAGGTATGTCATTTTTGCTATAACTCCTTTTCTGAGAGGTTCCAAGTAGTGGCACATGGAGGAATTGCATAAAACACACTGAAGAAAATTGTGTACTATTTTCGGATCTTTATTCATTACAGGTACATAGTTATGATTATTTCAAGTTAGGGTTGTTGACTAATCCAAAACTAGTCTTGTGAGACTAAAGTAAAGTTTGATGAAAATGTTAGTCTCTTGTTGTTAAAGTTAAGGAAGGCTTGCAGATATGTGATCATATACACCAGGTCTATTACAGAGTTACAAATCAGATTTTGATGATGAAATTGATGAAAGATTTTGGTTTAGGTACATGTTGGGTACATGGTTGAGACAAGTAGTCAATGAATTGGCACATACATGAGGTGTATGGTTGATGATGTTGGTACATATTGATGAGTCATAGTTGATGAGTAGTTGATACATGATTGGTACATACTTGGTACATGGTTGAAGGCACTTGTTAGTAGCATTGTTGACACATGGTTTATGGATGATGTAGCATACATGTATTGGTATATTTTTAGAAGCACATATTGATCTTGGTGATGATTATGAGTGGTTGTGTTATGCTTGGCTGTTACAAATATTTGAGAGTTGTCTTGGTGATAGATCTTGGTGAGTAGATCTGATTTGGTTGATAAGATTGATGAGACAGGTTGTTTTGATAGGTTGTTTGGACATGTTGTTGTGACAGGTTATTCATACAGGTTTGGTGCATGGTTGATGCGCTTATTCATGGTACAGGTTGAGTTATAGTTTGGTGCATGGTTGATGCACTTTTTTTTATGGTATAGGTTGATTACATGTTGTTCAGTACAGGTTGGTGCATGGTTGATGCACTTGTTTATGGTACAAGTTGATGCATGGTTCAGGTTATTGGTACAAGTTGTTTGGTGTAGGTTGATTGGTATAGGTTTACAATAGTATATCTCACAATGATAGTGTGACTGTGGTTCCATCATTCTAATTATATACCAGGGAGGTTGGACGGGACAAGGAAAGGTGGTTGTAGCCACCTTCCAGTTGTAGCCGAAGAACATAGGGGGTTGTAACCACCTTCCAGTTGTAGCCGAAGAACATAGGGGGTTGTAGCCTCCTTCTGGTTATAGCCAGAGAATTGGGGAGTTGGAGCTTCCCTTAGGTTGTAGCCTAAGAAACTACGGGGTTGGAGCCTCCTTCCAGTTGCAGCTGGAAAACAAAGGAAGTTGGTGCTTCCAATGAATGTAATTCTTAAAGACATATAAGAAAAAACATTATGTGGTTTTCTCTCGCTTTGGGTTTCCACGTAAAACACTAGTGTACTGTGTATGTGTGTGATTGCTCATTTGTTCATTGTTTATTTACTCTGCAACTATTGCATGATAGTGCTACATTGATATAACACTTGCATTTTATGGTGAAAATGATTATATTGCTCTATCACTGATTCACCCCCCCTCTCAATAATCCAACATGCACAACATTTGATATATTTTCATGAATACATGAACCAGTTGGGTATTTATCATGAATATGTTCTCATTAAAATGTTCATGATCTCTCTAAAGGGAGATGCTTGTCAATGGTATAAATCTTCACCCGCAACATGTATTTCTTCTCTAAAGGATTTTCATATTGAACTGTTTCATTCTCATTGTAAAAGTTTTTATCTAGTTAAACTTCTATATAAAAAAATGTTGCAATGAAGAATTCAATTCAGTAATAGAACAAAAAGAAATTAATTATAATATTAGTGAACAAGAAAAGGAATTCACTGTTGAGAATGAATATTCAGATCTTATGGTCCCTTCTCTTATTCACAACCAAAATTTCATTGAGCAAAAACTCATTTATGAAGAAGTTCAATCATTTGAAAGTAGTCTTCATGATCTAGTAGAGTTAATTGCAATTGAATCCTTTTCACCTTCTTTCGTTCAAAATGAAACACCTTAGAATATGGTACCTATAAATTCATTTTCATATGTCTTCATTGTTTTTATAAAGACAAAGAAACAAAGGGAGATGATCATGATGAAATTACTATTCCAAGTCTTTATGAAAATCATGTTGTACATGAAGAACATATGCAACAATATTTTCAAGAACATTATGAAAAACATATTTATGAATTAGAATTTTTTTATCAATCAACCCAAAGATCATAAAAATTAGGATGTAATCTTTTATGCTTTGGAAGATCCTATTGCGGCTTGCTTAGAATCATCAAGTGGAACGAGTTTTCCAATATTTGTACATTGTAAGTATGAATATAAATTGCATGGTAAGTTTCCCTTCACTCTTCTCTTGCAATCATTATTCTTGTTTTTATCAATCACTTGTAGAGAGAATTTATAATTTGATTAATGAAATTATTTCTTGATTGCATTGGAAATATGATGTCACTTGATTAGGAATTTTAAAAGGTTAGTATAGCAGATTATCTATATAAATAAGCTCACATATAAGAATTTATTTTCAATTTGTACAAACAATTTGTTTTAATTTGTAAATAAAATTGGTTTCAAAGACTCACAAATGTCCATTTTTGAGTTACATTAGAATCAGGCACATGGTATATTGTTCTTTCGTGCCTTGCAGGGAGACACAATCCCTAGATGGAGCCTAATGTGGCAACATAAAAAACAATTTCCAAAATTTTCCAAATTTCATAAAATTTTCCTATTTCCTTATGCTTAAATTCCTTTTCATAACTTTGATTTCTTTTTAGTTTGTTTGATTATTTGAAGTTACTTAATCATTTAGATTAGTCTAAATTATTTTATGCTTATTGATTTGTTCTCATTTGTATAGTTTCTTTTGATTTGCTTTTTCTTTGATTTCAATGTTGTTTTCTCTTCATTTGGTTAACATACTAGGAAGCATGTTTTAGAGGGATTTCTTATTTTTATCATATAATTAAGTAGCTTTTTAGTTATGGAGTAAGTTTTTTCTTATTCAATATAAGTTAAGTGTTCATTCAAAAAGAAAGTGCTTATATAACATCGTCTTTAAGAGCACCATCCATGTCATAACATAAAACTGACACTAGTGATAATTGGAAATGAGAGAAAACTACAGGTCCAATTTTTATTCACCAAAGTTTTTTCTAGTCCAAGCAACTCTCAGAATACCCCGCTTTCGTCACCCAATTGCTTATCAAAATTCTCTATAAATCAAATCTAAAGGGTAAAATTTACAAATAAGGAAGTTGAAAGGACTTAAAGAAGAACAAGCAAACCCATTGGGGCTATGGACACTCACTGGAAGCGGGTCAATGTTTGTGATTCTCCTTAAAGGGGACATAAATGCTCGCAAATTGCGATGCAATGATAATTTTAAAGAGAGATGAGGAACAAATGTGTGCAAAAATTTGGCTAGAATAAAGACTTAGACCTTTGTTTGATTTCATGACTAATTAGAAGCTTTGTCTTATTATAATTAATGAACTCCATCTCTCTCCTCTTTTTGACCCATTATGATGAGTAAAGAGTATTGTTGAATGGATAACTAATAATTTTTAGATATTAAGAGCTATACTCCTAAACTAGTAAGTGAAAAAGTCAAACCAAAATAAGAAAATCTTGACCTTTTTCACTTACTGCTTTACCCAATATGCCGCCATTTTTTAGGGAAAACACTGCTTCCATTTACTTTTGTTTATGCTTCTTCTTGTTTTAAGGTTTTGATTATTTTTCTTGTTGTTATTTGGTTTTCATGATTCTAATTTTGATCATGTTGTTGTTTCATTATGTCACTTCATCACTTTTTTCATGCATGATGGTTGCACCATTTGAGTATTTTCACTTTATTGATCATTCAACATTCTTTTCCGCTCATTTGGACTTGATTAAAATGATTTCATGTTTTTGGTTGTGTGAATTTGAGTTATCATAATGATATGGCATTTTCATCAAAATTTGGATTTCAGTGCAATAACAAATTAAATGAACAATTTGGTGGACTAAAATAATTCAATTAAGAATTTAATTTTTGTAAATTAGTCCACATCCTGAAAAAATATATGTTGATGAATGAAAATGAGAAAAATATTTTCAATTTCAATGAAGTATCAATTTTTATGAACCTTCAAATTTTATTAAAAAGAAATGCAACAATTTGGTGGACTAAAATAATTCAATTAAGAATTTAATTTTTGTAAATTAGTCCACATCCTGAAAAAATATATGTTGATGAATGAAAATAAGAAAAATATTTTCAATTTCAATGAAGTATCAATTTTTATGAACCTTCAAATTTTATTAAAAAGAAATGCTTTTCTGCATTTCTACACTCTTTAACAAAACAAAATTAATGCAATTAAGACTTTTTCATAAGCATTTGGTTTATGACTTAAAAGAATGTATATTAAATTTTAAACACGGGAAGAAGGTTTTCAATTTAAAGAAAGACACATTACTAGCATTAAGGATTTCCACTAAGATATTTGTTAAGACTCATCATCAAAAGTTGGAGACCTTTATGTTAGATACATCAAATGAAAAATGTTGATATTAAATGAAAGTATTATTGAAAAGTAAATTATGTCTGGGATGACAAGGTTAAACCAAAAATTGCAAATATTGAGCTTTGTCTTTTTATAACTAAAATACTTATGAAAATTAAAAATAATTTTCCTTTTGGCGATACAAGGTTCTTTGTCAACAAATATTTATAATTATAAGAAAAAATAAATAATGAAACCACTCAAAATACATATTACCAAGACATTAAAACAAACAATAATCATTGAATTTTAAATTCACCATTCTGGAAACCTCAAATTTCAAATGGTTAAAGTTTGCAAATAGTTCAATTAGCTCGTAAAATGGTAACATTCTTTATAATTTTAAACTTGGTCAGCTTTGTGATCCCCTGTGGTCTCATTTCTTTCATTATGTGTGGAGGATAAAGTTTTTGTGCATTATTGTTTTATGCATCGTTAGTTTGCCTTAATTTAATTTATTTCAAAATAAATAAATTAAAATATATTAGTTATTTAAATTTATTATTATTATTATTTCAAAAGTGGACTAATTGTTATCATTGTAGGTATTTTGTACAGGGTAGGCGCAGCTCGAGATCATTGGAGATAAACCCCAGAAATTTGTTGAGGAATAGGTTCATGAATCTGCATATTTTCGCTGAAAAATAACCATAAATTTGCAGAAGTAAAGATCATCAAATCGAGGGAGACCAAAATAGACTGCATAAAGTCGCCATGGCCAACTCAAAAAACATCACAATTCCCTAGATTAATTATATAACTCATCAGCACAGTCTATTGATGGGATATTATAACTAAAAATGGAACAACAATTCATTGATTTTTTAGGCATTAATTGAATGAGAAAAAAGGAGTGAAAACACAAAAAAATCATGCCACAAATATATGTGGTAAGAAAGAGACACATTTTTACTGATTAAAATCATCAAAATTGTAGTGGTAAATTTCACCAAAACACTGTCAATTGAGTGTAGCTTGGATGGTTGTGAGGAATGATTGTTATCCTCTCCAGCTGAATTCAATTCTCATAATAACATGAATAAAACTCATAACGAGTATTGGAAAGTTGTCTTTGATTTTTAATTAAATAGCAGAACAATGGCTATTTTCGGGGAAAAATATTCCTTCACGTGAAAAAAAATTCTACCAAAAGTGTCCACATTTTTTCTACAACTAAACCACAAAATTTGCCACAAAATTTGCAATTAAAAGGGCCATTAAAATGTCGTGAAAGGGGCCACGGTTTTACTGTTCAAAGGGCTCATGTTTTTCATGAAGAATAACCATTAAAATATGGAAAATCAAGTAAAGAGACATAATAAAGAATCTATGATTATTTATTTACATTCATCATGGAACAAAGATCTCTGGTTAAAACTTTTTTTTTTAATTGGACACAGAAAATCAAGTAAAGAGATATAATAAAGAATCTGTGATTATTTATTTACATTCATCATGGAACAAAGATATCTGGCTAATACTTTTTTTTTAATTGAACATGTGTCCAATAAGAAGGATGAAGGTTACACGAATTTGAAGCAATAGTTACAAGAATATCATAGAGAAGATTTTTGGGAAGTAGATATGAAAAAATAGCAACTGAAGAGGTTATTCAATGTATCACACGCCACCAAGTTACAACAAATCATCACTTGGTCATGTTGGCACAGGGGTAGACCTAGGGTTCAATGCTTCAACAACGCACCAACAAAACCCTAACTACCGGCCCTTTCGGCAACACCTACGAAGCAAATGAAGTCTCACCCGAGGTAGAGGCAGGGGTGGTTGCAAGACTCAAGTGTCTGCAACCTTAGCTAGGACACAGATCTGTGATTCTAACACTTAGCAAACACTTTAGCATAGATCATTCATCTGTATTTAACCCTCATGGCACTCCGCAGATGGCGCAGAGCGTCACAACATTCACTTAGAACTAGGTTAAGTTAGCACTTAGCAATAGAAAAATAGGTTTAGCACTCAACACTTTCATATATGTCAGATCTACACCCATACATCTAAGAATCAAAAAGCAAAGTAGATCTATCGAAGTATATCATAGCAAAGCACATAGCATAATCATATCAAAGCACAACACATGGGAAGAGACAAACACATTAGGTCGAGGCACCGAGCACAACACACAGGTTTACCGTGGTTCACCTCCACCCTAGGGCTACGTCCACAAAGTCTTCTTATTATTTATTAGCTTTGGTCAATTTGGTTACAACACAGAGCTCAAACTTGTACTCTGCATAGGACAGGAGATCTATGCGCACCTCGCCAGATTCTCCTTCCCTGAGTAGATCTAGCATAGAGCCTTCTTACAATTCGTGCACTCAGCACTTACAACACTTGCACTCAGCTCTGCAAGTCGGTCACACAGTATACACAAAGCCTTTACTAGAACTTAGCTTATTTCCCTCTCTTACATTGCCTAGCTACTTATTTATACTTTACAAGATAGGCCTAAACATGGGTAAACCCTTGGGCCGACATCCCATACCCATTACATTATCCCCCAAAACCCAAAAAGGACCCAAGAAAGGGGTCTAGCTTCCATGATCTCCGCTTCGCGTTGCGCTCCATCTTTGACAAGCTGTCGAAGTCCAAAAACGATCAAATATGACCAAGTGTTCCTCAAAACTTGGCCAAGGGCCAACAGGCCCCCAACACTCACCTGTGACTCGTCTCGAGTCACTCTGGTCTAATCAATTCTGCCTCGAATGCCTCGAGCTTGGCTCGTGCTACTTCGATCTACTGCAGTGCAACAACCTCTTGCTCAGTGAACTCTTGGATCACTGTGTTGTTTATTGGCCCTTCCAGGCGTTGTTCTACGGTAATGACAACCTGTTCAAGATCGGTTCCTTGGCTTTCAACTTCAATGAACAGTTGGCATGCCTTTTCTTGGATTGGTTGAAGTCGTTGGGAGACTTCCATCACTTTACTTTGCAGCGTGTGTACTTGTTGTTGGGAGGTGTGTTGTTCTGCAAACCTCTTCATTCTTTCGACTGGGGTCAAGGCCTTCAATTGCACCTGTAACGTATCTGCGTGCTGCTTTGCTTCTTGGAGTTGTGCCTCCAATGCCTGCAACTCTGGATTCTCTGTGAGGTTCTCATAATTTTGGGTGCTTCTAGCGCTCAGCTGCTTGCATTCCAAGGAAAAGGTTTTTAATCGGCCAACTGCGCTACGGGCAATTGCCTCCCTTAGATATCTTATTTCTTGAGGAGTCTCGGACACGGTACGAAATTCCAGATCTATGATGCGCTACTGAATTTGTTGGATTACTTCTTCAAGTTGTGCCACCTGTTGTGGGACACGTTCTTCAATCTTCACTTCTATGACCATCACAGAGCGAAGTGCTTTGTGAACCCTTTCCTGTACTTCAAGTTTCTCAGCTAGCAATTGGTCCTTACTCTACTGTAACTGTGCTTTTTCCTCATCCCACTTTGCTTGCAGGGCAAACTTTTCCCATTCTTCCTTACTCTGTTGTTCTACAAGTGAGCTCTGTACTTGTGTCAAAGCCTAGGTGGCTTGCGCTGTGTCTTCTTGAGCTCGTCGAAGGTGAGCTTCGACTTTCTCGGCGATCTGGTGTAATTGGGTGAGCTCATCGCCTGTTCCTGTTGTTCCAATTGTCAAGGGCGCAATAGAAACTGCTCGGTTGGATTGGAGTGCCTACTACATTTCTTGAATTTTTCTCTTGATTCGGCTGAATACCTCCTCCTGCTTCGCTTTTTTCTTTTTCGCGATCTCTAATGAAGCATCATTCAGCGCAACGATTAAGAAGTCAAAGTCGTCCGGTGTGAGGGTAGTCTTAAACGTAGTCCAGGTGGCCTTAGTTTTTTTTCGGGATGAGGGCTTTGGTGGGGTAATCTTCCTTTTCTTAGTGGGATCCTCCTCCTCTCTAGGCAGAGTAACCTCGCCTTTGTTTTGCTCAACCTCTGTGCCACCTAGTTCTTCACCATCACCTCCCTGCGCAGGTGAGATCGAAGTAGTCTTCGTGGATGTGCTATGGATATCTTGAACTTCATCATCCTTCATAGTCTTTTTTGGTCCAGGTGTATCTGGCATAGCTTCAGGGCTTTCCACATCAAACATTTCTGCGGGGTCCGCTGCAACAAGGAGGTCCGCCGACCATTCCTTGGTAATATGCTCCAAGTCTTCTTTTGTCAACTTGTAGTACGACTGGAGCTATTGTTTGTGCTCATCAACACACGCTATGATATAGGTAAAGTGGCGGTCCGCACTGAATTTTATCAAAGGTATAAACCTATGAAGTGTGTTTGGGGTGAGGCACGGTGTAGACTGGATTTCATTCTTCAACTGGTTGTAATAGGCGTGGAAGACGACATTGGACTACCACTGCTTGTTCATGTCGCTGGAGTACCACAGCGTACAGAACTTCACGGCCAGTGGTTTGAAGGGTTCGATCTCCGGAAAAGTGGCACCTTCTGGCAGCTCCCAGGCGATGAAAGTGATTAGTATGAGCAACCAACTAAAGTGGAACTCATACCCTTGGTCTTGGCTTCTTTCCAATGAAGCTTTAGCTAGTTTACAAGGTACTGCGCCTAGTTCATCTGTAGTCCCTCGACGCACTTCCCTGCGAGGTCGAATACGAATCCAGTCACTTGTGTTGGTCTGTTCTTGCGAACTAGCTTGCCTGCGATTAGCTGACAGGCAAGGTGCACTACGCCACTCTGGATAGAGGCTACCTTGTAGCCTCACATGCCTTTCGCAACATCGCCATAAGTTTCTTTTATCCTCTGCGCTAGTGCTCGGTCTGAGGTCTTTCCAGGGTAAAAATCCTGTGGGTCAGGGCCTTGCATACTAAGGCCTATAATCTGATTGATCAAGGTTGGATCCACAGTGATGCGACGGTCCAACCATAAGTATCCTTCATGGTAGTAGGACAATAACAACTTGACGCATGCGTTGACTTCCTGGTGTCTGTCGAAGTGTCTGATCTTCATTACATTAAGCAGTTTCTACTGCGCGAGGTTCTGGGTCCATGACTATGGGACAATCTTATAATTCTTTCCTTTGGTCCTGGTTAAGTACTTATGCGGGGCTAACATGTTGTAAAATTTACGATTTCCAAGGTTAAAATCACTAAATTTCAGTGTTGCGAGTTTATCCTGGTCAGCACGAACTGCACGCACCCCTTTCAAAAGGTACATGGTGATCAAAGTGTACCCTAAGTCACGAGGTACACTGTCACGGTTGATGGCACTGCTTAGAGGTGGTAATTAAGTAGGTAGAATGGGTGGGATAAGCATGGCATTTGTGATGTCATCCCTGTGTTTGGTCTGTTTCTCATCGGTCGACCGGGATGGACCGACACAAGCAGTGGAAAGGGAGGCTTGGGGTCCTCTCATTGACGATGCTTGGACTCCTGTAGATAATCCTCGCTTCGACATGACTCTCTTAGTCATTAATTCAATCAAAACTTCTTCAACTACTTTCTCAGCAGCGCTGAGCCGTCCGACATACAAGCTTGGGTCAACTAGCTCGGGTGTGAAATGAATTCAGAGACTACAGTGAACAGTATGGGAACAAGGAAATGATCACAGGGTGAAGTAATCTCAGGTTTCGGGCTCAATTTCTCACTTAGCAAAAATTATTCTCAGGGCATGGCGCGACGAACTAAGTAGGGAAACTTAGCAACGGTATGCTTGCAATGGGTATGAGGCTGCATTAACTTATGTTCTATCTGTTATGTCGAGGTCTAACGTTCTAGTGGTGAGCCATAAATTCTTTCAGACCCATTCAGAGCGTTAGTCGAACAGTTATATTGGATTCCAAGAGCTATATTACTTCACCTCAACGAAGTGGCATATGTCGTTGTTCTGATATCCCGACGAAGCTCAATTCTTGTGATTTTTCCTTCTGCGAAGTTTCCTCTGGAACCTTCTGTAACTTTTCGATCTTGGCTCTCTTCTTACTTAGCTTCCTAGCCTTCTTTCCAGTGAGTTTTGTCTCGGTCATCCTATTTCCATTCTGAGTCTTATCTTCTCTCGACATAGACACTTCGCACTGCTGAGGTTCTTTCTTCAGATCCAAGGGTAATACTCTTTCCTCATATGGATTAGGTATTTCGGTCTTCTGTGGTTCCTCTAATGTTCTTATAGCTTCGACATCCAGGTCCTTGGTGTTCAATAGTTGAGATCTGTTCTCTTGTTCCTCCATCAAGTAGGCGATCCTTCTAGTCATAAATTCCATGAGTTCTTGATTCTTCTGTTCTAGGGCTTCCTTTTCTTCTTTTCTTCGGACTTGGTATTTTTCAATCCATATCTTTCCTAACAAAGATGGAAATGGGGCATGGTCCTCAATAAATCTAATGACTTTGAACTCTTCCTCTGTTGAAGCTCCATGGGTACTCATAGCTATTTGGGTAATTTTGCCACATAGGGTTACCATTTTTCCTTTAAACAACCCTATTCTTCCTAGTGAAGGAACCATAGTAGGCCTTCCTAGGGTTTTCCAAATACTTTTTGTCATAATGTTCATTTGTGTTCCCTCATATAGAGCACAGTCGATGTCAAAGTCTCTTATTCTTACTTCAATTTTCTCCTTTTCTTTGAAGATCTCTGACAAACTGTCATCTTTATGTTCATTCAGGGTTTCTTTCATATGTATTAATACTTTCTCTGATTCTTTCTGGGGTTCTTCTATAATCTTAGTCTCTTGGTCTCCTTCAGGGTTTGCTTGCTCCATATTCATCTTTTTAAGTCTAGCAATCATTCTAGGGCAATCCAATACTTCATGGTCCAGATCCTTACAATAGAGGAAACTAGGTTTTCTCCCAGGGAATTCCTTAGAAATATGTCCTGGTCTTCTGCAACTGTAACAAAGAGTTAATCCTCTCTTTCTCTTCAATGATCCCCAACTCTTCTTGTATTGCGCGCTAGGATCATAATGGCTAGCCTGCAAAAAATTCTTTTTATGATCCTGCATCCATTTGTTAGTCCAAACATTCTTTCTATGCACAGGTATAACATATCTATCATTATACTTATCAGATCTATTCATATCAAACTTTCTTTCATCTATTAATGACCTAGTTTTTAAGCTAGGACAAAATCTATCAATCATACCTAGATCCATACTCTAGAAACAAAAAAAAATTCACTTATCTCACTTCTACAAAGCACAAAGCTTCCAGATCTAAGAACTTTTGACTATTCTTACCTTTATTAGAGCACAAAGCTTACAGATCTTACCTCTTTTCTGCATATCTGACCTCTTTCTTGCAGAAATTTCCACTTTTACTTTTCTTAGAGCACAGAGCGTTCAGATCTCGCTTCTTTTCTTCAGATATGATCTTCCTTTCTTCATATTTGACCTTATTCTTAGCACAAAGCTTCACAGATCGAGTAAAAAGTTGCGCACTAAGGCAACAGATCTACGCATAGAGCTTCCTTTTGCACAAAGTTTCTTCTTCCATAGTTCCCAAGAATCACAGTTTTAGGTCCCGACAATGGAACCATTTGTTGGCACAGGGGAATACCCAAGGTTCAATGCTTCAACAACGCACCAACAAAACCCTAACTACCGACCCTTTCGGCAACACCTACAAAGCAGATGAAGTCTCACCCGAGGTAGAGGCAGGGGTGGTTGCAAGACTCAGGTGTCTGCAACCTTAGCTAGGACACATATATGTGATTCTAACACTTAGAAAACACTTTAGCATAGATCATTCATTTTTAATTAACCCTCATGTCACTCCGTAGATGGCGTAGATCATCGCAACATTCACTTAGAACTAGGTTAAGTTAGCACTTAGCAACAACAAAATAGGTCTAGCACTCAACACTTTCATATATGTCAGATCTACACCCATACATCTAAGAATCACAAAGCAAAGTAGATCTATCTAATTATATCATAACAAAGCACATAGCATAATCATATCAAAGAACAACACATGGGAAGAGACAAACACATTAGGTCGAAGCACCGAGCACAACACACAGGTTTACCGGGGTTCACCCCCACCCTGGGGATATGTCCACAAAGTTTTCTTCTTCTTTATTAGCTTTGGTCAATCTGGTTACATCACAGAGCTCAAACTTGTACTCTGCATAGGACAGGAGATCTGCACGCACCTCGCCAGATCCTCCTTCCCCGAGTAGATCTAGCACAAAGCCTTCTTACAATACATGCACTCAACACTTACAACACTTGCACTGAACTCTGCAAGTTGGTCACACAGTATACACAAAGCCTTTACTAGCACTTAGTGTATTGCCCTCTCTTACATTGCCTATCTACTTATTTATACTTTACAAGATAGGCCTAAACATGGGTAAACCCATGGGCCGGCATCCCATACCCATTACATTATCCCCAAAAACCCAAAAAGGACCCAAGAAAGGGGTCTAGCTTCCACGATCTCCGCTTCTCATTGCGCTCCATCTTTGACAAGCTGTCGAAGTCTAAAAACGGACAAATATGACCAAGTGTTCCTCAAAACTTGGCCAAGGGCCAACAGGTCACCTGTACGCGGGTTTGTAACAAGAAGGGTAACATAATAGGCTCAAAGTTGTATCAAATCTTGGTAAATACCAATAGATTGTTAAGAAATATAGATAACAAGGGGGAAGATTTTGGGAATAACTAGAGGCACATTATCGTGTAATTAGGCCTAGGAAAGCTAGGAATTTTATGGTAGTTATAGGTTGTCTTTGTGTATGAATCATGTAGGGAATTTGTAATTCTATGAGATATTGAGGAGTAATGTATTGGATTCATTGATCATTCCAATTAGAGCCTTGTTCTTCTTTCATTTTCTGTATTAATCTTCTCTAAATGTCGTAATTATTTCTTTATTTACATTTTTGCTATAATATTTATATATTTGGGTTAGAAGTGTAACAATTTGGTACAACCTCCACTGTTGCAAATTATAAAGAAATCATCCAAAGGCTGCAAATTTCAATGTATATGTTGTGAACATTGACTGGACCTGATTCTTTATTATTATGCCTTGTGAGATAGAGGTGAAGTGTTCACTCCTAGCAATGAAGTAATTTTTCTAGCCAAACAAAATTTGACCCATACATGTAATGAATCGACCCAACAATTGGATTATCAATAATTTGACTCGCCAAACAGAATTCAAACTAGGGATGTAAGAAATCGACCAAGATAAAGATTTGATGTGCCCAAAAAAGTTGCATATGGTATTTGGCCTAATGGAAAACAACATTTTCCTAAAAAATAAAAATTTAACCATACTGTTGGAGCCGCCCTTGTTTTTTTTTTAGCCTGTCACAATTTTCATTTTGATGCTTGAAATCTAAAGATGGTTTTCTTTTTCCCTCCGAGATATTGAGACCTCTGAAACTTTGTCACATGAGCTGTGACGATTATTCTACTCTCGAAACAAGTCCTACCTTTCGTAAAAATGTTTCCTCTTTTTGCTCTACTTCGGGATCTCACAGGTCGGATACTATAACTCATATAATTCACACGTCCCGAGTCACGAAACAGCGAAGTTGTTTTAAATTTTCACTCAAGATAGTAACAAGGGTAAATTTCTTCTTAACTCATGATTAGATGTCGTCGGGGTTTCGCGCCTCAACATTCGCCAAACCCAAAAATTTATTGTCATAGCCCCGATAGCCGAGAACATGAGGTCCTTATTCGATTGACTCGTGTCAAGGTTAAGGGTAAAAGCTAAGCCGTGGTAAAAGATTCTCTTGGCATTTCGCCACTTGGCACTATCTTTTTCGAATGTTACACCGTCTAAACCCCGACTCGCGAAATCACGATGCAATTATAACGTGATTAATTAATCACTTAATCCAATATTATCTTCCCTTTTAATTAAGTCATGTTATCGCGATCTCACGGTTTCGCAACTCGGCATGTAAATCTCCCAGAAACTTATTTTCGAAGCTCTGAGTTGCAATATGGAGAATATAATAATTATAAAATTAATCAAGCCCCAAATCGTGATTACCTTTAATTAAACCAAAATTCGATCTTCGCAGTCTCAGGAGTTAGAGACTCAAAATATTAAAGGAAAATCCCCGATATAGCGAGTACCAAAACACAGTTAACAGCGGTAAAACCGAATTAATTAAGCTAAATAAATGAATATCTCGTGCTTTGATGTTTGCACGATTTACGAGGTAGCCTTTTCATCCATGCGCCAACTGAGAGTTTAAAACCGCCAAAATTTATGACATTGATGAGGAAATAGGGTAAATCGATGTATAAGATCAGATTTTTATGACAAAATTTATTTCCAAATGTGATTTGATAGGCTTGTTCTGAAAGGTACCGAGTCTTTGAGTATATAGCAGAATTGTATTTCATTATAACAAATGCATTTTCATAGCACGCAGAGCTCACCACCTCTGAGAAAACTGACTTCTGTATGTATACGCAGTTCTATCCCAGAAGAGCTAAAACGCAAGCTTCAGCCATGGCTCCACGAAAAGCAGCAAAGGTGAATGTTGAGGTTTCAGGACAAGGCTCAGACAATGTCTCTGATACTTTGCCCCGAAGTATCAACTCGGTCCCAAATTGGTCATATGTTTGAGATATTCTGCAAGCAGAATTGGTGGATTATTCCGACAACTCCGACGACAACAAAAGAGATGATTTAACCACTAAGTATAAAATAGTCATCTAATCCGGAATGCACAGAGTAGCAGCCAGACCGCGGTTGCTTCCATATTACGATATGGTCCAATGGGCATTGGACCATGTGGACATACCGACCAGGACTATCATGAACGAGCAAAGAGTCACCATCGGGACTTTCAGGCCAGAGCATCTGCAAACCATGTAAAAGCTACCCGCGACGTCCGACCACACATATGGCAATGAGTTCTTGGAAGAATTCAAGGAGAAGGAATGCGAACAATATGATAAAACCATGTCCAGTTTGATAAAGGATTGGGTTTCAAACACTGCGAAGTTCAGAGCTGATACCCATGGCATATATTCAATCTCTTCGTTAGAGCCTCAGTACAGATATGTGGCCATGATCACATGCCGATTATATGGGAAAGAGGACACAGTGCATTTTTTCCTTGCGTGGGTGCCTCTAATGTTTCGAGTCGCCGAAGGAAATTCTTTTGATTAGGCAAAGATGCTTTCGGATAGCTTGGCCAATCGGGTCATAGAGTATCGGGAGCAAAAGGAGAATGGGAAGGCATCGTCATTTTTCATGTCTGTGTACATTATGGATGCAATTTGTTCTATGACACCATTTCCATTGATGAACTGGAGCTGGACTCCGGCCAAAGATGAACCCATACATGTATATCATGCAAAATTATGGGAAAACAAAGAAGAAAATTTTGCTTATGAAATTTTTAACTGGGTAATGGTGCCCCTGCACATCGCCATTTTTGGTCACCCGCCACCCCATATCTCAGACAACATAGTGACAAATCTGAGCAGCATAGCAGACTGGTACATAGAGGCAGAATTTTCATACCTCAGAGTTTTCGGGGCTTCTGTTCCCCCGCATGCGCTGCCATTGTTCATTCCCGACAAGATGGCCTGTCGTGAGGTCGCCCGACAGACGGTAATTGGTGGTGTGAGTAAAGAGCTTAAAGGGTACTCAAAGAAGGTATGGATGTCTTTTCCCATTCGTTTGAATTCTTATTCTTTATTAGATTTCAGGCATGCCAAAGCCGAGGCTGCAGCCCTGGAAGACCTAAATTTGGTCTCCATCGAATACAAGAAACACGATCCACAGAGGGTCATGAGAAATCATTTGGTTAATTGCGGGCTCAAGAGATTTGAGCATGAGAATTCACCCTCAGATGACATCTTTCGAGGAGCAAGGTCCTATGAAGAAATTCTAGCCCAGATTCAATCCTTGGCACCTGAGGAAAGAGCTGATGTGTTGAAGTTCCAGGAACACCGACGTAGCTGTCTTCCAGCTGTGTTGCGAGGTGAGGATCCAAGTGTTTCGGAGACAAAACAGAAGGATGCTGAAGGTTCTAAGGATGCAACTCCCAACCAGGGTAAACACCAGGATGAGGGGGAACAAACAAAGAATCCAGAAGCAGAGAAAAAGACTCCAGACCCGTCGAAGAAACATAATCTAGAGACAGAGATAAAGACTCCAGAACCTCCAAAGAAGCAGAATCCGGAGACAGAGATAGATACTCCAGGAAAATCTACGAAGCAGATCGAAGAACCCATCACATCAGTCACCGCCTTACAGTCGACGCAGGGAAATATCGATGCAGGATGGATTTTCAATGAAGCGCTGAGGCCCATAAGAGTAGAAGAACTCCCTCCGAATGAGTTTTTCTTTGATAAAAAGAGAAAAGAAGTAGTAAAAGGGGAATTCTACCAGGAAGGAGAGTCAACTTCCAAGAAGTATAAAGTTATGACTGAGGGAAAGGATAAAAAGAATGAGCAATTCACCACTGAAATAGCAGGGACACTAGGAGCATATGCCTTGGCGAATCAATTCTCAGTCGGGCTCCTAAAAAACCAACTTAAAAGAAAAAATCACCTAATTAAGACCCTTGAAGCCAGATTGGCCACAGTAGCAGAGAATGCGAAAGATCAAGCGAGTGTGGGAATGGAGTAGGCCAGATTGGCCGATAAAAATGAAATAGATATGCTCAAAACTAAGCTTGAGCAAGCACAGCTGGTGGTCCGAGACGGTCGGATGCAAGCGAGCCAGCAGAGGGAATTGATCGAGCAGCTGCAGGCTAGGGTGGAGATTGCCGAGAACAAAATGATAGACATCGGGATGTTCAAATCCCAGGCGATCGAGATTCGGAGCAGAATCTCTTCGGCACAATGGAATTTTCTCACCAAGGTCGAAGCGATTCGAGAAAACTGTCTGTTGGTCAATCAGGTTTCCGAGAACTTATCTGCCAGAGAAAGGGATGCAGGAGCGGCTTGGGTCACCTTCTAGGAGGCGGTAATAGCCACGAACAACATGTTTTTGGCGGGTACTCCCAGGTTCACCATTTCGGAGCAAACCCGAGGAAACATTTTGTTAAAGGAATGGGAGCATAACATCGCCGAAGGCAAGAAGCAAGCCCAAAAGATAACCAATTCCTTAGAGGAGGCCTTTAATTCTATAGACGACAAGTTGTTGGGCATTGATAGCGGAGGCAATGCCGAGGCGTTGATGCAAATGAATGTGGAACAGATCTCATTTGATCTGAAGGAAAAGGAAGAAAGAGATTCGGTCGATATCTCTCAGATGACTATGGTGGACATAGTCCAAGTTGATAAGTGCATGATCAAACCCAACGCGCAATTAAGTGCCATCGACATCATCGATGGACAGATGGAAGACAGGCTGTAGCAGTTAGCCCGAGAATGTTACTTCTTTGAAGCCAGCTGTCAGGCAGAACCGTCTCGGTTAATATCTCAGCTGGTCGAAAGATGTGTTGCCTGTACCAAGTCTGCGCAATGACCAACACCTGGCACCAAGTGAAGATAGAGAAGGAGAAATGGAGCGATTGCTCTCCTCCCTGTCATAACCGAAATTTTGTGACTATTGAGATTCTACCTGATTTGTAAAATTGTATAAATATATCACAGAAAGAAATAAACAGGGTTGGACCTTTTTGTGTCGATTGTAACAGATTTTTTTACATTTGAGAAGTTAATACAAGCAAATCTGAAGATTCTCAATTCCGTCACGACTGTGTTACAAGTTTGTTTCCTTGTATTTCATTTTTCGTTTCATTTCATATTCATAATTAATGTGCTTCGTTATACTTTAGTACGACCACTACTATAGCAAATGAAATTTGGTTTTTTGTAATTGTTTACTGTCTTTCCTCTGCACCAGCTATCAGCGGGTGTAAGACCAGTTTGCATTTTCAGAATTCGACATATATTCTCTGCTACATCAATTATTTCCTTACAATTTTTCTCTTCTGTTTATTCGTGAGATTATCCCCTGGTAGAAGCCTTACACTATAAACAGCTAAATATTTTTCTCCCACATCACATATTTTATTAAAATATAACATAGTTACGGGAAAGAGCCTTTGATTTGCACCACTATTTTATCCCTAAAACTGTAAATTCTCTTTTATTCGACCAAATCGAGACAACACTTAATCTCTCTTTGAAGTCTTTCCTACTTTTACTGTTCCTCCATGACTGTCTCTGTACCAACACAACCTAATATCGAACCTGGACTATCGGACCAAACACACATTGCTTTAAATATTTTTGACACAATTCTTAAAACTGCTACTAACCGGGTCGAACTTGAATGTTCATGAGCAACCATTGAACAAGATATAACTATCCATGAACAGTTGGAAGCTAGACAACGCCAACGTAGAAATCTTCCCTAGTTTCCTTTGCCGAAGGTTGACGTTTCTTTCTCTCCATATTTTACCCACTTTTGGATTCCTTGACACTGTACTTCTAAGCCTTAAGTACAGACTCAGGAACAACATCTTTCTGGTGCCGTTGCCGGGGACCGAAGTTACGAAATCTTTTTCCCTGGGAAAATGACATTTGTTTTTCTTTGAAAGTGTTACCCTTTGATAGTGAACAAAGAGTACACACCTTTTAAGGATTTTAATCTTTCACTTGGCGACTCCACAAGAAATAAACTGGCATCCGGTCGAAGGAATACCAGACAAAACCCGGATGGTAAGCAGATTACGCCCGTTACTGATCCCGAAAAAATTCTAAAGGTGAGAGGCTCTTTTAAGCCAACCGTTGCAGTTTACAAACTTAAAATCCCATCACTGAAGACTAAGAGTCCTTCTGAAATATCAACTTCGCTCAGTCCTCTCTTTGATGCTAAAGATTCAACGCCAAACTACTCCAAAGTTAGGAGTGAGATTCATCCAATAGTCCCCTCAGCACACAAAGGAAAGGGCCCTCTTGAAAGTTCGTCGGCTTTTGACATACCACCTTTTCTTCAGTTGAATTTCCCGACTTCGCCAAATTCTGAAGAGTGTGTTACACACTCGGTTCCCACACCCATCGGTTCTCCTGATTTCATCTCTTGCAAATCCGAGGAACCGAGTCCTCGCATCCCTTATCTTTCCTCATCATATTTTCCTCTTCGTGAAGAAAATAAAGATTCCCTTTTAATTTTCCAAAACCCCCTTTACAACTTTCCACAAACAACGATGGTAGCCGTCGGAGGAGGAGGTGGAGGGTTTATAGGAGGAGGCGGAGGGTTTATCGGAGGAGGAGGGGGAGGAGCCCCTCTAGGAGGAGATGGAGGCCAAGGACTTGCTCCCCCTCCCAGAGTGTTTGCAAAAGTTGCAGCCAGATACGCTCCATCAGTATTGCCCATCCCTCTACACGATCTTCCAGAAAATTACATAAAAAATTTACCGAAATTCACTGGGGAAGGGGATCTGACCGCCGTCGAACATATTAATTTTTTCGACCAATTCGCAGATATCTTCGATATCGAGCATGAAGACGTCTATTCGAGACTCCTTGTCCAAACCTTTGAAGGTTAGGTCTGAACTTGGTTTCAGAGCCTACCCGCAACTTCTATCTTGTCTTATGATGCTTTGGAAGATGCTTTCCTCAGACAATGGGGCGAGAGAAAAGACCATCTCTATTATTTAACCGAATTTGGGTCTTCGAGGAAAAAGAACTCAGAAACAGTCATGGAATTCATTCAGAGATTCAACAAACTGTACAATAAAATCCCTGCCGAGGTTAAACCATCCTAACCCGCGGCCAAAGTGACTTTCGCTGGAGCTTTCAAGCCGGATTTTGCACTCCTTTTGCGAGAGAGAAGGGGAGCCACCTTAAACCGAATGCAGGACGATGCGGTAGAAATAGAGTCTAATATGATGGATTCAGGTAAGCTTAAAGCTATATTAGAGACTGGAAACCAAGAGACCAAATGCTTTAGAGAACAAGCAGGTCCTTCAGGGTCAAATAGATCCGCAAAGGATAGGGTGGACGATATGGCCAGAGTGATTAAAGAACTGTCAAATAAAATATCCAGAATGGAACTCGAACAGGCCAAGGCTGACTCTTACCCCAAAAAATATTTCAAGAGGAACCCAAACCCCCTGAACCAACAAAGACAAATAAAAAATGAAGATCAAAAAATACAAGCTCCCTTAAAGAACGAAAATTTTATAAGAGAAAATGATTTTCAAGACTTTGGAGATTCAGACAATGATGTCACGAACTTTGGTGATGACTGCACTTAACCATATCTGACTCACGAAGACTATGAAAAATCTTTAAACACACCACAACCTTCAAATGAGCTTGAAGAAGGTGATCACACTGATCTCTGCGGATCTAAACCAGAAACTGAGATGATAATGACTGAGTTTCAACCCAAGTACAACTTAAGATCTAAGATTAAGCCCACCTCAACGACTCAACCCAAGAAAATCCTTCAAAGAGGCCAAGCTTATGAGCCTCCTTCAGACGAGACCTTATTACCCAACAACAAAACTAAAGTAGTAAGCACTCAGGAGTCCGAGGTGGAAAAAGTTGGAACTCAAACACCAGAAACCAAACCAGTAAATAAAGTTACGTCTTCAACTAGGACCATGAGTGATAAAACGGTCCAGACAAATAAGTCGGAAAGGAAGAATTTGGAAGTCTCAACCAAAGAAATAGACAAGGTGAGCGGAGCTTTCAGTTTTGAAGATGAGTTAAACAAAATTAAGATACCAATCCCTTTGGTAGAATTAGCGAAAAACCCCGTTTATTGGAAGCAAATTACCAAAGCGATGGGTGTCTCTGAGCTAGAAAGCCAGTCTGATGTTATAAACTTGGAAGATGACAAACCTAACATCACCTTTGGTCCCCATTTCGAAGGGGCCAAAGAAACCATTGCTCCCTTTTATATCACTCTGAATGTGTATGATCAATTGCTGCATAATTGTATGTTAGACTCCGGAGCTTCCCATAATGTTATGCCCAAGATTATAATGGACAAGTTGGGTCTCCAGATCACAAGACCTTATGGAAATCTGTACTCTTTTGACTCGAGAAGGTTTAAATGTATGGGGATGATAAAAGATCTGGTAGTTACCCTGGCACAGGTCCCAGTTAAGAGTATCCTGATGGATGTGGTTATCGCAGATATTCCCCCTAAGTATGGCATGCTGTTATCTAGGTCATGGGGAGCCAAGTTGGGGGGTTCTCTACAGTTGGACATGACGTATGCCACAATCCCTGTGTTCGGTGGTCAGTTCACTCGGTTGTATAGAGAAACAAGATTAGCATATACAGTCAGTGACCCTCAAAACCCAAACAACTTCCCTATTTACATTGCAGACCAAGATCTGGGAAATTGCATCTTGTCTTTTGATGATGGTTTGGATGGTTTTCCAGAGGAAATTGATATAAATCAAGAAGAGTCAAGTCACATGACAGAGGATCTATGTAACACCGGAGTCTAGAAAATGTATTTTGATGGTGCTTTATCTTCTGAAGGGGCAGGTGCGGGAGTGCTTTTAGTGGCTCCCGAAGGTAAATTCATTATTCCTTTCTCCTACCGACTGCATTGGGACATAGATTACACTAACAACGTATGCGAATATGAAGCGTTGATCTTAGGATTAGAGGCTGCCAAAAA
Organism: Picea engelmannii; assembly: GCA_009831015.1. Classification (NCBI taxonomy): domain Eukaryota; kingdom Viridiplantae; phylum Streptophyta; class Pinopsida; order Pinales; family Pinaceae; genus Picea; species Picea engelmannii. The sequence continues at coordinate 232,056 of ML787712.1, read as the reverse complement.
GCTAAATATAAGTAACTTGGAGGTATATGGTGATGCCGAATTAATAGTCAAACAAATAAACCGACAGTACCTAGCCAAGCATCCCAGACTAAGAACGTACAGAAATTGTGCTTGGGATCTCATGGAAAACTTTTTCTCATCCGTAAATATCCATTTTATCCCTCGCGCAGAGAATATACATGCTGATGCATTGGCAAAGGCAGCTTCAACCTTCTCTCCTCCCACGACCTTCAAACTGAAATATCACATTGAAATCAGACACAAACCCTCTATACCAGACAATATCCAACACTGGCAGGTCTTTAAAGATGACGAAAAAATTAAGAAATTTCTTGCAGCAGTGGGTGAGTTCTCTGAAACTCATGCAGACCAAGAGAATCAAAATGACCCGATGTGGATCATGCAAGAGAGGGAAGACCCTGAAACCTTCCGAGAAAAAATTGCAGATCATCGTATGCTGGTCCTTAAAAGCAACTGGATTTTGAAAGGCTTGATTCCTTTAAAAAGACTTTTTGATTAGAATGACATACCTATGAAATCCACTTTGCAGCCCCAACCAGAAGAAGTGGAGGACTACAATATAGGAACTGAAAAAGAATCTGGGGTGGTAAAAATATCCAAGTTCCTCCCTCCCGAAGTAAAAGATAAGTACAAAGACCTACTCAGACAGTATAAAGACGTTTTCGCCTGGTCTTACGATGAGCTAAGAACGTATGATACTTCCATAATTGATCACAAGATACCTTTGAAACCTGGGGTCAAACCGTTCAGGCAAAATCTTAGACAAATTAACCCCATTTTGTTACCGGTGATCGAAAAAGAAGTTAAGAAACTGTTAGACACAAAAATAATCGTACCTCTGAGATACTCGGACTGGGTAGCCAACCTGGTCCCGGTCAAGAAAAAGAGCAGGGAAATCAGACTGTGTGTGGATTTCCGAAACTTAAATAAGTCGTCTCTCAAGGATAATTATCCGTTGCCTAAAATGGACCATGTGTTAGAAAAATTTGTTGGAGCAAACCGAATGTCTATGATAGATGGGTTCTCTGGTTATAACCAAATTGCCATGAATGAACAAGATAGGGAAAAAACTGCTTTCACCACACCATGGGGTACATTCATGTATGACAAAATTCCGTTTGGTTTGATGAATGCAGGGGCGACATTCCAGCATGCTATGGGCATCGCTTTTGTAGGAGAAAGAGACAAGTTCGTAGTCATTTACCTCGAAGATTTGACGGTTTTCTCTAAAACCGATGAAGAACACTTGATCCATCTGAAACAGACTTTCAAAAAATGCCCCAGGTTTGGTCTATCTTTGAACCCAAATAAATCACATTTCGCTATGCAAGAAGGTAAGCTTCTGGGCCATATCGTATCTAGAGATGGGATCAGGATTGATCCTAAGAGGATTGAAGCAATAGATACTATAAATATTCCCAGAAATGTAAAAGAGATTCAATCTTTCTTAGGAACAATAAATTTTTTACAAAGGTTTATCCCCAATTTCGCTGAGATTGTCAAATTGATCACAAGAATGTTGAAGAAGGAGAGTGGAGTAAATTGGACAACTGAGGCTAGAGCATCGTTCGCGCATATTAAAAAAGTCATAAGCGAGGCACCTGTGTTAGCAAGCCCAGATTATCTGAAAGATTTTCTTATCTTCTCGTTTGCCTCTGAACATACTATCGCCGCGGTGCTCCTACAAAAGGATGAAGAAGGATTCAAACGGCCGATCGCGTTTTTTAGCAAGAGCCTTAGAGACGCAGAATTGAGGTATGACATAATAGAAAAATAGGCGTATGCAATGGTAAAAGCACTAAAGGCATTCAGAAATTATGTACTACATTCCAAAATTATCACGTACGTACCTACCAGTTCTGTGAAAGATATATTGGTACAGCCAGACAGTGACAGAAAAAGAGGGTGATGGCTCGCTAAAATCCAAGAATTCAACCTGGAAGTTAAACCAACCAAATTGATAAAAGGGAAAGGCCTGGCCAAACTCTTAGCGGAGTCAAATTTCAGAGCCCTTGATATCAATTTCCTGTAGGAAAGCGACGAAGACACAGACCTAAAGGAACTGGATGAAGAAACAAGTCCAAACTAGATTGAAGAGAAGTTCTTATCATTGGACTGGTACATAGACATAGTGTTCTACTTGCTGAACCTAAGATGCCCAAATGAACTATCACCGTCTAAATGCAGAACTTTAAAACTCCATGCAGTTAAATATTCTATAGTTGAAAGTCATCTATATTGGAAGGATCCACTTGGGTTTCTGCTAGTCTGTTTAGTTGAATTGGAAACTCAGCGGGTGATAGACGAATTTCATAAGGGAGTCTTTGGGGGGCACCACGCATGGAGATCTATAGCTTACAAGCTCTTGAGGGATGGGTACTACTGGCCAAAACTCTTTTCGGATGTCAATGCCAAAGTGCGTGCCTGCAACCCTTGTCAACTATTCGCAGGTAAACAGAAGCTCTCGGCACTGCCTCTAGTTCCAGTCAAAGCTGAAGCCCCATTTCAGCAATGGGGTCTAGATTTCATAGGTGAGATTAATACCCATTCTAGTGCTCAACATAAGTGGATCTTAACATCTACAGATTATTTTACTAAGTGGGTGGAAGCCATTTCAACCAAAAGGGCAACAAACTCGGTGGTAATCGATTTCTTGGAAGACAATATTTTGTCAAGATTCGATTGTCCCCGAAAGATAGTTACCGACAATGCCCAGGCCTTTAAATCTATGGCTATGATCAACGTCTTTCAGAGGTATAACATCGTTCTCGGTCATTCCACAGCATATTACCCCCAGGGGAACGGATTGGCCGAATCATCTAACAAGAGTTTGGTGAACATAATCAAGAAAATATTGGATGAAAATAAAAGGTCTTGGCATGTGCACTTAAAATACGCATTATGGGCAAACCGCATCAGCACTAAAAGGTCTATCGGAATTTCACCATTTTAAATGGTCTATGGGATAGATGATGTTGTACCTATAAACCTAACGTTAATAGTGATGAAGTTATGGTAGGATCAAAACGAAGAACCCAATCATGTAATCAGGAGAATTAATCAGCTGATTGAGGTATAGAGTTGAAGTTGATGAAAAGATGCAGAAGTACCAAGATGATATGAAATCTTTGTTTGACCGCAAGACAAAGGAAAGGGAATTCCTTCCAGGTGATTTAGTGCTAAGATGGGATGCAAGAAAGGAGGAAGCAACAAAGCATAGTAAATTTGACCACCTCTGGTATGGGCCATTCAGGATCTCGGCTCCGGAAGGAAAAAATTCTTTCCTACTAGAAAATATAGACGGAGAAGTGCTCCACACCCCTGTCAATGGGAAGTATCTAAAGCATTACATGGCATAGCAGTCGCCAGATTAAAAAAAAAAAAAAGTTTTAATAAATAAATAAATAAATTTTTGATATATATATTTTGTGTACATATATGTATTTTCATTTAAATATTTCTTTTGATTTTTTTTTTCGTTCATGAACTTTCGACACATTTTGAATAAGATCTGTATTTGCTTTTTACAGGATTCCAGCTACATATGAAACTAGTAGGAAAAGTAATTTGCAAGTCGGTGTCAGAAATAAATCGGCATAAAACAGGTGATACCTAAAGTAGTTTCATATTGCGCAAAGAAGGTGAAAGGAAAAGGTAAAAATGAGCTTTCTCAAAAAAACATATGTTATAAAAGGATGTTAAAGAAAACCGAGGTAACGCCACTCAAACTGTAACATCAGCTAAACTGATAAATAACATAGTTGTTTCTTGTTTAATAATATTTGGAAAAATTAAGACAGCTTAAACGATTCACCCAATCTAAAAACAGTCGGTCAAAGTAAATTATCCCCAAAAATATCTACAAGAGTAGTTTTGATTTTTTTGATTTGTTTGACCTCTGTATTTCCAGTCAGTAAGTCGCTACTTGGCATCTTATCTATCTTCGGGTTTAACTTTTAACAAGTCACCATATTTTCATTTCATTACGAAGGGATACAAGTTTTTCGTTTTAACCTCGTGAGTTTCAAAACAGATTGTGGAAAGAAAGTGGGTCTTCACAACTACTCGATCCCCTGCTAAGAGAAGGAACGTTTAGAGTGATCCTAACTTTCCTATGTTTTTCAACGGCATCAGAGGATTAAAGCTTGCTCAAATAGGATGCCCTTAAAAAATTATTTTCCTTTTTCTCCCTAAGAACGAAGATGTTATGAAGGTCAAGGGAAGGTTGGTACCGAGTAAATCAAAGTAAGTTGACAGACCTCTAATGCAAAATATTACATAGATATCAGCCCTGATACAAACTGATTGCCCCCATCTTCGCACTCTAAAAAGTAAATTATAAGATGGGTGGTGAAAGGAAATTCATAAATGATTACCCCCACTTAGTCCAAGAGACGATGAAAGGAAATTCAGAAATGATTGCCCTCATCTCAGCATTTAAATGCATAAATATATTCTGAAGTGGTGAAAGGAAATTCAGTAAAGGGGGCCAGATAACTTCACTGGGGTACTGAACAGGCTCACTGGCAGTGAAGCAATATCTGAGATATTTGTAAGGCTGTTATACATGAATATCACTCTACTCTGGTAACCAATGCTTTTTAAAACCTGATCCACATCCCAAATTCAGACGGGACTTCCCAATTAAAAACATATAATCCTACTCTTTTGATGCAAGCCGAGAGCCGCAAGATCTATTGAGTCTCCTAGGACTGTTTCGATTGTATTAAAACATACCTAAATTTAGTAGTGGGAAAGGGAAAATTCTGAAAGGGACTACAACTATGTTTGAAAATAGTATCTGATTTTGAAAAAACTTTTCAAGGTAAAGAACGAAGTCTTTTTCCCCCTTCGATCCTCTTTTCTTGGAAACCTTTCCACCTGATTGAGTTTTTGACTCCATTTACCCAATATTTGCACGTGGTATACTGTTCTTCCCACCTCATAGGAAGGCGGGATCCTTAGTTGGAGCCTATGTTGGAGCCGCCCTTGTTTTTTTTTTAGCCTGTCACAATTTTCATTTTGATGCTTGAAATCTAAAGATGGTTTTATTTTTCCCTCCGAGATATTGAGACCTCTGAAACTTTGTCACGTGAGCTGTGACGATTATTCTACTCTCGAAACAAGTCCTACCTTTCGTAAAAATGTTTCCTCTTTTTTCTCTACTTCGGGATCTCGCAGGTCAGATACTATAACTCATATAATTCACACGTCCTGAGTCACGAAACAACGAAGTCGTTTTAAATTTTCACTCAAGACAGTAACAAGGGTAAAGTTCTTCTTAACTCATGATTAGACGTCGTCGAGGTTTCACACCTCGGCGTCCTCCAAACCCAAAAATTTATTGTCATAGCCCCAATAGCCGAGAACACGAGGTCCTTATTCAATTGACTCGTGTCAAGGTTAAGGGTAAAAGCTAAACCGTGGTAAAAGATTCTCTCAACATTTCGCCACTCGGCACTACCTTTTTTGAAAGTTACACCATCTAAACTCCGACTCGCGAAATCATGATGCAATTATAATGTGATTAATTAATAACTTAATCCAAGATTATCTTCCCTTTTAATTAAGTCATGTTATCGCGATCTCGTGGTTTCGCAGCTCGGCATGTAAATCTCCCAGAAACTTATCTTCGAAGCTCCGAGTTGCGATATGGTGAATATAATAATTATAAAATTAATCAAGCCCCAAATCGCGATTACCTTTAATTAAACCAAAATCGATCTTCGCAGTCTCGGGAGTTAGAGACTCAAAATGTTAAAGGAAAATCCCTGATATAGCGAGTACCGAAACACAGTTAACAACGGTAAAACTGAATTAATTAAGCTAAATAAATGAATATCCCACACTTTGAAGTCCACATGATTTACGAGGTAGCCTTTTCATCCATGCGCCAACTGAGAATTTAAAACCACCAAAATTTATGACATTGATGAGGAAATAGAGTAAATCGATGTATAAGATCGGATTTTTATGACAGAATTTATTTCCAAATGTGATTTGACAGACTTGTTCTGAAAGGTACCGAGTCTTTGAGTATATAGCAGAATTGTATTTCATTATAACCAATGCATTTTCATAGCACGCAGAGCTCACCACCTCTGAGAAAACTGACTTCTATATGTATACACAGTTCTATCGCAGAAGAGCTAAAACGCAAGCTTCAGCCATGGCTCCGCGAAAAGCAGCAAAGACGAATGTTGAGGTTTCAGGACAAGGCTCAGACAATGTCTCTGATACTTCACCCCGAAGTATCAACTTGGTCCCGAATTGGTCATATGTTTCAGATATTCTGCAAGCAGAATTGGTGGATTATTCTGACGACTCCGACGACAACGAAAGAGATGATTTGACCACCAAGTACAAAATAGTCGTCCAATCCAGAATGCAAAGAGTAGTATCTAGACCGTGGTTGCTTCCATATTACGATATGGTCCGATGGGCATTGGACCATGTGGACATACCGACCAGGACTATCATGAATGAGAAAAGATTCACCATTGGGACTTTCAGGCCGGAGCATTTGCAAACCATGTACAAGCTGATCGCGACGTCCGACCACACATATGGCGCTGAGTTCTTGGAAGAATTCAAGGAGAAGGAATGCGAACAGTATGATAAAACCATGTCCAGTTTGATAAAGGATTGGGTTTCAAACACCGCGAAGTTCAGAGATGATACCCACGACATATATTCAGTCGCTTCGTTAGAGCCTTAGTACAGATATGTGGCCATGATGACATGCCGGTTATATGGGAAAGAGGACACAGCGCATTTTTTCCTTGTGTGGGTGCCTCTAATGTTTCGGGTCACCGAAGGATGTTCTTTTGATTGGGCAAAGATTCTTTTGGATAGCTTGGCCAATCGTGTCACAGAGTATCGAGAGCAGAAGGAGAATGGGAAGGCGTCGTCATTTTTCATGTCCACGTACATTATGGATGCAATTTGTTCTATGACACCATTTCCATTGATGAACTGGAGTTGGACTACAGCCGAAGATGAACCCATATATGTATATCATGCAAAATTATGGGAAAACAAAGCAGAAAATTTTGCTTATGAAATTTTTAACTGGGTAATGGTGCCCCTGCACATCACCATTTTTGGTCACCCACCACCCCGTATCTCGAACAACATAGTGACAAATCTGAGCAGCATAGAGGACTGGTACATAGAGGCAAAATTTTCATACCTCAGATTTTTCGGGGCTTATGTTCCCCCGCATGCGCTGCCATTGTTCATTCCCAACAAGTTGGCCTGTCGCGAGGTCGTCCGGCAGACGGTAATTGTCGGTGTGAGTAAAGAGCTTAAAGGGTACTCAAAGAAGGTATGGACATCTTTTCCCATTCGTTTGAATTCTTATTCTTTATTAGATTTCGAGCATGCCAAAGCCGAGGCTGCAGCCCTGGAAGACCTAAATTTGGTCTCCATCGAATACAAGAAACACTATCCACAGAGGGTCGTGAGCAATCATTTGGCTAATTGCGGGCTCAAGAGATTTGAGCATGAGAATTCACACTCGGATGACATCTTCCGAGGAGCGAGGTCCTATGAAGAAATTCTAGCCCAGATTCAATCCTTGGCACCTGAGGAAAGAGCCAATGTGTTGAAGTTCCAGGAACACCGACGTAGCTGTCTTCTAGTTGTGTTGCGAGGTGAGGGTCCAGGTGTTTCAGAGACAAAATAGAAGGATGCCGAAGGTTCTAAGGATGCAACTCCCAACCAGGGAAAACATCAGGACGAGGGGGAACAAACAAAGAATCTGAAAGCAGAGAAAAAGACTCCAGACCCACCGAAGAAACAGAGTCTGGAGATAGAGATAAAGACTCCAAAACCGCCAAAGAAGCAGAATCTGGAGACAGAGATAGATACTCCAGGAAAATCTATGAAGTAGATCGGAGAACCCATCACATCAGTCACCCCCTTGCAGTCGACGCAGGGAAATATCGATGCAGGATGGATTTTCAATGAAGAGCTGAGGCCCATAAGAGTAGAAGAACTCCCTCCGAACGAGTTTTTCTTTGATAAAAAGAGAAAAGCAGTAGTAAAAGGGGAATTCTACCAGGAAGGAGAGTCGACTGCCAAGAAGTATAAAGTTATGACCGAGGGAAAGGATAAAAAGAATGAGCAATTCGCCACTGAAATAGCAGGGACACTAGGAGCGCATGCCTCGGCGAATCAATTCTCAGTCGGGCTCCTAAAAAACCAACTTAAAAGAAAAAATCGCCTAATTAAGACCCTTGAAGCCAGATTGGACACAACAACAGAGAATGCGAAAGATCAGGTGAGCGTGGGAATGGAGCAGGCCAGATTGGCCGATAAAAATGAAATAGAGATGCTCAAAACTAAGCTTGAGCAAGCACAGCTGGTGGTCCGAGACGGTCAGATGCAAGGGAGCCAGCAGAGGGAATTGATCGAGAAGCTGCAGGCTAGGGTGGAGATCGCCGAGAATAGAATGATAGACATTAGGATGTTCAAATCCCAGGCGATCGAGATTTGGAGCAGAATCTCTTCGGCACAACATAATTTGCTCGCCAAGGACGAAGCGAGCCGGGAAAACTGTCTGTTGATCAATCAGGTTTCCGAGAAATTATCGGCCAGAGAAAGGGATGCAGGAGCGGCTCGGGTCACCTTCCAGGAGGCGATAATAGCCATGAACAACATGGTTTCGGCGGGTACTCCCAGGTTCACCATTTTAGAGCAAACCCGAGGAAACATTCTGTTAAAGGAATGGGAGCATAACATCGCCGAAGGCAAGCAACAAGCCCAAAAGATAACCAACTCCTTAGAGGAGGCCTTTAATTCTATAGACGGCGAGTTGCTAGGCATTAACAGTGGAGGCAATGCCAAGGTGTTGATGCAAATGAATGTGGAACAGATCTCACTTGATCTGAAGGAAAAGGAAGAAAGAGATTTTGCCGATATCTCTCAGATGACTATGGTGGACATAGTCCAAGTTGATAAGTGCATGATCAAACCCAGTGTGCAACTAAGTGCCATCGACAACATCGATGGACAGATGGAAGACAGGCTGCAGCAGTTAGCCCGAGAATGTTACTTCTTTGAAGCCAGCTGTCAGGCAGAACCATCTCGGTTAATATCTCAGCTGGTCGAAAGATGTGTTGCCTGTACCGAGTCCGCGCGATGACCAATGCCTGGCACCAAGTGAAGACAAAGAAGGAGAAATGGAGCGATTGCTCTCCTCCCTGTCATAACTGAAATTTTGTGACTATTGAGATTCTACCTGATTTGTAAAATTGTATAAATATATCACAGAAAGAAATAAACAGGGTTGGACCTTTTTATGTCGATTGTAACAGAGTTTTTTACATTTGAGAAGTTAATACAAGAAATCTGAAGATTCTCAGTTCCGCCATGACTGTGTTACAAGTTTGTTTCCTTGGATTTCATTTTTCATTTCATTTCATATTCATAATTGATGTGCTTCGTTATACTTTAGTACGACCACTACTATAGCGAATGAATTTTGGTTTTTTGTAATTGTTTACTATATTTCCTCTGCACCAGCTATCAGCGGGTGTAAGACCAGTCTGCATTTTTAGAATTCGACATATATTCTCTGCTACATCGGTTATTTCCTTACAATTTTCCTCTTCTGTTTATTCATGAGATTCTCCATTGGTAGAAGCCTTACACTATAAATAGCTAAATGTTTTTCTCCCACATCACACTTTTTATTACAATATAACACAGTTATGGGAAAGAGCCTTTGATTTGCACCACTATTTTATCCCTAAAACCGTAAATTCTCTTTTATTTGACCAAATTGAGACAACACTTAATCTCTCTTTGAAGTCTTTCCTACTTTTATTGTTCCTCCATGACTGTCCTTGTACCAACACAGCCTAATATCGAACCTGGACTATCGGACCAAACGCACATTGCTTTAAATCTTTTCGAAACAATTCTTAAAACTGCTACTAACTGGGTCGAACTTGAACATTTATGGGCAGCCATTGAGCAAGATATAACTATCCAAGAACAGTTGGAAGCTAGACAACGCCAATGTAGAAATATTCCCTAGTTTCCTTTGCCGAAGGTTGACGTTTCTTTCTCTCCATCTTTTACCGACTTTTGGATGCCTTGACACTGTACTTCTAAGCCTTAAGTACAGATTCGGGAACAACACATACTTTGGAAAAGATTCACCTAGTCAATTGGTAAATTGATCAACGAGTAATTTAAACAAGTAGGAAATTAATTGATAGTCTAGGGAGTAAGGAGCGGATCATACATAATGTGTACGGCTTGTCTGCTACCCATGTGGCCTCACCTCTACAAAGAAATGGTTGTATGAACTATGTAACACAACTAATGGCCTATGGATTATCAATAATTTGACTCGCCAAACAGAATTCAAACTAGGGATGTAAGAAATCGACCAAGATAAAGATTCGATGTGCCCAAAAAAGTTGCATATGGCATTTTTGGCCTATGGGAAAACAACAGTTTCCTAAAAAATAAAAATTTAACCATACTATGGAAAATATTCACTTAGTCAATTGGTAAATTGATCAACGAGTAATTTAAACAAGTAGCAAATTAATTGACAGTCTAGGGAGAAAGCAGCGGATCATACACAATGTGTACGACTTGTCTGCTACTCATATGGCCTCACCTCTACAAACAAGTGGTTGTATGACCTATGTAACACAACTAATGGCCTATGTGAGGAAGGAAAATGACTAGGTAGAGCCCATCGACCTAGAGAGAGAGAGAGAGAGAGAGAGAGAGAGAGAGAGAGAGAGATTCCATTTTCTAAATAAAATGGATCAATTTAGCAAGTAAGGAGAAATATCTCTATTTCCTATGCAATATATCCCTTAGACAACATAGATGGATGATCCACATTTCTTGGTTGTTGGGTTTAACCAAACTACCCATCTAATAAGCAATTGCGAGATTGACCTTCGATTATAGTTAAATAGTGAACCAACAATGCACTTAGCCAATTCCAATGTTCAATAATAGTTTAAACTATAATTAAATAAGTACACAACTATTGATCAACCATAGATAATTATATCTAATATACGCATACATGCAAATGATTTTTCCAACAACAAACACAACAATCAATGACAATGAACACGAATTTTACCTTGGAAACCCAAATGGGAAAACTAGCATTGAATGGGGCTTAGTCTCTTCATTTCCGCAATCTCTAGTATAATGCTTTCATGGATTTCTATCATCTTCCTCTATTGGCCAAAAGACCCATTAAGAGTGAAATTAATGAGAGAAATAGGGAGAGTAGAGGGTAATGGAAATGCCAACAACCATGAACCTTCACTTCCCATTCCTCATCCATACCTCCTATTCATTTTTCTTATTTCATTTAAATATCAATTTTCCTCTCTCCCTCGCTCTCTCTCTTGTCTCATTTATATTTACATTTACATTTTATTTACATGGTTAAGATAACCTTCATAAATTGACAAATTGTCTCTTACATGTACTGAGTCTTACATTGATTTGCCAGTTTAGCTCCATTTTGGATCACACATCCCTATCGAGAGGATTTTTGGTCTCCAAAATTTTCAAGGAAACCATTATGTATCAATGTACCTTCCATCTATTTCTATAGAACATGGCTCTGACTTTGGCTCCTCACAACAAATTTGGCTCTGACTTGTGGCTCTGGATACTGCATCTATTCATTGGCTTTGGCTCTGGCTCTGGCTCTGGTTGTTGGATTTATTATTCCTACATTGTAGAAGTTTCCTAATTTACTCTCAACTCTAAGAAATCTTCAGATCCAAAAGTTTCACTCAACATCCATTCCATCTCCCTCTTTGTCTTGGAGATAGTCCATCTTGGAAGCCAATGTATCCAAGTCTAATGTCATTCTATATTTAGTGTGACCCAACAAGCTATTCCATTTCTCAACCAAGTTACAATGAAAGAGATGCCATCCCATGCTTGATATCCTTCTCCACTCTCTCCTTCTTCCATTAAACAACTACTTGTTTTTTTGTTGATACTGACCTCTTTTGTTGGTGTCTCTCCTTGTGCAACTTCTTCTCCTTGAATTGGATATGTAGGTATTTATTCATCTTCTGTGTTCTTCACTCTCCACACCCTTTTCTTGGCTGCGCATTTTTTGGGGTGAAGCTCTAGATGAAGTTTTCAACACTTTTCTTCCTAATTTCCACTCAACTTGCAGTGGTGGAAAAAATTCTTGGTCATACTATATGGACTACCTTACATGCTCTTCCTCTCCATGTGCCTCTAAGTTTGTTGTTGGATTGGAGAAGCCTGATTTTCCTTATTGCTCTGAAAACAATCAGGATTGTGGTATATGGATTTCTTATCCTAGAAAGATGCCTCAATATGGCCTCTCTTTCCACATAATGAACGAGCCTTTGAGTACCAACAACTCATAGCACTATGACCTCTCTTCTTGCAATAGTGAAAAAAAAGGGATGGCTTTTTTTATGAAGACCTCTTGATCTTGTTCTTCTTCTTGCCCCAACTTATTAGTTTGTTTCTTCTTCTAAGTGATGGTGTAGGTTGACTCTTCAAGGTCTTCTCATTTCCACCCTTTTTCAATTTTCCATAAGAATGATAAGGTGGTATTGGGATTCCACCTTCACTTATTGTTTCTCTTTCTCTTGATGAACAAGCCAACTCTAGCATGCCTTTCACCTTCACAAAAATATTCTACATGGTCATGGGATTTTCACTTCTACCATTGAAGTATAGACCTTCATGCTTGACCCACTATGTGGCTACAATAGGGCTTAGGATGCCTTGCCTTCTCTTTCCTAACCCTTGTTCATCGTATCCCATTTKCCTTAAGATCTTAGAACCAATGCCTCTGGTATGATTTTWAAAATTACCAAAATTCTCTTGAGATAAATACAAGGAAGGYGATCTTACTAAAGTGGTATTGGTCATGGTGTTGGYTGAGCCATAGGGAATGGATGGTGGCATTTATTTTTAGTTATCTTGGAMAACTACTTGGAGTTTTTTCGAGGCCTCCTCCTTTGTTTCCAACTCTTTTTGTAGTTGTGTGATCATCTAAGTGAGCCTATATTATTTCCAACAATTCAAGTGAATGGCCTTCTCTCTCAAGTGTACAATTTGTACTCTATGCTTSTCCCAATCTTCCATGACAGTGGTGAGGGAGTTTTATTGTTATTCAAAAWTTTTCTTTAGCAATGGAAACAATTTGGAAAAGGTATCAMCCTTGTATAGAATRTTCTACCTTTAGAAAKGAAACTATACCTCTTTCCTCTTCCCTTTATAAGGATACATTATCTTCTCTTTTCTTATGATGGATGCAAGGGCATTATTCTYAATGTAACCTCTACTATGGATGATTGGATGGTTCTTTCGATGTGTGACCTACATGAAAGGAACCATATGAAAAAGAAATGGAAATTATCTAKTCCTTTTCCCTACACAATTATYTCTCTTCTATCCCTAGCTGCAAATCCTTCTCTTGGTTGTAACCTACACACAACAACTAGTTGGAAACACAATAACAACATGTTCAATAACAAACAATGCTTTACAAATATTATGATGCTAGTGACCAGATATCGATGTTATGTGAGTTATATGTTCTCAATTTATCCTCTTCTCTTCTAATGGATGCAATTTCTTCTCTTGGGTGAAACTTGTATGCAACAACCAAATGTAAACCCCTCTACGCTATATCCCTCAATATGCATGAAAGGATAGAATGTTTGTTGGATTCAAAGCTTGTTTTTGTAGTGAAAATACAATTACTAAGTTTCTCACTCTCTCTCTCTCTCTAAGATTAAATGACTACATCCAACCTTTGTTTGAATTCCATCATTTTCTAACCACACCACCTTCCAACTCTCTATATATTGTGTTCTCTAGATGTTTATAAATTAGTACAAAGAATATGCAATTTGTAGGTGTGTGCTCCAGTGAATAATGGAATGATTAGTCTACTCTATGCAACGGTCTTGAATGGACTCTTGACTCATCCAAAATGCAATGGGAATATAAATATTTTCTTGTATCCAACTCTAATTTAAATTAAAATGGAAATAATGAAATCATATATGAGATCACTTTATAAGAGCATGGGAAATGAGAAAATTCCAAATAATGCCACAAGTATTGAACCATGTGCAACCCACCGACTTCAACCACAAGATTCCAAGGTGATAGGGATGAGGAGCAGTGATATGTTTCATCATTTATATCCATTATACTTTCCACTCATATCACAACCAAACACATCCAAGGAATCACCTAGAAACCAAGCAATTCATCCAACCAAATAGAAGTCGACCTAGGCATGTAATGAATCTACCCAACAATTAGATTATCAATCAATTTGATCTGCCAAATAGAAGTTGACCTAGAGATACAAGGAATCAACCAAGCTAAATATTTGAGGCACCTAATAGAGCTATGAATGACCCACAAGGCATGTGGGAAAATGACAATCACCCAAAATATAAATACTCAACTAGACTATGGAAAAGATTTGACTAGACAATTGGTAAACCGACTGAAAGTTAATTTAAACTCCCAATCAATTAATTGATGGTCTAGGGATAAAGGGGTGGATCATATACTATGTGTATAGTCTGTGTGTGTCATGTATGACATCACCTTTACAAAAAAATGGTTGTACAACCTGTGTAACACAACTAGCGACCCATGGGAGGAAGGAAAATGCCCAGATAGAGCCCAATAGTCTAAACATAGAGAGAGGGATTGAAATTGTTGAATACAAGGGATCAAATTAGAAAGTAAGGAGAAATAAATCTATTTCCTAAGCCATTGATCCTTTGGAAAACATAGATGGATGACCTGCATTTCCTGGATTTTTGGTATAACAAAACTACCCATCAAACAAGCAATTGTGAGATTGACCTTAGATTATGGTTAAAGAGTGAACCAACAATGCACTCAACCAATTCCTTTACTCAAACATAGTTGTAACACCCCAGTTTTTAATCCCTAGATTAGCGATGCATATTTGTAAATGGGATGAATGGCCACGGGCCAAGCAATGTAATATGTAAAAATTATATATTGAAAATAATAAAATAAAATACATCACCGACTATAGATAAGGACAAAGTCATGGGGGATAATTTTCCAAGAGAGAGAGGGGATAAATGGGATCAAAGGGGAAATTCCACATTCCTAATAAAACCAAACCACTTTTATAAATCCTTTTATTATTAATATTTACCTCCTTTGACTTATCAAACCAATCATTGAATGCATGTAAGTGTTGGTGTACATACTCAATGGCATACTCATTTTTCCACTTTCTCAGGAGGACTGCTATTTATAGAATGTTTATTTATAGCAAGAATATTTTTATCCGGTGGTTACCTATATGTAATATACCATGGGATCATAAACCACCAGTCGGTAAATTCATGTTTTCTAGGAGGAAGAGTGCTTCATTCCTTGATTTTAGGAGATAATTCATATTTCATGACTAGAAAGTGCACTTGAGTGAGAATATTATTCTCCTAGATAAGTGTGCACTTCTCCTTAAGTATTTAGTTCTATTATTAGTCATGGAGTCCAGTTATACAGGCATGATTTCTCACTTGTGCATGCTAACTCCATTTGTGACTAGTTAACTCCATTTATGGCTAGTTAATTGATACTAAGAGGGAGTTTGTTTTTTTTACTTGAGAATGCACATGGAAACCCAAACCTAGTGCACATTATGTTGGATCACTAAGAGGGGGGGGGGGGTGTGAATCAGTAATGAGAAATTATAACACTTATTAATCCTTTTAATTTTAACCACAATGTATATTCTTTTAACTTATTCAACAATGTTCATCGGTTCATCATCAATATATTATTGCATACTAAACATTAACATCCATCATTGCATAATGAAAAATAATAGACACATCCACACAATACACAGTACACTAGTATGGAAACCTAATGCGAGAGAAAACCATGGAATGCTTTTCTTATATGTCAAAGAATTGCATTCAAGGAAGCACCAACTTCCAATTCTTTGGATTCGACCAGAAGGAGGATCCAACCCCCTATGTTCTTTAGCACCAACCGGAAGGTGGCTACAACCACCCAATTCTATAGCTCCAACCAGAAGGAGGCTCCACCCTGAAGGAAGCTCCAACTCATGGTTCTTCGACTCCAATTGGAAGGTGGCTCCAATCACCTATCCTTTCCCCGTCCTACCTCCCTGAAATATAAGTGTCAAATAATTGATGAAACCACTGTCACACTATCACTTTGAAATATACCACTATAAACCCGTATCGATATGTGCCAACAACCTATAACCAACCTGTACCAATAACCTTTAATCAAGTTGTACCAATAACCTATAATCACCCTGTATCAATAGCCTGTACCAACATATACCAATGATCTCCTCAATACATCAGATTTGATAACATAGATCTCATACCCAATATCACAAGAATATCACTCAAACCATGTTCATCTATGTATCTCTAGTCATGTTTCATACATGTGTATATAGTCATAATCATGTGTAATAGACCCTCACATGGAATAGACATCAAAACCTCACTGATATGCAGTCTCAAACTCAACCAAAAACTTCAGAAACACATCACAACCAAAAACCCTCAACCATGTACCAAGAAATACAAGATATTCCTCAACACTCAACCCAACAAAATGTACCAATAATAAATACCATACATACTAGTGTTGTATTTCTGTAGATCTAGCTCATACAGTAAGTATCATACAACCAACAACCTCTCTAGGGAAAATCCTCAATCTCCCATAACCATATCTCATGTAGACAACAATATCTAACTATACATAAGTATATGACATACCGTTTGAACCTGTAGATAGATCTATTGTACTTGATCACTGTAGAACTTCCTGGGGACTTGCTTTCAGAATCTAGGGACCTGGCACTACAATTAACTCAAGATTTCATGAGTTTTCTCATAGGTACAGGACTTCCTCTTCTGCATCCCACATATGTAAATGCTTTCCTCCATTGTAGTCTGCATACGTACGTGCCTTCCTCCACTGCATCCTGCATACACCTCAAAAACTAGGGTTTTTTCTCAATTCTGCAACTCCGAAACTTTCTCCATCAACTCTCCTATGCTACCTCAAACTTGTGTAACTTCAGATTTATCAATGAGTTCCTGCAATAAACCTTTCATAAAATAATAGACATTCAATGTGTTCAATAGGTGATAATAGGAGACCCTTTCTCTCTTATTTATACTCTCCAAGTAGCTTCCTCTAGGGGTTATCTTCTAATTGTTTTACCCAACTTCCTTATTTTACGGCTAACCCACTTCTAACTACTTTGTCCACTTACAACCACTTTATCCATAAATAATAATCTCACCACTTCTAGTTACAACTAATTTATTTTTAATTAATTTCTTTTTGCAACAACTTAACACATGATTAACTCCTAGTTACAACCACTTTGACTAGGGAATCTTCTTTATGACTTTCTAGAAGATTTGACTTCTTGTTGACCTTCTAGGGGCTTCTAGATTACTCTAAGGGGTTCTCCAACTTCTCAAGGTCATATCTCCTTAACCGTGAGGAACTATGTGACGTACAACATATCACTAGAAATAACATGACGTGTATTATCCATCCATGATAGTATTACCTACATATTTATTGATATTAATGTATGTATACCTCAACCAAAATCGGTTCCCTTACTCATACCTTTGTGCTATCATACTATTCCAAGGGTTGACATCAATCTCCAGCATCACTATCCAAAGGTTGACATCAATGACAACCAACTGTCTAAACCAACTGTCCAACACATTACTCCTCTTGTGGAGAGTTATATATATTGTACTCATCAAGGATTAATACAATGTGATTTGAGTTGGTTTGTTAGTCTCTTATGCGTGAAGATTGATTCTATTTTTCTCTCTCCTCTCTTTCATTTGCAATTAACTAGTGTCATTTTTCCCACCCAAAATTAGATATTGGAGTGTGGTTCAATCCTACATGGTATAAGAGATATTATCATGATGGAGCATTCACTTTTGTTGTAGGTTTATAGATCATATTGGACAACCCACAAATAACTATGGATCATTTGTCTACTTCAATGATCTTGAAACCCTTCAACTACTTTGAGTGGAAGCCCAAGATAGAGCTTCTACTTCCCAGTAAGGGTTTGTATAAGGTCACCATGGGGACTGAGGTTGAGCCTAATTCAACCATATAGAAATAAAAATACTTCAACAGAATGGATGAAGCCTACGAGATGTTGTTCTTGAGAATCTCTTTGTATCTCCTCTTCCATGCCGATACTTGCAAGACTCCTAATGATGTTTGGACAAAGTTGAAGGATTTTCTAGGCAAGCAAGACAAACTAAGAGGTCATTGGCTGGAGAATAATCTACATGCATTGAATCCAAACGATTTCGATACCCTACAAGACTACTTCTATAATTTTAAAAATTTCTTTCTCATGTTAGGGCTTGTGGAATTGATAAGAAAGTTGAACATTTAATATTTTCACTTCTAACCAAGATAGGACTAGAGTATTATGTCTACACTTCTTCTTTTCATACTACTAGTTTAGATATGGGGTCTACATGAAATATTCCATCCCTGGATGAGTTCATGGAGTCACTTATCCATGAGTAGAAAAATATCATCTAGATAGGGGCACTCAAGAGTTCAAATCCCCATGCGCTTATAGCTCAAGGAAGTTCAAAGAAGAATAAGCAGAAGAACAAGGGTAAGAAGGACCAAGAGAACAAGAACGAAGGTAAACAAAAGTCCACGGATGATATTTTGAGTTCCAAGGAACCAAAGAGAAAGAAGGAGAATACAAAGTGTTCCTACTATAAGAGGGGGTTCCATCCTAAGAGTTATTGAATGAAAAAGACCATAGATCTCATGGCATAGTCACTTGAGAAACATCACCTAGAGGATTGTATTATGAATAATGCAAGGAAGAAGCCATCAACGAAATAAGTAATGGTCATGCATTACTTGTTATTTCATATTCTCCTAATGCTTGGGTTCTTGATTCAAGGGATATCCATCACATGGAATCATTGGATATACTTTTCTCATGCTTTGGAGACTTGTTTCGGACCACCGATCGTCATGGGAGATGATTCTCCTACTGAGGTGTTCGATAGGGGTATATTTGATCTAGACCATAGATTCTTTCAGGATGTAATTCATGTTCTGAAGCTTTCAGTGAATCTCCTCTCCATCCATCAAATCACTCATCTAGGTGGAGGAAATAAGGTGGAGTTCATTCTAGACTCAGTTATTATTTATGACTTGTTAGATAGTTCAAAAATTAATGTTGGCGAGGTTAATCACCTTTCCAGGTTTTACATCTTCTCTCACTTTACTCATAAATATGATTACATATCTCTTCTAATGCATGATAATGAAGAGTCCAGGTTGTGGCATGAGAGTTTTAGGCCTTTGAATTTTAAATATTTAGATCAACTTAGTAATGGTGGAATTGTAGATGGAGTACCCCACATTCAATACACAAATGGAGTTTGCTAGGGCTGCATACTAGGAAAACATCTTGAGGAGAAGTTCCACATAGGTAAATCTTGGAGTTCATCATCACTTATAGAGATGGTTCATAGTGACATTACAGGTCCTTTATCACTCCCATTGATCAGTAAATATAAGTATGTTCTTCCTTTCATTGAGGATTTTTGGAGATATATGTGGGTCTAATTTCTCAAGTTAAAATATGAGGTCTTTGAGTGTCTTAAATATTTCAAGCATCTAGTTGAGAATCAAACAGGGAAAAGGATTAAGAAGAATTGTATAAATAATGGAGGAGAGTATGTGAATAAGTATGTCGAGCATATTTGTTTAGACGCAGGTATATATTTGTAGCACATGGTTCTGTATACTCCACAATAGAATGGGGTAGTGGAGAGAAAGAAAAGGACATTGAAAGTGATCGCCAACTGTATGTTGCAGGATCAAGTACTACCTCCAAAGTTATGTTATGAAGATATCAACTATGAAGCCTACATTTAGAATATAATTCATCATAAATCAGTTAAGGGAGTCACTCCATATTAGGCTTGGAATGGGAAGAAACTCACTTCAAAAATTTTGGTTCATGTGCATGGGATATGATCCCTTTCGATAGGAGGAAAGCTATGAAAGCTCAGAGTAAGGCGTGTATTTTTTTTTTATATACATATGGATTTAAGGGATACAAGTTATTATATACTACTTCAGATAAATTATTCATTTAGAGGAGTTTTAATTTTGCAGAGGGTCCTTCATAGGTACTTCTGGAATAGTCCACACCTCCATCTCCACTGCCACTAGTTGCAGAACTTCATAAGACTTCTTCTGATCAGATTTATGATCAGATATATGAATCTTATATCTATGATATTTATAATCAGTAGCAAGAAGTTGCAGGTATAGAGAACCTACCATGATGGGCACAACATACTCTTTAGGAAGTAGATGGTCTAGTGGGTGATCATGTCGATCCACGAAGAACCAGATCTCAATTTGTGGAGCCTATGCAAGCTCTTACTACAACCAAGAATGTGATTTCTATTTTTTTTTATATTTTATTTGGATCATACCCTCAGTCTTTTGAATAGGCTAAAGGAAACCCCCATTGGGAGGAAACTATTAAAGAGGAGTGAAATTCTCTGATGGAGAACAAAACATGGGAGTTGGTTCCTGTGCCTTACAACATGAAGCTTGTTAGATGTAAGTGGATTTTCAAGAAAAAGAGGGATGTTGATTGTTTTCCCTTGACCAAGTTTTGAGGAAACTTTGTTCATGTTTGACCATTTTTGGGACTTCGATAGGCTGGTTGAAGATGGAGCGCCCATGCGAAGCGAAGATCGCGAGATCTCTCTTATTTTTTGGGATTGTGGACCAAGCAAAGGGTTATTAGAGTTTATGTAATGGGTTAAGGGATGTCGGCCCATGGTTTACCCATGTTTAGGCCTTGTTGTAATTGTATAAATAAGTAGATAAGTGATGTAATAGTAGTAGTGGTTGGCTATGTGCACAGTATTTTTTGGCTTAGTGCAAGAGAATGTAAGTTGGTTTGTGCACAGACGTTTTATGTAAGGCTTTGTGCTATTGAGGAGTTGGCTCTGTGCCTTAACCTGATTTTGAGGAAGGTGGATCTAGTGCACTATATGCAGATCACCTGCTCAGTACGAAGCTGGGCTCTGTGGCTTTGTGCACAAGAGAAGACGGATGTAAGGAGATCGAAGACTAATAAAGAAGAAGAAGGGTTGGTGGACATAGCCCCACACTGGGGTGAACCACGTAAATCATGTGTTTGATGTGCTTTGTGCGATGTGGTTTATATGATTGTTTGATTAATGTTGTTGATGTTATATATAATGAATGCATATGATGTTGTAGCTTAGCGCTTAATGATGTGAATGCATGTTAGATCTGAGCTGATGTTATGTGCTAAATGATTAGATGTGCTTAATCTTGATTTCTAATACGTTGATATGTAATAAGGGTTTAACCTGTGATGTGAATAAGGTTCAAGAAATAATGCATGCTATTGGGTAAGTGCTTTGTCAAGTATTGTAATCATAGATCTGTGTCCCATCTTGGTTGTAGACACCTGAGTCCTGCAACCCCCCTGCCTCTACTTTGGGTGAGACTTCATCTGCTTCACAGGTGTTGCCGAAAGGACCGATAGTTAGGGTTTTGTTGGTGCGTTGTTGAAGCGTTGAACCCTAGTTCTGGACCTGTGCCAACAAATGGTTCTTTTGCTAGGACCTGAAACTATGATTGCTAGGAACTGAAGAAAAGAGAAATCTATGTGCATAGATAAGTTGTTGTAGTGCACAATATTCTACTTGACTTGTGAAGCTCTGTGCTAAGAGAGAAGCCCGATCTGAAGAAAAGAGGTAAGATCTTAAAGCTTTGTGCTCTGATAAAGGTAATATAAGTGGAAATATTTCCTTCAAAAGTATGAATCTAGGTATGTTTGATAGATTTTGTCCCAGTCTGAAAACTAGGGCACAGTTAGAAGAAAGATTTGATTTGAATAAATTATATAGAGATAGTGAAAGATATGTTATTCCTATGCATAGAAAGAATTTTTGGACTAATAAGTGGATTCAGGAACCTAGAAATAATTTTTTGCAGGTACAACAATGTGATCCCAGTGTGCAATACAAGAAAGGCTAGGGCTCATTTAAAAGAAAGAGAGGATTGACACTTTGTTATAATTGCAGAAGATCAGGACATCTTGCTAAGGAAATCCCTAGTATAGGGCCTATTTTCCTTTGTTGTAAAGTTATTGGTGAGGATTGTCCAAGAATGATTGCTAAAGTTGAAAATATGAGCATGAGACAAGAAAACTATGAAGAAGGTCAAGGGACTAAGGATATGTTAGAAAACCAGAAAGAAATAGAGACTATGTTATTACAACTGAAAGAAACATTGAATGATCACAGAGACATCAGTTTACTAGAGATATTAAAAGGGAAGCAGCGCATGGAAACAAGAATAGGATACTTTGACATAGACTATGTCTTGGATGAGGAAACACAAGTGAATATCATGCCAGAAATCACTTGAGAAATTTTGGGAAAGCATTCTATGATACCTTAATTGGGAAGGATTGGTATGTTTAAAGGAAAGATGATAACCCTATGTGGAAGAGTTACTAATGTACCTATGATTTCTCATGAAACATCGACCGAAGAAGAATTTGAAGTCATTAAGTTTGTTGAGAACATCACCCCTTTCCCCCTTTTAGTAGGAAAGACTTGGATTGGGAAAGATCAGATACGAAGGAAAGCAGAGGAGGAAGCTATAGAACAGAAGAAGCAAGAATTAAGGGACCTCATATCTAGAAAAATAGAGCGACTAATACAAGAACAAGAGGATAAGCCAAAGCAACCAAGGGCTAGAGAATTAGTTGTCAAAGTTGAAAGAACACAAGGCTTAAAGAACTTTTCCATGCAGGAAAGAAGTGCATCCACCCCAGAAATAGTAAGAGAAGAGGTATTACATTTGAACCCTTTGAAAGACCCTCAGTAGTGAGAAGTCACTATGCTAAGAAAAGGTAAGAATAAGAATGGAAAGAGGAATCCAGAAACTCAAATCATAGGAAGGAAGGAAACAAAGCTCAGTAAGAAGAAAGTAAAGTTAGAAAAACTACAGGAAGTTCCAGAGAAGACTTCGCAGAAGGAAGGATTGCAGAATTTGAACCTCGTCGGAATAACAGAACTGCACAGAATGGGAGTTCACCATGACGAAGCTATATGACCATTAGAGGCATCCCAACCATTAGAATGACGCTCTGGAACACTTAGAAACACAGTTATTTCCGTAAATATCGTTGGGACCACGCCATAACAACCCGATTCGTATTGATTGAGGCATTCCTACCCGTTGGAGGAATTTGTTACGAAATTTCTTATTTAACCCTTTGGATGCTACGTTGGGACCAATTTTTGCAAACCGAGATATCTGAGCTAATAGAGAATTGATTGCATACTACGTTGTGTTGTCTAGACCTCATCGTTCATTTGATTACCTTGTCTGTCTATTTGCCTACCCGATCTCCTCAATTACAAGTGTGAATGTCGGGCGAGCATTTGAGTATTTCTGTAGGAATACATGCATCGTCGACTTGTGGATTGCAAGCATCCCCATCGACTGGATGGCGTTCTGGCCACACTGCTGAGAAACAAAGAAAACACCGCAATGATCTGGCTAACACGAAGCAGATCCCATCGATCTTTCCAGACTACATGTCGCCTTTGGCTGGCACGGTTAACCATGACAACATCTTGCATGATATCGAATACACGTTGATCATTGCGTACCTCCTGAAGGGGATACACATAGTTGGATCCTAGTTGCGACTAATCCCAGCTCTCAAGATCAATGACTTCAACCTCAGAGACAGGAAGAACTAAGTGATCCTCGTGCCACATAGGTACCTAATGAAAATGACTATGAAGAAGCCCAAGATAGTTCCCCAACCGTGGATTAAGGGGCTCACGCGATCCATGATCTAGAACATGATGAATATCCCCCACTTTAGCCGACATCAAGAGGTTAATGCTTGCGTTAAACTCCTCCTGTCATGTTATCATGGAGGTTATATTTGGTTAGATAGGCGCATCATTGTGGATCCAATGTTGATCCACTTGATCACTGAATTGAGCATACGGGGACCAGACCCTCAACAGTTCTACCTAGGGAAGGTTGTAGATCACTCCTTGGCCCAACATATAAAAGAAGACTATGGAGATGTAGAGAATGGAAAGTCAGGCTACTAGGTAGCCTCTATCCAGGATGGTGCAGTGTGCCTTTCTTGCCAATTGATCGCTGGCAATAACATCATAAAGAACTGGCCGACACAAGTCACAGGGTTACCTCGTCAACAAGTTGGAGAAGGAATGCCATGTAGCACAAGATCAAGGGTATGAGTTCCACTTTACTTAGCTACTGATATTGATCACATTTGTCGCTTGGAAAATGCTGGAAGGAGCAGCCTTCCCAAAAGTTGAGCCATTGAAATTGTTCACCGCAAGGTTATCCACCTTCTAGTACACAAATGATATGGTGAAGTAGTGGTAGTCGAATGTTGTCTTCCATGCTTACTACCTACAACTAAAGCATTCCATTGAATCATTCCCACGGATGACCCCGAATAGTTTGCATCAATACAGGCCACTAGCGAAGTTTCCCATAGATTGACACTTCATCTACATCACTGTGCGAAAGGATGAAAGTAAGGAGGAGTTGCAGTCTTATTATAAATTGACCGATGAAGACATGGAAGATATCTCTAAGGAATGGACAACAAAATTCCTTGTACTAGTCGAAGATGCAGAACTCTTCGACCCCAACATCATAGGAAGTCGTTTGGTCACCCAGAATAAAAAAAAAAAGAAGAAAAAGGAGGAAGTGTAGGACACAGAAAGTGATGAGAAGGACAGTGCATCGGAGAAAAGTGGGCCTGAATCACTGGCAGGAGGAGGAGGAGATGAAGTGAAAAAAGAGGAAGGAGTGAAAGAAGGAGACAAGCAATAAAAAGGCTAAGTTACACCGCCGAAGGATCCCTTTACAGAGGCCAAAACATCGAAGAAAAGGAAGGTTTCCCCATAGAAACCATCAACACAGAAGAAGAACCGAGCCAATAAGACTTAGTCGCAGAATGTGCTGACAGTGGATGATATTGAGCTCATCATCACAGCTGCAGAAGACACCTCAGAGGATATCCTATAGAGACACAAAGAAAAGCAAGAAACACTATATGACATAATAGATAAGGATATCAAAGACATCCAACACACTATCCATTCAAGCCGCGTAATGCCTACCGCGCCTTCTTCAGCAGAAAGTGTAGAATTGGGGGATGAGCTAACCCAATTGGGAAGATTAGCAGATGCAACCGAGGTTTGACTCCATCGAGTCCAAGAAGAAAAGGAGTGGGCCACAAAGGCCTTAAAGAAAGAAAAGGAGGAGGTCCTAGAGAAACATTAAGTTGCACCGAAGGAGAAAAATGAAATTCAGGTGAAGTTCGAGCAGAACAATGCGAAGATACAGGAAGAAAAAGACCAACTACTCGTAGAGAAGATTGTGATCAAGGAGGCAATAACTAGAGCACTTCGCTCTGTATTGGGCTTTGCATAGGAGGAACCAGAGTCAACTAATATGCAAGTGGGGAATCTTGTTGAAGCCATTCAACAGCTTCAAGCAAGAATAAGGGAGCTAGAAATCCAAGAAGTGTCGAGCACTCTGCAAGAAGTGCGCATTCAAAGAGAAGAAGCTGACAAGAATGCAGTAGAAAGAATTAGGGCACTCGCCTCAGAGTGTAAGAAGATAAGTGATCATAGTGCATAGACCTATGAGCACCTTGCAGAATATCTGGAGCTGAGGAAACTGGAAGCACAACTCCAACAGGCGAAGCAACATGCATCCACCGTGCAGTCGTAGATGAAGTTGCTTATTGTAGTTGATAAAATGAAGTGATCATGGGAACAACGCCCAGTCCAGTAGTAGGTTACTGCCATCCAGAGCAAATTCATGGAGGTGACATAGAGACTCCAGCCGATGCAGGATGAATCCTGCACGCTTTTTGAAGAGATCGAAGGACAAGGCTCACAACTAGAACATGTGGTCACAACAGTGGAACAACACCTCAAAGGGCCTGTCACCGAGCAAGTAATTTAGGAGTTCACCGAGTAGGAGGCTCTGGTGAAGCAGGAAGTCTATGTAGCTCGAGCTAAGCTCAAGGCCTTCGGAGCAGTGTTTCCCATATTTGAGTGACTCGAGATGAGTCACAGGTGAGTGTTGGGGGTCTGTTGGCCCTTGACCAAGTTTTGAGGAAACTTTGGTCATGTTTGACCATTTTTGGGACTTCGACAGGCTGGTCGAAAATGGAGCACCCAGGTGAAGCGGAGATCATGGGATCTCTCTTATTTTTCAGGATTTTGGACCAAGAAAAGGGTTATTATGGTTTATGTAATGGGTTAATGGATGTTGGCCCATGGGTTTACCCATGTTTAGGCCTTGTTGTAATTGTATAAATAAGTAGATAAGCGATGTAATAGTAGTAGTGGTTGGATATGTGCACAATATGTTTTGTCTTAGTGCAAGAGAATGTAATTTTCTTTGTGCACAGATGTTGTATGTAAGGCTTTGTGCTATCGAGGAGTTGGCTCTGTGCCTTAACCTGATTTTGAGGAAGGTGGATCTAGTACGTTTTGCATAGATCACCTGCTCGGTATGAAGCTAGGCTCTGTGGCTTTGTGCATAGGAGAATACATATCTAAGGAGATCGAAGACTAATAAATAAGAAGAAGAGTTGGTGGACGTAGCCCCACACTAGGGTGAACCACGTAAATCCTGTGTTTGATGTGTTCTGTGTGATGTGGTCTATATGATTGTTTGCTTAGTGTTGTTGATGTTATATATAATGAATTCATCTAATGTTGTATCTTATCACTTAATGATGTGAATGCATGTTATATCTGAGCTTATGCTATGTGCTAAATGATTAGATGTGCTTAATCTTGATTTCTATTGCGTTGATCTGTAATAAGGGTTTAACGTGCGATGTGAATAAGGTTCAAGAACTAAGTTCTTTTTCAAGTATTGTAATCATAGATATGTTTTCCATCTTGGTTGTAGACACCTGAGTCCCCCCCNCTACCTCGGGTGAGACTTCATCTTCTTCGCATGTGTTTCTGAAAGGGCCGGTAGTTAGGGTTTTTTTGGTGCTTTGTTGAAGCGTTGAAACCTAGGTCTGCCCCTGTGCCAACATTGATGGATACATTACAAAGTATAAGGCTCATTTAGTAGTTAAAGGTTTCTCAAATGTACAAGGAATTGACTATGAGGAGACTTTTGTTTAGGTAGCCAAGATTGATTCCATTCTATTTGGTCTACCTATTGCAGTAGTGAGAAAGTGAGAGGTACACCATATGGATGTGAAGAATGAATTCTTACATGGATATATTAATGAGGAGATATATATGGAGTAGCTAGAGGGATATGTTCAGGATCCATAATTAGTTTATGGTTGAGGAAGTCATTGTATGGACTCAATCAAACACCTCAAGCATGGCATGCTAAAATGCAATCTTATCTTCGCTCTAGAGGTTTTTTTATTTGTAGATCAGATCCTAATGTGTATATAATGAGGAACATTGATTTGAAAATAGAAGGCTGGCTTGTTATGCTATGCAAGCACCCTCTACTTCATAAAAATAAACTTTACAGGACCTTGCTTCATGTGTTAAAATATGCAAGATAAACTTATGTGTTAAGTTCATGTATCTTCTTGTAAATGCTTATGTGTGAGGAAATGTTCTTTTAGATGGTTAAATATGTACTTGAAATAAATACACAGCCACACAACTTGCAGCAAATAAACCATCAAACTCAGAACAATCACAACATGATAAAGGAGTTCACCCCCCTCCGGGCTACATCTCCTTGAGTCTCCATCAATGGACTTGGCTCTCTGGGATTAATTAGTCAAAAGTTCTTTTACAAGCTGCTTCTCAACTCCAATGGAAAAAAATATTGTACCATTGAGATCATAACACATAAAAACCCAAAAAATGACTAATAGAACTCTGAAAACGGATCATGGCTCATCCGGGCATGACCTCTTCTACATGTGGCCATAAGCTTCCCTGAGCTTCTCTTTGGAAAAAACACCTGTAAAAGTCCTCAACGGCCTCTGAAACCTGTCCCAATGTGTTCAGAGCATAACAATTATCCAAACATGATTATTCAATCACAGAAAACAAACATAGGCTCACCAAAACATGTCCTCGATCAATGAGGGCTTCAAGCTCCCTGGAGCTTGCTGAAAATTCAATGGTGAAAAACCTACAGAAGAAGTCTTCAAATGGCCTTGATAACAGCACCAATGGATTCAGGACATCCAAAAACCCCTAGCTAGGCTTTTACGGCACCTCAATCGGCCAAAAGATGAAGAAGTTAGGCCTCCTCCATTTTCCTCCTTCAAGCTTTCTGAAACTGGTTCGCCAAAACGCACCTCTATGTGCATGAAACAAGAACACGCTCCCAAAACACATTAAAACCCAACATCGGCCGCAACCGTGCCAAAGGTGCAAACCGTAGAATGGTTAAGGCGCCTCCAGCCCCTAACCGCCTCGACACCTGGGCGTATGAGAGCATATGACCGCGCGCTAGGCAATGGTGGTTAAGTCGTTACCAAACCGTGCAACTAACCCCCACGCTCCAAGTCATATGGCACACATTATATGACCAAGGGTTAAGTTTCAAATCACGCGCGCACATTATACAATGGTGTAAACCGTGGGTTATAGTTCCAAAACCCCACACCAAACAACCGTGCGCATACATTAATATATGGTTGTATAAAATATAGGTTATGTTTTACAAATCCACGCCAACCGTCGGATTATATGGCACAGTTATATGCAAATAACACATGACCATGGGCCGGGGCTAAGCCCGGGCCCAACCCCCCATCGGATATACATTGTTTTTAAATCAAATATAATCAAATAGATGTACATAGCAAGAACCAACTCGTGGTCCAACGGTCAGGCTAGTCATGCGAAGGCGCTATTCTGAGGGGAGGTCTGGGGGTCGAACCCCGCGACCTCCAATAAATTTTACATAAAACAAACCAGCCAATAACCGAGTGACACGTGGTGCCCACGGATTGGGCCACGTGTCCTCACACCATTCGCCACTGAAGGACATGTGTCATCTCTCCATTCGCCAACTGTCAACCAACCAACGCTTGCCACGTGTCAACTACCGATTAGCCCACGTCAAATTGCCACTTGTCAACCATCGTACAGATCTATCACCTGCCACATCATCGTATGGTCGCCATGTCAAATGCTGACGTCATCCGTGCCACATGTCACCCTTCTAGTGGTGACACGTGTCACCTTCGGATTGGCCCAACTGTGCACCAAAAAGTCCAAATCTGCATGACACGTGTCATCACCTGGAGGTGCCACATGTCACTGTATAGACCTGCCATGTGTCGCTGTATGGACCTGCCACATCAGCATTCGTACGGACTATACTGACTGGTACAGTCAGCATCAAATTTTTTGCCTGTTTGGCTTGGCGAACAGATTGCGATATCTTCTCCATACGGAGTCCGTTTGACAAAGTAAATATACCGCCGGAATCAGGAAGACGAGACGGATGCAATGGCACTATTTTTGTCGCATTCCGAGCACTTTGAAAATTGAGCTAAAATTTGACCCCTGGTCCAGATATTGATCATACCTTCCCACTAAAAGGATTTTGGACCCACAAAAGCTTATGAACATTTGTCTGCTTTCAAGTTATATCAAAATATTTTCGACAATCACCTTAATACCTTAACATGTCGTGTACTGCAACTGACTATGTCCTTCAACCACTGCTCTTTGGCTGCTGCTGACCCACTGTTCTCTCTGTGCTTGGAAGACTGTCAACCTTCCCACTGAGAATCAAGTCCCTCTTCGAACTCTTTGACGTCAACATAATCAGCTCTCCAATGGCTACAAAAACTTCCTGCGACATCTTGTCACAAGCCAAGAAAACCATCAATCTTGAAAACAAATCATACAAGATTGAAAATGATGCCAACAAAATATTTTGTTCTTCAAACAAACTGTCGCATCTCGTACTTTATCAAAGCACATGGCGTTTTCAAAATCAACTTTCAAGTCAATAAACACCATCGACTAAACACAAGTCGAACAACACAATCGACACAACATAGTCATCAGAAAATCATCAACACCAGTCGAGACTCATTTGAAAAATCAACCTTCCCAAACTGACAAGTCGACAAACATGATACATAATCATGTAACAATCATGAATCACTCATGATGAACCATCACGAGGTTCATTGCTTACACATACATAAAAACAAATGCATGTTCATGACTCTTCAACTCTCCTTCCAGTACAAACATAAGTACAACCCCAAAACATATGGGTACTTAAGAGTTGAATACAAAAAATATAAATGGCTGCAACTTATCATGCTTCCCATAAATGCACACATAACACTGAAAAGTGCATTTACAACAGAAAAAATGCAAGCCTCACTTGCTCAAGAAATCCAACCATTTCTTACCAAGCCAACTCAATGGTGACTTTATCTGCTGGAAATCGTCCTCTTGTGAATCATCTTGACACACATCAATGATGGAATCTCCTCTTCCATTCTTGCCAAACTCTTTATCCATCTGCTTCTTATGCCGTGGATGAGTGGTTGGATGCAATGTCCAACATTGGTCAATGAGATGACCCCGCTTCTGACAATGAGTGCAAATCTTTTGCATCCTCTTTTCACGTTGTCTTTGCTTAGAAAGTTTCCTGAAAGCGGTTAATCTTTTCCAACATTTGGAAACATGATGGTTATACAAACCACAATATGTACATGGATTCTTTCTTCCATTTTTACATACAAATTTATCATGCTTAACATAATCAAAAGCAACTGAATGATAAGCAGAATTATACCTTGAACATTCACCTTTATCGCCTCTTTGAGGAGGTGAATCTGAAGAGTTACAAGCTCTCCTTTGAAGACCATCAACAATGTTCCTGTCCTCATCGCTGTCACAACTCTTTCTTTTCACACATTCGCATTCATCTTGAACACAAGCCTTGCATGCTGGAGGGATTGAACTTCCAACAAAAGTTCTTGAACTTTCACCTTTAAAGCCTTCTTGAGGCGGTGAACTTGAAACAAAATTTGTGCTTGGAACTTTTTCCCTTGTCTCCTCGACTTTGGAATTTGCTCCATCAATTCATTCATATCCAAGACCACAATACTTAGGTCTCTCTTCAACAACAATAGGCTCAACAATGCCTTGTGCATGCTTGCCCAAACCTCTACCTTCATAGCCCATTTTTAACAATAACTTGTACCCTATTCCTCTTGTGTGATTTTCAAAACCACCAAAACATTCATCTTTAGAGGAATTAGAAGATAAACTAACATTGCATACATCATGTTCATGCATGTACTTGGTAACGGTTTCTTTTTCCTCATGGAGTTGAATCTCCATCTCATGCAACCTTGCAAGAAGCTGGTCTTTCTCCTTCTTCATGGCCATCAAATGCTCTTCAAGAGCAATGCTCTCATTTCTTCCTTCACACATCTCTTTCATCAAATCTCTCATAGTTAGAATCTCTTCTTTGTCAAATAATTTAGATAATGAAAATGTATGAGAACTATCAATGCTTGAATCTTCCTCCATCCTTGGAAGATATCCAACTTCAACACAAAACTTGCACAAAAGCCAATAGCTAAATCTCAAGCTATCAATGGCAAACACATGAGCAAAACAAACTATGCTCTGATACCACCTGATCTGAAAATAGAAGGCTGACTTGTTATGCTATGCAAGCACCCTCTACTTCATAAAAATAAACTTTACAGGACCTTGCTTCATGTGTTAAAATATGCAAGATAAACTTATGTGTTAAGTTCATGTATCTTCTTGTAAATGCTTATGTGTGAGGAAATGTTCTTTTAGATGGTTAAATATGTACTTGAAATAAATACACAGCCACACAACTTGCAGCAAATAAACCATCAAACTCAGAACAATCACAACATGATAAAGGAGTTCACCCCCCTCCGGGCTACATCTCCTTGAGCCTCCATCAATGGACTTGGCTCTCTGGGATTAATTAGTCAAAAGTTCTTTTACAAGCTACTGCTCAACTCTAATGGAAAAAAAAACTGTACCATTGAGATCATAACACATAAAAACCCCAAAAATGACTAATAGAACTCTGAAAACGGATCATGGCTCATCCGGGCATGACCTCTTCTACATGTGGCCATAAGCTTCCCTGAGATTCTCTTTGGAAAAAACACCTGTAAAAGTCCTCAACAACCTCTGAAACCTGTCCCAATGTGTTCATAGCATAACAATTAGCCAAACATGATTATTCAATCACAGAAAACAAACATAGGCTCACCAAACCATGTCCTCGATCAATGAGGGCTTCAAGCTCCCTGGAGCTTGCTGAAACTTCAATGGTGAAAAACCTAAAGAAGAAGTCTTCAAATGGCCTTGATAACAACACCAATGGATTTAGGACATCCAAAAACCCCTAGCTGGGATTTTACGGCACCTCAATCGGCCAAAAGATGAAGAAGTTAGGCCTCCTCCATTTTCCTCCTTCAAGCTTTCTGAAACTGGTTCGCCAAAACGCACCTCTGTGTGCATGAAACAAGAACACGCTCCCAAAACGCGTTAAAAACCAGCACCAGGCGCAACCGCGCCAACGGTGCAAACCATAGAACAGTTAAGGTGCCTCCAGCCCCTAACCGCCTCGGCACCTGGGCGTATGAGAGCATATGACCGCGCGCTAGGCAATGGTGGTTAAGTCGTTACAAAACCGTGCAACTAACCCCCGCGCTCCAAGTCATATGGCACACGTTATATGACCAAGCGTTAAGTTTCAAATCATGCCCACACATTATACAATGGTGTAAACCGTGGGTTATAGTTCCAAAACCTCGCGCCAAACAACCGTGCGCATACATTAATATATGGTTGTATAAACTATAGGTTATGTTTTACAAATCCGCGCCAACCGTCGGATTATATGGCACGGTTATATGCAAAGAACACACGACCATGGGCCGGGGCTAAGCCCCGGCCCGACCCCCCATCAGATATACATTGTTTTTAAATCAAATATAATCAAATAGATGTACATAGCAAGAACCAACTCGTGGTCCAACGGTCGGGCTAGTCATGCGAAGGCGCTATGCTGAGGGGAGGTCCGGGGGTCGAACCCCGCGACCTCCAATACATTTTACATAAAACAAACCAGCCAATAACTGAGTGACACGTGGCACCCACGGATTGGGCCATGTTTCCTCACACCATTCACCACTGAAGGACACGTGTCAGCTCTCCATTCGCCAACTGTCAACCAACCAACGCTTGCCACATGTCAACTGCTGATTATCGCACGTCAACTTGCCACTTGTCAATCGTCGTATGGCTCTGTCACCTACCATGTCATCGTACGGTCGCCACGTCAAATGATGACATCATCCGTGCCACATGTCACCCTTCCAGTGGTGACACGTGTCACCTTCGGATTGGCCCAATTGTGCACCAAAAAGTCCAAATCTGCCTCACACGTGTCATCACCTGGAGGTGCCACGTGTTGCTGTATGAACCTGCCATGTGTCATTGTATGGACCTGCCACGTCAGCATCCATACAAACTGTACGGATTGGTACAGTCAGCATCAAATTTTTTGCCTATTTGGCTTGGTGAACAGATTGCGATATCTTCTCCATACGCAGTCCGTTTGACAAAGTAAATATACTACCGGAATCAAGAAGACAAGACAGACGCAATGGCACCGTTTTCGTCGCATTCCAAGCACTTTGAAAATTGAGCTAAAATTTGACCCCTGGTCCAGATTTTGATCAAACATAGATTCCCTTCTATTGATATTTCTATATGTAGTTTATTTACTCATCACATGGATCTCGATCTCCTCCATTGCTCCAGTGAAGATTGTTTTGCATGACAGGTTTTCTATGACAGACATGGGATTGTTACATTACATTCTTGGTCTTGAAATCAGGAAGAATGATTCAGGAATCAATATGTCTCAATACAAGTATGTCATATATCTACTTGAAAGGTTTCATATGACATATTGCAAGCCAGCTCCAACACCCTTTCAGTTAGGGGTTAGACTATAGGATGTTGGTGCATCACTTTTGGTTGATTGTAGTAGATATCAATAGTTGGTGGGGAGTCTTCTCTACCATACACACCCTTGACCAGAAATCTCTTATGTAGTTCGATCGGTTTCCAGGTACATGTAGAAGCCACATGAGCTTCATTGGAAGGAAGCAAAGAGGATTCTCATATATGTCAAGGGGACTACCAACTATGGAATACACTATGCCGCAAGATCTTCCTTAGATCTTGTTGGTTACATAGACACATATTGGGCAGGCTATAGCATTGATCGCAAGTTAGCTTCATGATATGTCCTCTACCTTGGATGAGGACCTATATGTTGGTCAAGTAAGAAGAAATCACCAATTTCTTTATGATCAACAACGACAAAGTACAGGGGTGTAGTGAATGTTACTACTCAGGCTATTTGGTTACAACACTTTCTTACATAGTTGGGAGTTCATTTTCATCATCTGATAGATATATGGTATGATAATAAGAGTACTCTTAAGTTGTGTAAAGATCCATTTTAGAGGCAACGAACCAAGAACATCGAGGTTCATATGTACTTTATTCGAGGATAGATTCAAGATGAAGTCATTGATATGCAGTTCTGTCCATTTTCAAAGTAGGTGGAATATATCTTCACCAAGTCTTTAACCAAATAGGATTTTGTATCATTAAGGGACATTCTAGGATTGAGGGATGCAATAACTTAGTAGTTGAACATGTTATCATTCTTTTTTTATAGAAGCATATATTGAGGCGAGGGGTTTGTTCCCATTTGGTTTTCCCTTTTTACCTCACTTTTATTCATTTGTTATGCATGTATATGTGTACATGAGTACCTAAGATGGCTTCATATTGTTGTGAATCATCATTGTGCACACCCTATTTGTGTTTCAAGGGGGTGTTTGGCTACATGCTCAACTACATACTCAGTGACATACTATTTTTTCCATTTTTCCACTTTCTCAGGAGGACTACTATTTATAGCATGTCTATTTATATCTATTCTATTTTTAGTCGATGGTTTCATATATGAAATACCACGGGTTTCAAAAACCATTGGATCATAAACCACCATTAGGTAAATTCCTATTTTCTAGGAGGAAGAGTGCTTCTTTCCTTGATTTTAGGAGATAATTCCTATTTCATGGATAAAGAGCACACTTGAGTGAGAATATTTTTCTCATATCTAAGTGCATGCTTCTCCTTAAGTATTCAGTTATATTATTAGTCATGGATTCAAGTTATACATGCATGAGTTCTCACTTGTGCATGGCTAACTCCATTTATGACTAGTTAAGTCCATTTATGGCTAGTTAACTGATACTAAGAGGGAGTTTATTTTTTCTACTTGAGAATGCACATGGAAACCCCAAACTAGTGTGCATTACTCCTCTTGTGGATATTTCTATATATTATACTCATGATCAAGGATTAATACAATTTTATTCGAGTTGGTTTCTTAGTCTCTTATGTGTGAAGATTAATTCTATTTTTCTCTCTCCTCTCTTTCTTTTGCAATTAACTAGTGTATTGTTTCCTACACACAATTAGATCTTGCAGTGGGGTTTAATCCTACAGTAATAGGTTGGTGGGAAAATTCATCTCACCTATTCATTGAAGAATGGGATAAGTACATGCATGTAAAAGGTGGGTGAAATAGTCATTTCACCTAGTTATTAGAGAATGGGTTGGGTATAATCTTTTTGGGGGAATGTGAAAGTCAACATGCATGGAGAAGAAGAAAATGAAATTCGAATAGAGAGAGAAGGA
>ML787712.1:137187-193885 GCA_009831015.1 Picea engelmannii | reverse complement strand
GAAAGAATTTCCTTTTAACATAAATCAAGAACCTTAAAGATCCAAAACCCTAACCCTAGGAAGAAAAACACTAAAAGGTTTGTGGGCCCCAAGGTTGGTAGTTGATATGTCAACTTCCCTAGGGTGAAAATTTGGCATGGAATATTTTTTTTGGGCGCATAGTATCTCATTAGAAAGATATAACTAAGAAATACAATTTTCAATGTGGTGTTACTATGTCAATGGCAAATTTCAGCCCCTGTATTTCCCAAAAAACATCATTTAGGGCCTCAAAAGGGCCTGAGAAGTTTAGGACCCAAAAAAGAATAACAAAACTGCTAAGATGGAGAATCTTGTTGAGTCAATGAAAGAGATAGGTGGCCACCAATATCCATCTGTATCAATCCTCTCCCTTTAGGAATACATTTTTCCCATTGCACCGATTTCTCGTAGTAGATGGGGAAACTTTTGTTGAATCTAAACCTTGGTGAGCCAATTTCCTTGTTGAAGAAGTTGTCCTTCTTTGACAACCTGATAGAGTTGTATGTTATATTGGTGGGTGCCCTTCATATTGGTGTCCATGATCTGATCCACTTTATCTTTCCCAATGTAGTCGTGATTGATTTATATAGGGTCCAATTTCTCAGCCACCTTTGAGGTGTCCAATAGAGGTGGGAAATATTGTTGAAGCAACTCCACATTAAATATTAGGTGCAAGCCAAGGAAAGGAGGAATTCTCAATTCGAAATCACTTTCACTTGCATCCTTTATGGTGTTGTAAGACCCATACCAAAGTGGTATGAGCTTCCTATGGGGGTTTTTGAGGAACTTCTACAAATGTAACTACACCTTATCACCAACCTGAAACTTGTGTGCAACCCGATGTTGGTCATGCCACTGCTTGTACTTGGAATTGGCATTTTGTAAGATATCATGAAACTATTGTTGGAGGTTTTGGATATATTTAAAAAAATTGGTTTCTCTATTTTTCTCAGTCTGAGTGTGGGAGGACTTTTTCGGTGAAGATGCAATGGGAAGAGCTACATCAATGGCGGCTAATGGTTGGAACCCTAAGAACACCTAAAAATGGTTTTGGCTAATAGATCCACTAAGTTATTTTTTATATCTATGTTGAACATATGGAAGGATCTCATCCCGTGTATGTGGATTCTTGGATTTGTATATGCATAGGATATGCACAATTATTTTGTTGACCACTTTCATTTTTCCATCTGTTTGGGGGTGAAAGGCTGTGAATTTGGTCAACTTGTTGTCCATCAGATACCATAGGTTGGACCAAAAGGTATTGAGGAACCTGCTATCCCTATCTGAAATAATGGCACATGGTAGCCCAAAATGAACCCAAACATGCTCAAAGAAGAGCCTAGTAGTGGTCTTGGCTATGATACTCTTTTTACATGGTGCCAAAATGCCCATCTTAGAGAATTGATCAAAAATCACAAAGAAACAATCATGACCATGTTTGGTCGAGGGAAAACTTGACATGTAATCCATGGAGACTAACTCTCAGGGATTTTTTTGGGTAGGGAGAGGAGTGTACAACCATTACTTCTTGATGGCTAGTTTGGCGATGGCACATGCAATGCATGACCTGATATACTAGATGACATCCCATCGAAGATTTATCTCGTAGAAGTACTTTTGAAGTATTTCTACTATCTTCTCCACACTGAAGTGCACTACCACCTAATTGTAATGTGCCTCCCAAATTATCTTTTCAACCTTGCTTGAAGGAACACAAAGACGGCCTAGGTATAATAGTAATGCATCCTGGAGGTGGAAGTATGCAACTTTTTTTTCCTACACTCAATGTCTGATAAGTAGTAGAAAATTCAAATTCATTGTTGTATAATTATGGCCACTCAGATGTCTTGTTCCCACAAGAGTTAAGAACTATCGTTAGCACCACAAGTGGGGGCCGACTGAGGCAGTCTGCAACACAGTTGGTGTTTCCCTTCTTGTACTTAATTTTAAAGTGGAATCGTTGCAAGTATGTGGACCACTTATGATGGAGGTCATTTAGTAACTTTCATTTTGTTTGCATGAATTGTAGAGGCTTGTGAGCAGTGTGGATGTTTTTGGATGATTGGTGTACAACTTATGTTGCCACATGGTGCTATGCACCTACTGGATGTGTTGCAAATGTTATATCCAAGTCTAACTGAAGATGAGGATGTCATCCAAATATACAACCATAAAATATTTTGCAAACGACTATGAGATATCATCCATCATATTTATGAATGTCTTTGGAGCATTAGTCAATCCAAAAGGCATGACCAACAACTCAGAAAGGCCTTCCTTATATTTGAAGGTTTTCTTCCATACATCAGTTTTTTCTATCTTAACCTAGTTGTGGCCTAACTTTATATCAATTAGGTATCGGTTCTAGAAAATTATTTTGTTCATGGCTCTATAATCAATACAAATTCATGTTCCATTCTTCTTCTGCACCAACACAATTGGCTTGCCTCAAGTTGAGGATCTCAGTTGAATGTGGCCCTTTCGGATGAAATCATGAATTTGATGCTTTATATCCTCATTATCCTTAATGGAGTGCCTATATATTAGACCATTGGTTAACGGATCTCCAGGTATCAATTCAATGGAATGTTTGACCTGATAGTGCAAAGGCACCCTTGTAGGT
The DNA here is from genome assembly GCA_009831015.1 of Picea engelmannii. Classification (NCBI taxonomy): domain Eukaryota; kingdom Viridiplantae; phylum Streptophyta; class Pinopsida; order Pinales; family Pinaceae; genus Picea; species Picea engelmannii. The sequence continues at coordinate 191,238 of ML787712.1, read as the reverse complement.
GAAGAAAAGATATTTCTATATTCCTCTACAACCTTGTCCACCTACTTCTTCTATATAGAGAGAACCCGTGTTGAATTTTTGGTGGTCACGATAAATTTTCATTCACCTTCTGATCAAACCATGAAGAGGAAATACTTTTCAATATGAGAGATTACTTTTTAGCACTATTTTGTCTAGATCAATTAAATTTTATTATTTGGAACTACCTTTGGTACTCTATAGGGATGACTTCCCAAAATAACAATGACACTACGGGGTTGGGACTCATAAACAACATAGAATTTTCAAATATAGGGTTTTCCTAAAATAACATCACAAAGTACCACATCTTTGAAGGGATTTATGTTGTAGGACATGTGACATCACTGGCTAACGTGAATGTCTTGTCCCTAGCTCAACCAATCGATGGTGTATGGTTGGGGGTGTGGAATTGCTAAAAAAAATAATCTCTTGATGACCTTAGCTAATATAGAGTTATTTTGTCTCCTTCCATCCATAATGAAATTTAGTGGGGTCCCCTTCACCCATGGCTTTGAATGGAAGAGGCACTCCCCCTCCTCAATCTCCTTTGACTCTTCTGGTAGGATCTTTGCAGTTGTGATGGTAGAACTGGGTTATGCGTCGATGTTCCTCTTTCCCTTATCCTTCTATAAATCAAATTTAAATCTAGGTTCCATCTCCTTTTCTTTAAGCTCAACAAACAATGACTATTTTGAGTGACACTCATCAATATTGTGCCAGGGGATTTTTTGGCACTCACCAATTTCCAACATCCTTCTTGAAATTCTTGTTATCCTTATTTTCCTGTGGCTTGAATTGGTTGTATAGAGGTTGGATATCCTTGTTCTATCCCTTTTTATGAGTTAGGAACACCTTTACCTTGCTTCTACTATGGAATATTTGCAAACCCAAACTCCCTTGTATTCCTCTTCTTGAACTTCTACTTGATTTTGAAAGCATAACAATAAGTAGCTCCTGATGAGGAGATATCAAAGAAATTCATATCTGTTTGAATACACCTATGTAGGCCACTGCAGTAATTCATAACTGGCTTTTTGTTAGATTCTTTGACACCTAGCTTTGAGTGCAAGGTATGGAAGATATTAGTGTGCTCTGAGAGTGTCTAGTCTCTCTCCTATTGCAGAGTTGTCCATCTTGTGTATTGGTCATCATAGATACCAATAGGGTAGAATGCCTCCTTGATGGCATAAACAATGGCCACCCAAGTGGGTTATGTCCCAAATGTTGTTGACTCATCCATGATCTATCTCTCCTAGTAAACTTCCCACCAATCTCTGACATAAGGAAGGGATTTAAGGAGAACAAAGGTGATCGTTTAGATGTCGAATTTTTTTTGGACTTAGTAGTAACCCTCTAATATATTTAACCATTTCTCCAAATAATATACATATATTTGTCCTTCAAATAAAGTAATATCAAAGTTAATGTATACCTTTAAGGGCATAACACCTCTGAAATGGTTGCTTGGTGAAGGTGCCTTCGCCGCCATAGGTAGTCATTGAAGGATCTGGGAAATGTTTTCCATCATATCATTTCTTTGTCATGTGAGGGATTCCTTGATCAACATCTTAAAATGATCTCTTTCTCTTTTGTCTCTCTTTTCTTTGACCATTGGAAGTTATTGGGCTAGTGAAAGCGGTCGTCCCCGACTGAAACTAGCTCAAGACCCAACTCTCTATATCTTGACCTCGTTGAGGACATGCATAGAGAAACAACAAGGATAAAATTACTTTGACACCACTGGTGTGGTTTATATATGGAATGAAATGAAAGGTAGGAAAATAAATGGAGCAAACACACACAGGAATATAGCAAAGAGCACAGTAATATAGTGAAAACTCAACTTCTATTAATGAATAATATAGTAGAATAGTGTAGAACACAAACTGACTAGAATGGTGGTAGATTATCTTTGAAGAGAGAGATGTCAGCTATTATCATTCACAAAAATATATTATAAGAGGCTGAAAGAATGTGCTTTTAACATAAATCAAGAACCCTAGAGGTGATCCATAAGTGAGTAACTTATATCCCACTCGCTTCATCAACAGAGATATTGCGCAAAATTCTCTTTTGAGCTCTAATATCATGATTGTTGTTGTTCCTGAGTCTGTACTTAAGGCTTTAAAGTACAGTGTCAAGGCATATGAAATTATGATAAAGGTTGACAAAGGATTTCACTAACCTTCGATATAGGAAACTAGTGAGGGTTTCTACGTTCTTGCTGCCTAGCTTCCAACTGTTCCTGTCTAGTGATATCTTGTTCAATGGCTATCCATGAACGTTATAATTCCTCGCGGGTATTCACAGTTCTAAGGATCATGTCAAAAATATTTAGAGCGATATGTATTTGATTAGGCAATTCGGGTTGAATATTAGGTTGGGTTGTCGTGGGTACAGTCATTGAGGAACAGTTATAAATATGGAAATAGTTTAACAAGAGATTTCGGTGCTGTTTCAATTCGGTCAAAATAAAGAGAAACTTTTGCATGAAACAAAAAAACAAGCATACAAAGTGAAGGCCCTTTCCCGTAACTGTGTTATCTTAGTAAAGATATGAAATGGGAGAAAAATATTTAACTGTAGATAACGAAAGCTCCTATCAACAGAAAACTCACGTATTCACAGAAGAAGAAATTGACATAAGCATAATCAACATAATGTAAATAAACATAAAATTCCGTAAATGTAAATTGGTCTTACACCCGCTGATAGCTAGTGCAGAGGAAAATCAAGAAACAATTACAGAAAATATGATAACACTTCACTATAGTCGTGGTTGTACGAAATTATAGTGATGCACGTCAATTATGTAGAGAAAAATGAAAAGAAATAATTAACACAACGAAACAAACTCATAACACGGTCGGGACGGAATCGGGAATCCTCAAATTTTGCTTGTATTAGCTTTCTTCATACAAAAACTCTATTTACAATTGATACCAAAAAGTCCATCCTTTTTCTCTTCTTTTTGTGATGTATTTATACAAAATTTACCTCTTGGTTCAGATGAGCCAAATTACTCCATCTGTCTGAATCCATTTTTCAAAGGTGCCAGGTGCTTGTTTTTGCTTAGATTTAATACATATGATACATTTGTCCCCAAAATGAAATACAAGATGTGAAGGTTTTGCATTGACAGCTGGGGGGAGCGAAATAACTCCATTTCACCAATTCTATCTTTAAGAAGTGTTAGGTGCCTGTCCTCGCATGGATTCAGTGTACCTTATACACTTGTCCACAAACTGGGTGACAAGCTGTGAAGGCTCGACCTGACAACGACCTTCGGATAAATAGCACTCTCGTTCCAACTGTGGAAGCTTATCATTTACTTGTATATCAACGAGTTCAAGGGCGCCAAGTTGTGCACTGGGTTGAATCAAATGTTTGTCGATTTGAGCTAGGTCCACCCTGTCCATCTTGGATATTTCCGCTGAATTTCTCTCATTCTCATCTTTTATGTCGAGAGAAATACAGTCTATATTTATCTGCCTCAGCGCCTCTGTGTCGCCTCCAATCTCTATCCCTAACTGCTCACCATTTATGTTATTGACGGCCTCTTCCAACGAATGTGTCACTTTTTGAGCCTGCTCCTTGCTTAAAGTAATATCCTGTTCCCAATTCTTTAACAAGATATTACCTCTAGTTTGTTCGACAATGGTGAGCCTAGGAGGCCTTGAAAACCTGTTGTTGGTCGCTATTACTGCCTCTTGGAAAGCGACCCGAGCAGCTTCTACGTTCTTTTCTTTGTTAGTCAGATTTTCGGAGATCCGATGAATTCACACACAGTCTTCTCGAATCTCTCCAACCTTGTTTAGCAGGCTCTATTTAGCAGAGGAGATCCTGCTCCGAATATCGGTTGCTCGGGATTTAATGATCTCGATGTCAACCGCCTTGCTTTCTGCGACCTCCAACTGAGCCTGCAGCTGTGTAATCATATCCCTCTACTGGCCTGATTGTACCCGACCATCTCGGACCGTAGAATTTGCTTGTTCCAGCTTGATCTTGAGGACTTCAATTTCTTTCTTATCGGCTAATCGGGCCAACTCGATTTCTCCGCTTGCTTGACTCTTAGCGCTTTCTGCTGCTGAGGCCACCCTGGCCTCAAGAGTCTTGATCAGGCGATTTTTTTCTTTGAGTTGCTTCTTTAACATTTCGAACGAGAATTGATTTGTCGTTGCGTACGCTCCTAGCGTTCCTGCAATTTCCATGGCAAATTCATCTTTCTTTTTATTTGTCCCATCGATCATCACTTTGAATTTCTTAACTGTGGACTCTCCCTCTTGATAAAATTCTCGCTTGACCACAACTTTCCTCTTTTTGTCAAAGAAGAATTCGTTAGGAGGGAGCTCCTCTGCCCTTATAGGTCTCAGCTCTTCACCAAATATCCATCCCTCGCTAACGCCTCCCTGTGCCGACTGCAAGGGTGTGACAGAGGTTATGGGTTGCCCGATCTGCTTCGCACCCTTCCCTGGTGTGCTGAGTGGATCTCGCCCTTTCGGGGGGTCAGAAGTCTTTGTCCTTGCTTCCGGATTCAGAGTTTTTGGTGGGCCTGTGCCTTTTATTTCCACCTCTGGACTATGCTCCTTGGGAGGGTCAACATTCTCCTTTTCTGTTTCGGGATTCTCCTCCTGCTCAGGACTCTTCTCCTTGTCTAGATTTTTCTTTTGCTCGGGGCTTTTCTCCTTTTCGGGATTTTTCTCTGCCCCAGGATTCTTCCCCTACTCAAGATTCTTCTCCTGCTCCCTTTCCTGATGTTTTTCAGAGTTAGAGGTTTGCCCCTCAGAACTTTCGACTTCCTTTTCTTTATCCTTGGGAAGTCCCAAACCTCCCAGCACAACGGGGAGGCACCTTTTTCGATGTTCCTGAAATTTTAAAACAGAAGCTCTGTCTGCGGGTGCTAGGGATCCGATTCGAAATTGCACCTCCGAATAGGACCTCGTCCCTCAGAAAACATCATCCAAGGGTGAACATTCATGTTCAAACCTCTTTAATCCACAATTTCCCAAATGGGTGCTTACGATTCTCTACAGATCATGCTTTTTGTACTCAATGTAGACTAGGCTCAAGTCTTCTAAGGCTGCAGCCTCAACCTTAGCATGTCCGAAATCTAATAATGAATATGAATTTAGCCGAATAGGGAAAGATGGCCATACCTTCTTGGATGACGCCTTGAGTTCTTTGCTCACTCTGTCGATTACTGTTTGTCGAGCAATTTCGCGACAGGCCATCTTGTCGGGAATGAACAGCGGTAGTGCCGAAGGAGGAACAACAGCTACGAACACTCTCAAATAAGAGAATTCTTCTTCTACGTACCAGTCTGCAATATGGATCAGATTCTCGGCAATGCTATCCGAGATGCGGGGTGGCAAAAGACCAAAAATGGTGACGTGCAGGGGCACCATCACCCAGTTAAAAATCTCATAAATAAACTTGTTCGCGTTATTTTCCCACAACTTATCATGGTACTCGTGAACAGTCTTCTCATGGGTTGGATTCCAAGCCCAATTCATTAAAGGAAAAGGTGTCAGGGAGCATATTGCGTCCATGATATACGTAGACATGTAGAATCCGGATGGTTTCTCTGCTGCTTTTTTCTCCTGGTGCTCTGTGATCCTGTTGAACAAACTATCGGAGAGCATTTTCGCCCACTTCAATGAGGAACCTTCTGCTACCCAAAAGATGAGAGGTACCCACTGGACGTAAAAATGTGCGGTATCCTCCTATCCGAAAATTCGACAGGTCATCATCGCCACATGCATAAAATTTGGCTCCAAAGAAGAAATCGAATACACACCCTTGTCGTTCACCCTGAATGTCGCGGAACGCGACACCCAATCTTTTATCAAGCCTGGCATGGTTTTTTCAAATTCTTCGCACTCTTTCTTTTTGAAGTCTGCCAAGAATTCTTTGCCATATGTGTATTCAGGAGTTCCTGGGAGCTTATACATAGATTGGATATGCTCTGGCCTAAAAGTCTCGATCATGGCCTGTCGGTCATTTAAGATAGTCCTGGAAGATAAGTCGATGTGATCCAATGCCCATCGGATCATATCATAGTATGGGAGCAACCGAGGTCTGGTTGCAACCAGGTGCATTCCCGACTGAACAATTGTCTTGTACTTAGTGTTCATACCATCCTTCACAATATCAAGGTTATCGTCATCAGAATCTGAACAGTTTACCCTCCTGGATTACAGAATGTTTGAAATAGATGACCAGGTGGATACAGATCCACTCGTCTGAGGCGAAGTATCTGAGACATTGTCCAGACCCTGTGCTGCAACCTCGACGTTTTCTTTCGTTGCTCTCCTTGGAGCCATAGCTGAAGCTTGCTTTTTTGCTCTTCTGCAGTAGACCTATGTATACATGCGGAAATGAGTTCCCTCAGAGCAAAGTGAGTTCTATGCGCTTTAAGAGAAATGTTTTTAGAACAGAACGAAACTTTCGTATATATTTGAAAATCTGTACCTTTTGAACAAGTATGTCAAATCGCACATAAAACCAAATTAAATGCGTAAATCTGATCTTATGTATTCGAGGATTTACCCTAAATCTGCATTAATGTCATCAATGTTTGGCGGCTTGACAGGAAATCGGGTCATGGAAACCGAGTAAATCCCTCATGAAGTGTGCCACCCTCGATGCGTGGGACGTATCTCGTTTAATTTCATTTTTCTAAAATTTCAAAATCTCAACGACTTAAAGATTTCTTCGCCTTTCGCCTCATCGCAAATTTCCCTTTAATGTTTTGACTTTATAACTCGTGAGACTGCGAGTTCCGATTTTAGTCTAATTATCAATAACCGTGACTTGGTGGATCCTTAATTATATAATTAACTTAATCGCCATATTGCGACTCGGGAATTCGAAGACAAACTTTGGGGAGATCGATATCCCGAGTCACGATGTCGCGATGTGGCGATAATTAAGGTTCGAATTAAGAGAGGAAAATTTTTAGATTAGGTGATTAATTAATCTTGCCATAATGATGTCGCAACCTCGCGAATCGGAGTCTTGGACACCTTTAATTTATGAAAGAAAATGCCCAGCGGCGATGTGCCGAGAACCAAATTTAGCCATGGTTACCCTTTTTACCTTAGGTTCTGGTCTAAGGTTATCAAAATTTATCACGTCATCAGCTCTCGGGGCTGTAAGAACAACAACTTGGCCTCGACGAATGCCGAGGCGCGAAATCCCGACGATGTCTAATCAAGGGTTAACGGTTTTACCATAGTCAATGTCGTGGGTGAAAAATTGAAACACGAGTTCGCAGTTTCACGACTCGTGATTTGCGAAATAAAAAATTAAAGCGTCCAACTTGCGATATCCAATTTGCGATATTCCAAAATAGAAAAGCAAACATACTTGCGAAAAATGGATCTTTTCTTTTGAAAGTGAAAAAGCGTTGCTATTCGAACGACAAGATTTAAGAGTCTTATGATTTTGGAAGGAAAAGAAAAATAACTTTAGATCTCGAGTATTAATCGTTGAAAATTGCGCGAGCTGAAAAAATAAGGGTGGCTCCAACATAGGCTCCAACTAGGGATCCCGCTTCCCTGTGAGGCGGGAAGAACAGTAGACCAGGTGCCAAAATTGGGTAAATGGAGTCATAGGCTAAAAACAAGAGAAAAATCCAAGGAAAAAGATAGAAAAGGGGGAAAAAACTTTCGTTAGATAACCCATAAATTTTTCAAACTCAGATACTCTTTACAACCACAGCTGAAGTCACCTTTGCAATTTTCCCTTCCTCACTACTAGGTTTGGGGAACGTTTCAAGACAGCCGTAACGATTCTAGGATATTCAACAGGTCTTATGATTCTCAGCTTGCATAAAAAATAACGATATTATATAATCTAAAATGGGGAAGTCCCGTCTAAATTTGGGGAAATGATCAGGTTTTAGAAAGTGTTGATTACCAGAGTAGATTGATGTTTATGTATAACAGCCTTACAGATCTCCCAGACATTGCTTCACTGCCAGCGAGCCTGTTCAGTACCCCGGTGAAGTTGTCTGACCCTTTTTTACTGAATTTCTTTTCACCACTTCGGAAAATATTTATGCGTTTAAACGCTAAGACGAGGGCAATCATTTCTGAATTTGATTTCATCGTCTTAATGGACTAGGTGGGGGCAATCATTTCTGAATTTCACCACCTGTCTCAGTATTTTATTCATTTTTAAAGCACGAAGATGGGAGCAATCAGTTTTTTATCAGGGATGAGATCTGTATATATTTTTTATCAGAGGTCTATCAACTTATTTTGATTACTCGGTATCAACCTTCCTTTGACCCTCACAAGACCTTTAATTCCTAGGGAGACAAGGGAGAATAATAAAATTTAAAGTAACATTATGTTTAAGCAAGCTTTGATTTCTTCGGACACTATTGAAAAACCTAGGAAAGTTAGGATCGCTATAGGTGTTCCTTAGCTTAGCAGAGGATTGAGTAGTTGTAAATACCATCTTTCTCAATAAGATCTGCTTCGGAATCCCTGGGGTTTGAAACGAAAAAATCTCTATCCCTTCCCAAAGACTCGATAAAATAGTGACTCACTAAAAGTTAGGTCCGAATATAAACATAAAACAAGGCAGCAATCAAAATGGATTAATATATAAAAAAGGTCACAACAGTTCTGGACTAGTCTTCAAATGCATTTGGGGACAAAAAATTATGACTGACTGCTTTTGGATTTAACATATTTATTCAAATTTTTGTTTAAAGATCAAAGCCAAAAATAATCCTGTTATTTAGCCCTTTATATTGTAATTTGAACAATATTACTTTAAATTACTAAAAACAACCTTTTATGATCTGAGTATTGAGAAAACTGACCTTTGTCCTTTCCTTTCAATTTCTTTGGGGATTATGAACTATCTTATGTATCACCTGTTTTATGTCGCCCTATTTCCATCACTAATCTGCACCTTATGTCTTGAGCTAATTTCATCTAAGGCTAGAAACCTGCAACAAACGAAAAATCCGATTTGAAAATGTGTTGAAAATTTAAGAATGAAAACCAAAAATTTGAAAATAAATGTTTGAATATATACAGAAAATCACCATAGATATATACAAAAACTCATAATAAAATTTATTTAATTACAAAAAAAAAAATTATTTTATTTTTCCTTTTTACCCAACCACTGTCACGTCATATAGTGCTTTAGATATCGCCCGTTGACAGGGGTGCTTAGAACTTCTCCATCTATGTTTTCCAGAAGAAAGGAATTCTTTCCTTCTGGAGCTGAGACCCTGAATGGTCCATACCAAAGGTGGTCAAATTTGCCATGCTTTGCGGCTTCTTCCCTTCTCGCATCCCATCTCAACACCAAATCACCTAAGAGGAACTCTTTGTCCTTCACCTTAAGTTCGAACAGTGCTTTCATATCGTCCTGGTATTTTTGCATTTTCTCATCAACTTCCACTCTGAGCTATTGAACCTCAATCAGTTGGTTAATCCTTCTGGTTACATGATTGGGCTCTTCGTTTTGATCCTGCCATAATTTCATCACTGGCAATGCTAAGTTTATGGGCAGAACTGCCTCGGTCCCATATACCATCTGAAACGGCGAAATGCTGATAGATCTTTTTGTGCTGATGCGGTTCGCCCATAATGCGTGCTTCAAATGTACATGCCACGACCTCTTGTTTTCGTTCAATACCTTTTTTATCACATTTACTAGGCTCTTATTTGACGATTCAGCCAGCCCATTTCCTTGAGGCTAATAAGCAGTGGAATGGCTGAGAATTATACTGTACTTCTAGCAGAAGTCGATCATGGCCATGGATTTGAAAGCTTGGGCATTGTCTGTAACAATCTTTCGGGGGCACCCAAATCTTGACAATATGTTATCTTCCAAAAAGTCGATCACCACCGAGTCTGTTGCCCTTTTTGTTGGAATTGCTTCCACCCACTTAGAAAAATAATCTGTGGCTGTTAAGATCCACTTATGCTGAGCACTGGAGTGTGGGTTTATCTCTCCTATGAAATCTAACCCCCATTGTTGAAACGGGGCTTCAGTTTTGACTGGGATGAGTGGTAATGCGGGGAGTTTCTGCTTACCAGCGAATATTTGACATGAGTAACAGACACGTACTTTGGTTTTGACGTCTGAAAATAGTTTCGGCCAATAGTATCCGGCCCTCAAGATTTTATAGGCTGTGGCTCTCCTTGCATGGTGTCCTCCACAGATTCCTTCATGAAATTCTTCTATGACCCGTGGAGTTTCGGACTCGACCAGACAGACCAGTAAAAATCTGAGTGGATCCTTCTAATACAGTTGATTCTTTGAGATGCAATATTTAACAGCGTGGAGTTTTAAAGTTCTGTATTTGGCTGGTGTTAGTCCATCTGGACATTTCAGGTTTAACAAGTAGAAAATTATATCTTTATACCAGCCCGAGGACGTGAATTTCCCTTCAATTTTGCCCGGATAAGTTTGGTCATCCAACTCTTGCAAATGTGTGTCCTCGTCTTCTCCTTGTAGGCAATTGATGTCAAGAGCTCTAAGGTTTGACTCAGCCAAGATTTTGGCCAGACCCTTTCCTTTTATCAATTTATTTGGCTTGATTTCTAGATCAAATTCTTGAATCTTAGCGAGCCATCACCCACGTTTTCCATCACTGTCCGGCTGTACCAATATATCCTTCACAGCACTGGTTGGCACGTATGCGATCATTTTTTAATGTAGAACGTAAGTTCTAAATGCCTTTAGTGCTTTCACCATTGCGTACGCCTATTTTTCCATTATATCATATTTTAGTTCGGCGTCCCTAAGGCTCTTTCTAAAAAACGCGATGGGGCGCTCAAAACCTTCATCATCTTTTTGTAGTAACACCGCGGCAATAGTATGTTGAGAAGCAAAAGAGAAGATGAGGAAATCCTTCAAGTAATCTGGGCTTGTTAACACAGATGCCTCACTGATAACTTTTTTAATACGTTCGAACGACACTTTAGCCTCGGTGGTCCAATTTACTCTGCTATCTTTCTTCAGCATTCCCGTGATCAATTTGACAATCTCGGCGAAATTTGGTATAAATCTTCGTAAAAAATTTATTGTACCCAAGAAATCTCGAATTTATTTAACATTCCTAGGAATGCTGATAGTTTGTATCGCTTCAACCCTCTTAGGATCAATCTTGATTTCATCTTTAAATACGATATGTCCAAGAAGCTTACCTTCCTGCATGGCAAAATGTGATTTTTTTGGGTTCAAGGATAGACCATACCTACGACATTTTTCGAAAGTTTGTTTTAAATGGATCAAATGTTCTTCATCGGATTTAGAAAAAACCGTTAAATCGTCGAGGTAGATTACCACGAACTTATCTCTTTCTCCGATGAAGGCAATATCCATGGCGCGCTGGAAGGTAGCCCCTGCATTCATTAAACCAAAAGTCATTTTATCGTACATGAATGTACCCCATGGCGTGGTGAAAGCGGTTTTTTCTCTATCTTGCTTGTTCATGGCAATTTGGTTGTACCCAGAAAATCCGTCTATCATAGACATCTGATTTTCTCCAACTACCCTTTCTAGGACGTGGTCCATTTTAGGAAGCAAATAATTATCCTTGAGAGAGGACCTATTCAAGTTACGAAAGTCCACACACAGCCTGATTTCTCCGTTCTTTTTTCTGACGGGGACTAAATTTGCTACCCAGTCTGAGTACCTTAGAGGTACAATTATTTTCGCATCTAAAAGATTCTTAACTTCCTTTTCTATGACGGGCAACAAAATGGGGTTAAACTGCCTGAGCTTCTGCCTAAAAGGGTTAACTCCTGGCTTCAAAGGTATTTTGTGCTCAATTATGGAAGTATCATATGTTCGAATCTCATCATAGGACCAGGCGAAAACATCTTTATATTGTTTGAGTAAGTCTCTGTACTGTTCTTTTACCTTAGGAGGGAGGAATTTAGATATCTTTACTATCCTGGAGTCTTTTTCAGTTCCTATGTTGCAATCCTCCACCTCTTCTAGTTGGGGTTGTAAAGTGGACTTCACAGGTATGTCGTTCTGATCGAAGAGTCTTTCCAAAGGAATTAAGCCCTTCGGGATTTGGTTATTTTTGAGGACCAATATTCGATGATCCGCTGTTTTTTCTTGGAAGGTTTCAGGATCTTCATCTTCTTGCATAACCCACATCGGGTCGTTTTGGTTTTCTTGATCTGGATGGGTTTCTGAGAACTCACCTATTGCTATAAGAAATTTTTTAATTTGTTCATCATCTTCGAAGACCTGCCAGTGTCGGATATTGTCTGGTATAGAGGGCTTATATCTGATTTCAATATGATATTTCAGTTTAACATTTGTGGGAGGGGAAAAGGTTGAGGCTGCCTTATCTAATGCGTCAGCATGTAAATTCTCTGTGCGAGGAATAAAATGGACTTTTATAGATGAGAAAAAATTCTCCATTAAATCCCAAACGCAATTTCTGTATGTTCTCAATCTGGGATGTTTGGCTAGGTATTGTCGGTTTACTTGTTTTACTATTAATTCAGCATCACCGTAAACCTCCAAGTTTTTTATGTTTAACTTCTTTGCAGCCTCTAAACCTAAGATTAATGCTTCATACTCGCATACGTTGTTGGTGTAATCTATGTCCCACTGCAAGCGATATGAGAAAGGAATGGTAAACTTACCTTCAGGTGCTATCAAAAGTATGCCAGCACCAGCTCCTTCGGAAGATGAAGCTCCGTCGAAGTACATTTTCCAGATACCACTTTTGCATGGTTCTTTAGTCAAGGGGCTAAGCTCTTCTTGCTTCACATCTAGTTCTTCTGGACATCCATCTAAACCATCATCAAAAGACAATATGCAATTCCCCAGATCTTGGTCTGCAACGTAAATGGGAAAGTTATTTGGGTTCTGAGGATCACTGACAGTATACACTAATCTTGTTTCTTGGTACAAACGGGTACACTGACCACTGAAAATTGGGATTGTGGCATATGACATGTCCAATTGTAGCAAACCCCCCAACTTGGCTCCCCATGATCTGGATAACAACATACCATATTTGGGGGGAATATCTGCAATAACCACATCCATCAGAATACTCTTGACCGGGACCTGAGCTAGGGTAACAACCAGATCTTTTATCATTCCCATACATTTAACCTTTCTTGAATCGAACGAGTATAGGTCTCCATAGGGTCTAGTGATCTGGAGCCCCAACCTCTCCATTATAGTTTTGGGCATGACATTATGTGAAGCCCCAGAGTCTAACATGCAGTTATGCAGTAACTAGTCATGTATATTCAGGGTGATATAGAAAGGAGCGACATTGTCTTTGAATCCCTCGAAATGAGGACCAAAGGTGATGTTAGGTCTGTCATCTTCTAGGTTGATAACGTCAGAGTGACTTTCTGGCTCATAAACACCCATCACTTTAGCAATTTGCTTCCGATAAGTGGGGTTTTTCACCAGTTCTACCAAAGGAATCGGTATCTTAATTTTATTTAATTCGTTTTCAAAATTGTAAGATGTATTGGTCTTGTCTGTTTCTTTGATTAAGATCTCCGAGCTTTTTTCTTCTGACTTGTTTGTCTAGATCGCTTTATCACTTGTGACCTTAGTCGCAGGTGTAACTTTATCTATCGGTCTTGTTTCCTTTGTTTGGGTTTCGGCTTTTTTCACTCCAGACTCTTGAGTCTTTGTCATCTTGACTTTATTGCTGGGTAACAATGTGTCTTCCAAAGGAGGTTCTTGAGGTTGACCCCTTGGAAGGATTTTCTTAGGTTGGTCAGTTGAGGTAGGCTTATTTTTTGACCTCAGATTGTATCTGGGTTGAAAAACAGCCGCTATCATCTCTGTTTCTGGTTGAGATAAGCAGAGATTAGTATGATCACCCTCTTCTTCTTCATCAGGTGGTCGAGGGATATTTAAAGATTTCTCATACTCTTCCCTGGTCAGAAATGGTTGTGAACATTCATCACCGAAACATGCAACTTCATCTTCCGAATCTCCGAAATCTTGGAGGTCACTTGCTCCTACAAAATTTTCATTTTTCAGTGGAGCTTGTATTTTTTGATCTTCATTCTTTATTTGCCTCTGTTGATTTTGGGGATTTGGGTTTCTCCTGAAGTCCCTTCTATTAGAAGAATCAACTTTATCCTGATTCAACTCCATCCTAGAGATTTTGTTAGACAGATCTTTAATTATTCGGGCCATATCGTTCACTCTGTCATCGATGTATCTATTTGACCCCGAAGGACCCGCTGGTTCCCTATATTGTCTATTATCACGGTTGACTATTTCTACTTTAGTATTTAACTTACCTAAAGCCATCATATTAGATTCTATTTCGACAGCATCATCTTACATTCTATTTAGGGTGTCTCCTCTTCTTTCTCGCAAAAGAAATGCAAAATCAGGTTCGAAGGCTCCCGCAAACGTCACTTTGGCTGAGGGTTCGGAAGGTTTAACAGCGGCTGGAATTTTATTATAAAGTTTGTTTAATCTCAAAATAAATTCCATAACGTTTTCTGAATTCTTTTTCTTTAGAGATCCAAACTCAGTAAGGTAATACAAGTGATCCTTTCGCTCTCCCCATTGTCTGAGGAACGCATCTTCCAAGGCGTGATATGTTCGAATAGAAGCCGGAGGAAGACTCTGAAACCAAGTTCGTACCTATCCTTCGAAGGTTTGGACAAGTAGTCTTGAATAGACATCTTCGTGCTCAATACCGCATATGTCTGAGAACTGGTCAAAGAAATTTATATGCTCGGCTGCGGTTAGATCTCCCTCCCCAGTGAACTTAGGAAGATTTTTGATGTAGTTATCAGGCAAATCATGGAGGGGAACAGGTAAAACCAGGGGAGCGTATCTCACTGCTACCTTTGCAAATACTCTGGGAGGAGGGATGTTCGGTTGTCCTCCACCTCCTCCTCTGATGCCTACCATCGACTTGGGAGTAGGGAATGAGGGTGTAACACACTCTTTGGAATCAGGTGAAACTGGGAAGTTTTGTCGAAGATAGGTTGGTGTGTTAAATGACGACGATCTTTCCAAGGAGCCTTTACCCTTGTTTATAGATTGGAAAGTCTGATGTGGTTCACTCCTAAGTTCTAAGTAGTTTACTTCTGGATCCTTGGTATCAGATAGAGGGCTACTGGAAGAAGGAGGTTCTGAAACGGATTTAGTCTTTAGAAGTGGATTTTTGGGTTTATTAACTGAAGCGGTTGTCTCGAATGAGCTTCTCGCTCTTGAGATCTTTTCAGGATTACTAACAGGCGTAATCAGCTTGCCATCCGGGTTCTGTCTGGTATGCCTTCTACCAGACGCCAGTTTGTGTTTTAGTGGAGTCGCCAAGTGAAATATTTAAACAAGCCTTAAAGCGGTGTGCACTCTATGTTCACTATCAAAGAGTAACACTATCAACGAAATAGTTTGTCGTTTTCCCAGGGAAAAGATTTCGTAACTTCGTCCCCGGAAACGGCGCTAGAAAGATGTTGTTCCTGAGTCTGTACTTAAGGCTTTAAAGTACAGTGTCAAGGCATCCGAAAGTATGATAAAGGTTGACAAAGGATTTCACTAACCTTCGGTATAGGAAACTAGTGAGGGTTTCTACGTTCTCGCTGCCTAGCTTCCAATTGTTCCTATCTGGTGATATCTTGTTCAATGGCTGTCCATGAACGTTCTAATTCCTCGCGGGTATTCGCAGTTCTAAGGATCGTCTCAAAAATATTTAGAGCGATATGTATTTGATTAGGCAATCCAGGTTGAATATTAGGTTGGGTTGTCGTGGGTACAGTCATTGAGGAACAATTATAAATATGGAAATAGTTTAACAAGAGATTTCGGTGTTGTTTCAATTCGGTCAAAATAAAGAGAAACTTTTGCATGAAACAACAAAATAAGCATACAAAGTGAAGGCCCTTTCCCGTAACTGTGTTATCTTAGTAAAGATATGAAATGGGAGAAAAATATTTAACTGTAGATAATGAAAGCCCCTATCAACAAAAAACTCACGTATTCATAGAAGAAGAAATTGACATAAGCATAATCGACATAATGTAAATAAACATAAAATTCCGTAAATGTAAATTGGTCTTACACCCGCTGATAGCTAGTGCAGAGGAAAATCAAGAAACAATTACATAAAATATGATAACACTTCACTATAGTCGTGGTTGTACGAAATTATAGTGATGCACGTCAATTATGTAGAGCAAAATGAAAAGAAATAATTAACACAATGAAACAAACTCATAACACGGTCAGGATGGAATGGGGAATCCTCAAATTTTTCTTGTATTAGCTTCCTTCATACAAAAACTCTATTTACAATTGATACCAAAAAGTCCATCCTTTTTCTCTTCTTTTTGTGATGTATTTATACAAAATTTACCTCTTGGTTTAGATGAGCCAAATTACTCCATCTGTCCGAATCCATTTTTCAAAGGTGCCAGGTGCTTGTTTTTGCTTAGATTTAATACATATGATACATTTGTCCAAAAAATGAAATACAAGCTGTGAAGGTTTTGCATTGACAGCTGGGGGGAGCGAAATAACTCCATTTCACCAATTCTATCTTGAATAAGTGCTAGGTGCCTGTCCCCGCATGGATTCAGTGTACCTTATACACTTGTCCACAAACTGGGTGACAAGCTGTGAAAGCTCGGCCTGACAACGAGCTTCGGCTAAATAGCACTCTCGTGCCAACTGTGGAAGCTTATCATTTACTTGTATATCAATGAGTTCAAGGGCGCCAAGTTGTGCACTGGGTTGAATCAAATGTTTGTCGATTTGAGTTGGGTCCACCCTGTCCATCTTGGAGATTTCCACTGAATTTCTCTCATTCTCCTCTTTTATGTCGAGAGAAATCCGATCTATTTTTATCTGCCTCAGCGCCTCTGTGTCGCCTCCAATCTCTATCCCTAACTGCTCACCATTTATGTTATTGACGGCCTCTTCCAACGAATGTGTCACTTTTTGAGCCTGTTCCTTGCTTAAAGTAATATCCTGTTCCCAATTCTTTAAAAAGATATTACCTCTATTTTGTTCGGAAATGGTGAGCCCAGGAGGCCTTGAAAACCTGTTGTTGGTCGCTATTACTGCCTCTTGGAAAGCAACCCGAGCAGCTTCTGCGTTCTTTTCTTTGTTAGTCATATTCTCGGAGATCCGATGAATTAACAAGCAATCTTCTCGAATCTCTCCAACCTTGTTTAGAAGGCTCTGTTTAGCAGAGGAGATCCTGATCCAAATTACAGTTGCTCGGGATTTAATGATCTCGATGTCAACCACCTTTCTTTCTGCGACCTCCAACTGAGCCTGCAACTGTGTAATCATATCCCTCTGCTGGCCCGATTGTACCCAACCATCTCGGACCGTAGAATTTGCTTGTTCCAGCTTGATCTTGAGGACTTCAATTTCTTTCTTATCGGCTAATCGGGCCAACTCGATTTCTCCGCTTGCTTGACTCTTAGAACTTTCTGCTGCTGAGGCCACCCTAGCCTCAAGAGTCTTGATCAGGTGATTTTTTGCTTTGAGCTGCTTCTTTAACATTTCGACCGAGAATTGATTTTCCGTTGCATACGCTCCTAGCGTTCCTGCAATTTCCATGGCAAATTCATCTTTCTTTTTATTTTTCCCATCGATCATCACTTTGAATTTCTTAACCGTGGACTCTCCCTCTTGATAAAATTCTCGCTTGACCACAACTTTCCTCTTTTTGTCAAAGAAGAATTCGTTAGGAGGGAGCTCCTCTTCCCTTATAGGTCTCAGCTCTTCACCGAATATCCATCCCTCGCTAACGCCTCCCTGTGCCAACTGCAAGGGTGTGACAGAGGTGATGGGTTGCCTGATATTCTTTGCACCCTTCCCTGGTGTGCTGAGTGGATCTCGCCCTTTTGGGGGGTCAGAAGTCTTTGTCCCTGCTTCCGGATTCAGAGTTTCTGGTGGGCCTGTGCCTTTTATTTCCACCTCTAGACTATGCTCCTTGGGAGGGTCAGCATTCTCCTTTTCTGTTTCGGGATTCTCCTCCTGCTCAGGACTCTTCTCCTTGTCTGGATTTTTCTTCTACTCAGGGCTTTTCTCCTTTTCGGGA
Source organism: Picea engelmannii (assembly GCA_009831015.1). Lineage (NCBI taxonomy): Eukaryota > Viridiplantae > Streptophyta > Pinopsida > Pinales > Pinaceae > Picea > Picea engelmannii. The sequence continues at coordinate 173,165 of ML787712.1, read as the reverse complement.
TTTTTCTCTGCCCCAGGATTCTTCCCCTGCTCAGGATTCTTCTCCTGCTCCCTTTCCTGATGTTTTTCGGAGTTAGAGGTTTGCCCCTCAGAACTTTCGGCTTCATTTTCTTTATCCTTGGGAAGTCCAAAACCTCCCAGCACAACGGGGAGGCACCTTTTCCAATGTTCCTGAAATTTTAAAACAGAAGCTCTGTCTGCGGGTGCTAGGGATCCGATTCGAAATTGCACCTCTGAATAGGACCTCGTCCCTCGAAAAACATCATCCGAGGGCTAACTTTCATGTTCAAACCTCTTTAATCCACAATTTCCCAAATGGGTGCTTACGATTCTCTGCGGATCATGCTTTTTGTACTCAATGTAGACTAGGCTCAAGCCTTCTAAGGCTGCAGCCTCGGCCTTAGCATGTCTGAAATCTAATAATGAATATGAATTTAGCCGAATAGGGAAAGATGGCCATACCTTCTTGGATGACGCCTTGAGTTCTTTGCTCACTCTGTCGATTACTGTTTGTCGAGCAATTTCGCGACAGGCCATCTTGTCGGGAATGAACAGCGGTAGTGCCGAAGGAGGAACAACAGCTACGAACACTCTCAAATAAGAGAATTCTTCTTCTACGTACCAGTCTGCAATATGGATCAGATTCTCGGCAATGCTATCCGAGATGCGGGGTGGCAAAAGACCAAAAATGGTGACGTGCAGGGGCACCATCACCCAGTTAAAAATCTCATAAATAAACTTGTTCGCGTTATTTTCCCACAACTTATCATGGTACTCGTGAACAGTCTTCTCATGGGTTGGATTCCAAGCCCAATTCATTAAAGGAAAAGGTGTCAGGGAGCATATTGCGTCCATGATATACGTAGACATGTAGAATCCGGATGGTTTCTCTGCTGCTTTTTTCTCCTGGTGCTCTGTGATCCTGTTGAACAAACTATCGGAGAGCATTTTCGCCCACTTCAATGAGGAACCTTCTGCTACCCAAAAGATGAGAGGTACCCACTGGACGTAAAAATGTGCGGTATCCTCCTGTCCGAAAAGTCGACAGGTCATCATCGCCACATACATAAAATTTGGCTCCAAAGAAGAAATCGAATACACACCCTTGTCGTTCACCCTGAATGTCGCGGAACGCGACACCCAATCTTTTATCAAGCCTGGCATGGTTTTGTCAAATTCTTTGCACTCTTTCTTTTTGAAGTCTGCCAGGAATTCTTTGCCATATGTGTATTCAGGAGTTGTTGGGAGCTTATACATAGACTGGATATGATATGGCCTAAAAGTCCCGATCATGGCCTGTCGGTCATTTAAGATAGTCCTGGAAGATAAGTCGATGTGATCCAATGCCCATCGGATCATATCGTAGTATGGGAGCAATCGAGGTCTGGTTGCAACCAGGTGCATTCTCAACTGAACAATTGTCTTGTACTTAGTGTTCATATCGTCCTTTACAATATCAAGGTTATCGTCATCAGAATCTGAACAGTTTACCAGCCCGGATTGCAGAATGTTTGAAATAGATGACCGGGTGGATACAGAGCCACTCGTCCGAGGCGAAGTATCTGAGACATTGTCCGGACCCTGTGCTGCAACCTCGACGTTTGCTTTCGCTGCTCTCCTTGGTGCCATAACTGAAGCTTTCTTTTTTGCTCTTCTGCAGTAGACCTGTGTATACATGTGGAAATGAGTTCCCTCGGAGCAAAGTGAGTTCTATGCGCTTTAAGAGAATTGTTTTTAGAACAGAACGAAAATTTTGTATATATTTGAAAATCTGTACCTTTCGAACAAGTCTGTCAAATCGCACATAAAACCAAATTAAATGCGTAAATCCGATCTTATGTATTCAAGGATTTACCCTAAATCTTCATTAATGTCATCAATGTTTGGTGGCTTGACAGGCAATCGGGTCATGGAAACCGAGTAAATCCCTCGTGAAGTGTTCCACCCTCGATGCGTGGGACGTATCTCGTTTAATTTCATTTTTCTAAAATTTCAAAATCTCAACGACTTAAATATTTCCTCGCCTTTCACCTCATCGCAAATTTCCCTTTAACATTTTGACTTTATAGCTCGCGAGACTGCGAGTTCCGATTTTAGTCTAATTATCAATAACTGTGACTTGGCGGATCCTTAATTATATAATTAACTTAATCGCCATATTGCGACTCGGGAATTCGAAGACAAACTTTGGGGAGATCGATATGTCGAGTCACGGTGTCGCGATGTGGCGATAATTAAGGTTCGAATTAAGAGAGGGAAATTTTTAGATTAGGCGATTAATTAATCTTGCCATAATGATGTTGCAACCTCGTGAATCGGAGTCTTGGACACCTTTAATTTATGAAAGAAAATGCCCAGCGGCGATGTGCCGAGAACCAAATTTAGTCGTGGTTACCCTTTTTACCTTAGGTTCTAGTCTAAGGTTATCAAAAGTTATCGCGTCATCAGCTCTCGGGGCTATAAGAACAACAACTTGGCCTCAACGAATGCCGAGGCGCGAAATCCCAACGATGTCTAATCAAGGGTTAACAGTTTTACCATAGTCAATGCCGTGGGTGAAAAATTGAAACACGAGTTCGTAGTTTCGTGACTCGGGATTTGCGAAATCAAAAATTAAAGCGTCCAACTTGCGATATCCGATTTTCGATATTCCAAAATAGAAAAGCAAACATACTTGCGAAAAATGGATCTTTTCTTTTGAAAGTGAAAAAGCGTTGCTATTCGAACGACAAGATTTAAGAGTCTTATGATTTCGAAAGGAAAAGAAAAATAACTTTAGATCTCGAGTATTAATCGTTGAAAATTGCGCGAGGTGAAAAAATAAGGGCGGCTCCAACAATTGTATAGAGTGATATATCTTTAGAAAGGACACTAAGCCTATTTTCTCTACCCTATTCAAGGATCCCTCCTCTTCTTTATTGTTTTAATGGCTACAAGGCATTTGTTCTCAATGGAGCCTGCACAACAACCTATTCTGCTCTAGATTGATTAGATGGCTTTTTCTCTACATAACTTGCACATAGTACAACCAATTAATGAACAATGGTATATGTTAAGTGATACTCTGATTTACTTCTATGTTGTTGAGCATTAATAGGAAAAATGAATTCCTTTGTTGATTATCTTCATGGTTTGGAAAATCCCTACCATGGGAGAAAAATGCACTTAAGTTAAATTAATAAGACCCCTTCAAGACCAATATGAAAACAACTCTTGGGAGTTCTAGTTTTTGTGCTCAATCCAAGCTCAATCCAATATTGAGTGAAATCAATCCCTATAATCCAAATTGATTAGCATGCTCGTTAAGTTTTCAATCCATGAAAACTTGTCTCCCAAATACAACTAGAATCTCTTCCAAGAAGCAAATGGGAAACTCATTTAAACAACCGCTCCATATGGCATTGATATTTTTTATATCATAATTAGAATTTTAATATACGATTGTGGTGAACACAAGTACAAGAATATGTTCAAAATTCTATGTTGTATATGGCCTAGGCCAAGAGGCTTTAAAAAGATGAGATAAATAAGAAAATCTCTTGCAAAATGTGAAAGTATCAACATTTGACTTATTTTTTTACCTACTTGGAGAAAGCATCAATGAATGGATATTTAAATGTCATTGCATTTTGATGGTGATCTCTAATGAACATATTCCAACATAACAGGTTCCAACATTCACTTCTAGTTATGGAAAGTTATCCAACTTTGAATGGAGGTGCCCTTTTGTATAGTGGGAAGTTCAACAACAAATACCAATAAGAAATAAGATTGTTGTCACATCCTTGTTATCCTTTTCCATCTAGTAATGAATTGACGAAGTAAATAAAATTTCCCCAACCACTGTGAAGTCAACCTGGTGATAAAATATGACTTAGAAGAAATAAATATGACTCAACCAAGGGAATAGATCATGTTGATGTAGAAGTCAACCAAGTAATATGTAATTATGGTGTACGATCCACACAAGTAAGAAAAAATCCCAACAAGATATGAATCCAACCGAGAAATAATAGAATCAACTATCTATGAACTAACATGACCAAAGAGGAAAAATTCTCAAATAGGTAATTAAATAAACCAACAAATGAATTAATCTCCTAGGGAGAAAGAGTAGTCGATAAGGGACATTGAGAGAGAGTTTATACAACTATGTATAGCACGTAAGGCCTATGGGAGACAACAAATGCCCCAACAAATGAGAAAGCATTCCAGTAAGAGTTATATTTCTCTGGATTATGAGAAATTAGTCAGGGAAGAATAAATTCAAGTCAACAATGAAGTAAATCGACCATCTATGTGTAGAATCACCTAGGCATAGAGGAATTTTCCCTAGGAAAGGAAAAATGACATGTGGATAAAGAGAATATTACCCAAATGATAATAAATTCATCCATCGGTGAATTAAAATGTATAGGCAAGACATAAATCACTCAATAGAACCCAATGGTCTAAGCACATGGAAAATATCTAGATTCCATGGAATGGAAATAGAAACTTATATAGGAAGAAGCGACAACTCGTTTTTTTCAACCATAGATTCAATTCTCAGAGTAAATCATATGGTGGCCATCACATAGTTGTTAATGTACTTCATTGACTTACAGAGAATGAATTCACACACCATAAAATAATTAGGCATCCATTTAACATGAATAAGAACAACATTAAACAAAAAAAATCAATCAATGAACAAAAGAATTACCCTAGAAACCCAAATGGGAAAATTGGCTTCAAATGGGGCTCATTTATTTCAACAATCTCTAGTTACAATGATTTCTTGGCTTTCTGTTCATTCTCCTCTCCTTGGCCAAAATAACCATTGTTAATGAGAGTGAAGGAAGAAATAAGGAGATTTGAGGATAGGGGGAATGCCAACAACCATGACCTTTCATTTCCCCTTCTTCATCTGTCTCTCCTATTTTATTTTTTTCTTTTCATTTAATTTTTTTCCTCTCACATTAAGTTTTTTCTTATTCAACTTTAAAATTTCATTGCTTTACATAGATTTATTGACCTTCGTTAAATGTTGATAGGAGCAATGATCACAGGGGATATGAACACTCAAGAAGTGCATTTTTAGGATCAAAGGGTAGCCCAAATGTTTCTCCTGTAAGAAATTAGAGGAGGAGGTCTAAGTTGGATATTTTGCAAGGAGAGCTCAGGAATCTCAAGCCACCAAATTTTGATGGAGAGAATAGGAAGGGTGATTATTTTGAAGCTTGGTTGTTGGGAACGAGAAAATAGTTTAAGTTGCACAATTACTCATAAAATTTGGAAGCAAGGATTTCCATACATCATGTTCAAGGGAAATCTTCCATGTGGTGGGACGAACTAAAGTAGGTCAATCATATTGAGACGAACTAAAGTAGGTCAATCATATTGATGCGAAGATAATTTCTTGGAAACAGTTCTAAAAATAATTCTAGCAGTAGTACTTTTCAGAGAATTATTATGACAAGAATATGCAAGAATTATTTGATCTCAAGCTAGGAAGCATGAGCATGGAAGAGTATGAGAAAAAATTATTAGATCTATTGAGGTATGTGGATTTCATCAGGGATGAGAAAGTTAAAATTCCAAGGTTTTTGAGTGGTCATCCATCATTCTATAAGGATGGAATTCAATTTGATGAGCCCAATACCCTGGAGGAATCCATAGGGAAAGTTGGATATTTGTATGAGAAGAACAAGGGGAAAATCATGGGATGATGGGAAGAAAAGTAAGATGGATCAGAGGAAGAAATGATTCGATCCACCTTTCTTTAGGAACAACTCATAGTCATATAAACAAGGGAAACAAGAACAAGGTGAACCTAGGATGATGGATTCCTTGAGGAAGAGGCCAATATAGCAACCCATAAAGTGTTGGGGATGTGAGGGAGACAATATATATACATATTTTCCTCACAAAGGAGAAAGGATGACGATTGTTCAGAACATTCAGGAGGCGGATACAATGGAAGACATTTGAAGGAGCATGCCAAGGATTTATGTAGCCTTGGACAACAGACAAGCAAACTATCAATCCCACATGATTGAGGTGGAAGGTGATATTGATAATCATCCCATAAATATTTTTATTGATTCTAGAGCTGGTCATAGATATATATATCCTAATCTAGTTGAAATATTTAAATTGAAGAAATGTAAACATGAAAATTCTTGGTTGGTTCAGATAGCTACTAGAGCCAAGAGAGAAATCGATGAGTTGGTTAGGAACTACCCAATGAACATGAATGGGGTCAACACTAAGGCAAATTTAAACATCATATCGCTTCAATCATATGATTTTTTGATTGGTATGGATTCGTTGGACAAGCATCGTGCTGTCCTATACTACTACAACAAGGATTTTACTTGCCTTGTTGAGGAAGGTAATTACAGGATAGTTCAAGGTATTCCAAGACCTATATCTATTAGAGAGATTTCACCATTGCAATTAAAAAAAGGTTTTAAGAAAGGGTGTGAGATATATGTAGTACATATGGAAGAGTTGGCTAAGGATAAGGATCCAAATATTGAACATTATCCAGTCTTAAAGGAGTATGAAGATGTGTTTGGGGTATTGTTAGGATTGCCATGAAAAAGAGACATTAAATTCTCTATTGACTTGATGCCTACAACTACCCCAATTTCTAATACTCTCTACAAAATGAGAACACCAGAGCTAAAAGAGTTGTATATGCAACTAGAGGAGTTATTAAAGAAAGGGTACATATTCCCAAGTGTTTCACTTTGGGGTGCCCCAGTGATTTTTGTGAAGAAAAAGAGTGGAATTCTAAGGTTGTGTATTGACTTCAAACAATTGAATAAGATTATTGTCAAGAACAAGTATCCTCTATAAAGGATCAATGACCTTTTTTATTAGGTGAAAGGGACAATGGTATTTCTCAAGATTGATTTAAGGTTAGGTTACCATCGGGTAAGAATCATAGAAGAAGAAACTAGAAAGACAACCTTTTCGACAAAGTGTGGCCATTATGAGTTTGTATCACTTCCATTTGGGTTGACAAATGTGCCAGCCACTTTTATGTGTCTGATGAATGGATTTTTCGGATATTGTCTGGACATGTGTTGAGAGAGAACCAATTGTATGGAAAGTTGAATAAGTGTACTTTTTATCAAAGGAAAATCCCACTATTTGGGCCACATTGTCTCCGAGGAGGGAATAACAATGGATCTAGAGAATATTGAGGCAATCAAAGGATCACCTAGACCAAAGAAAATTTCAGATGTGAGATTATTTATAGGTCTAGTTGGTTACTACAAGAGATTCATTGAAGGTTTCTTTGAATTTTTCTCCAATATTTCACATCCAATTACCTCATTACAAAATAATGGACTATCAAATGTGAAGAGAGTTTCCAACACTTGGAGGATTTATTAACTAGTGCACCAACTTTAAACATTTCTAAATGAGGACTTGGTTGTGTGCATTGATGCATGCAAGGAAGGGCTAGGTGGAATCCTTACTCAAAATGGGCATGTCATATGCTATGCGTCAAGAAAAATCAAAGAGCATGAAATAAATTATTCTACCCATGACTTGGAGCATGAAGCTATTGTTCATGCATTGAATATGTGGAGGCATTATCTCATGGGAAGAAAATTTGAGCTAATGATGGAGCACAGTGGTTTGAAATACTTGTTTGAGAAAACCGACACTAAATTCTAGACAAACTAGATGGTTGGAATTTCTTAGCTAATATGACTTTGACATCAAGAACATCAAGGGAAAAGAGAATAAAGTGGTTGATGCACTTAGTATGAGGGTTCTCCTTGATAGAGGACATGTTGCTAATGAAATTTTTATAGTGATTAAGGAAAGAAGGCATGGTTAAAATCAATGGAGTGTTTGGATAAATTCTAAGGGGTTTGGACCGACGATCTAAAAACTTGCCAAAATCCACTATTCTAGGCCATTTTTCAAAGATTTTTTAGATTTAAGAGGACGAAAAGGGACCCCGAACTGCAAATATGGAAAAATTTATTTACTCAACATTCTACCTCCTCAAAAATCTAGACAACTTTGTCATACTAAATTTTCCTAGTTTCTCCCCATTTGGGAGAAAACAGTTTTTTCTAAAAATTCCAAGTCTCGAGGAAACACAAAAAGGACAAAAATGGCAAATCTGGAGTGATGTAGAATTTGAAGGGAGCATCAAATTACCAATCAAAAAGTTGATGTGTACTCACAATCAAGAATACTATTAGCACCCAATATAAAAAAAAATTGTTGGTTCTCACTATATTTCCTTCTACAGGTGGTAGAAGTTGGTCTCTGAGATATATTACACCAATGAAAAAGGGCACAATTGAGTAGAGATGGAGAATTTAGAAAGCCATAACTTTTATCTCAGAGCCTGGAATGAGGAAAATGTATAGTCATTGGAAATATGAATCATATGATATTATATCTAAAGGCTCATAATTTGGATCAATGCATCATTTTTCTTCATAAATTAACTTAAAGAAGGACTTGTAACCTAATTATGAAAACGTTTTACAATACACATAATTTCTAACAATAATTGTTGCATGCACATTTTGAAGAATCAAGGGTATAGATAGAATTGTTGGATTACATTTTGCGAAAATGGTGATATGACCTGTAAATAACATACCTTAGAAAGCATCGTCAAAATAATTTATCCTCTCTTGAATTTCGGCCTTCTTTACTTCACCTTCCCTATGAAATTCATTTTAGATATCCTTTGGTTACCTCATTCACTTGTAGATATTAAATATGCTCAAGTGTGATTAAAATGAGAGAGCCTTGCCTCTTATTTATACTTTCATCTAGCTTCCTCAAGGAGTTACATTTTAACCATCTTAACCCACTTTCCTTATTTTAGGGTTAACCCACTTCTAACCACTTGTCCACTTAGCAATTTCTCCATTAATTTTATTATTTAAATAATTTCTTTTGTATTCACTTTGAATTATAGTACACTCATCACTTAACTTTATTATTTACTACTAAAATCTTTTAAACCACTTTGACTACTTTGACCTTTTGGGGCTTCTAGATGACTCATGAGGGTTCTCCAACTTCACATGACCATAACTCACTAACTGTGAGGAGTTATGTGACGTTCCACATACCACTAGAAATGGAATGACATGTACTATCCATATAGAATATTCTTACCTGCAAATATATCAAAACTCATACCATTATCTATCAAACAAACTTGGTTCCATTACCTAAACCTTTCTCCAACTTCACATGGCCATAACTCTCTAACTGTGATGAGTTATGTGATGTTCCACATACCACTGGAAATGGAATGACGTGCACTATCCATATGGAATAGTCTTACCTGCAAATATATCAAAACTCATACCATTATCCATCAAACAAACTTGGGTCCATTACCCAAACCTTTGTACTACCAAAATTTGCTACCGGACTTTCTTCAAGGGTTGACATCAATGACAACAACCCAAATAGTCAACAATATCCCCCTTTGGAATTGATGGAAACACTCTGATGCAATACTGAAGTCATATCACTTATGATCCCCTTGTGACCATCGCCCCCCCTGGAACCATGCCTCTATTCACTTTATCTAAGCTTGCATCTGATAAATCTCTCCTCCTTTGTCATCAATGGTAAATGTATATTTCCATCTGGGGCTACTCCCCCTAACTGAACTGTTTGTGGGGATACTCCCCCTGACTAAAATCTTCCTGAAACTAAACTCCCAACCTAAACTATCCTCTTTATGGTTGTTGGCCCTTGGGTATGGAAGCAAGTGAAGATCAAGGAAGAAAAGGAAAATGTGAACTTCACGGAAGACATAGTGATTGTTATTGGGTCAAAGTGAGCAAAAGAGAAGAAAAGATGGAGAGAAGTCTGAGAAAGAAAGCAATTGGATGAGGAGATCAAGAATGACAAATAAGAAAGGAAGAAGGATCATAGACAAGTCAGCAAGTGGAAAGAGCCACTGTTGGATGCTTTGGAGCACCACGCGAGAAGAAAGGAAAGATATGTTGGCGAATCCCTAAAAATATGGGTCAAGTTGACCTAGGGTTTTAGACACCTAGGGTTTTGGTATCTAGGGTTTTGGACACCTAGGTTTTGGCATAGGTATGTCGGTGAGTGATTGTAATGTATAAATAAAGGTCACGAGAACCTGGTTTGGGTTTGTATGATATTGTTGTTGATTTAATGGTATTGTTGTGAGAGATTATTGTTGTGTGAGAGAAAGAAGCGTTGAGTGTGAGAGACTTCTAGTATTGTAATATCTTCAGCTAGGTGCGAAGATCAACCCTGCAGCTGGGTGCATAGGGAGGGGAGAGAAAGAGAGGAGAAGAGAATAGATATGCTAGCTAAGAGTGCAGACAAGAACTGTATGCTTCATCCTAATATATTATAAAGCATAGTTCTATGGACGTAGCCCTAGAGAGAGGGTGAACCACGTATATTTTGTGTTATGTGTGATTGGTATTTTGTCTTTGTCATTGATATATTGTGATTGTATTACTGTTTTAGATCTGATAAGTAGATGTACATAATAGATATAAGTCAATAAGTGATATATGAATGTTGTGTTGTTCCTGTGTTAGATCCACTTGATATTCCCCTTGGTTGTAGACATCCCTGTCCTGCAACGTAGCCCTAGAGAGAGGGTGAACCACGTATATTTTGTGTTATGTGTGATTGGTATTTTATCTTTGTCATTGATATATTGTGATTGTATTACTGTTTTAGATCTGATAAGTAGATGTACATAATAGATCTAAGTCAATAAGTGATATATGAATGTTGTGTTGTTCTTGTGTTAGATCCACTTGATATTCCCCTTGGTTGTAGACATCCCTGTCCTACAACCCCCTCATAACTTCTTTGGGTGAGATTGCATCTACTTCGCAGGAGTTGCTGAAAGGGCCAGTAGTTAGGGCTTGTTGGTGCACTCTTGGAGTTGAACCCTGGGTATTCCCTTGTGCCAACAAATGGTTCTGTTGTCGGGACCAGAATCTCCTTGAAGGAATGTCAAGGTGGTTTCCATCAAAGAAAAAGATTCAAAAGTGGATAGAAGATCAAGAAAAGGACTTCTCTGAAGCCCAGAATAAGAAACCTAATCTTAGCTCAGAAGATTGGCTTGAGAAATATATCTTTACTGATATACACAAAATTTTCTTTGGAGGAATCCATCAGGAGCTATATGAGTGGCTATCTACATTAGCAGATACCCAGTTTGAGATCCGATATAGACCTCCTATGGTTTGGACGTCAGAGTTGATCAAGAAGGTCAAAAGAGTTGATAACATCGTATCACGAGCAGTAGATCACTGGTTCGATAGCACCATTGGAGGGTACATCACAGAGTTGGTTGTTGACAGAGTAGACTCATACAACCAAGCTGAGAGATATTTCTTTAAGGGACCCAGAGGAAATTTTTTACAATTCCTGAAGTTGAGACTCGATATTATATTGCACGAGAAGAACATCTTGAAGATACAATAGATTGGTCGGATCTAGGAAGGATAATGTTCAAGAATTCAGATAGCGATAGTGACACATAAGCTGGACATACGTGCAATGGGAGAGTGTTTAGAGAAGTTCACCTTGCAAACCTGTTCAAGCAAAACTACGGGGAGGAGGGTTTCTATAGTCGAGAAGAGGCAGATCTGACAGACGAAGAGCATTCATAACCTGCTAGGACAGAGGAAAGGAAAGTTGAAGAGCTTTGCCAGGAAGAATCTGAAACTTCGGGAACTTCGCAGACCATTGAAGTAAGTCATGTTATCCCTCTTGTTGATTCAGTAGTATTAAGCAATCAGAGTAATCCCAGTCACCAGAGCATCAAGAGCACTGTCAATAGTAGTCCACCACACATTCAATTAGGAACCCCAGGAATATCTATGGCAGATGAGATGAGGCTCCCTATATTTAGGGGATATGGATCTGAATATCCTGATCAACATTGATTCCTATGTGAAGCCATATGGAATATTAAAAATGTCACTGATGAAGCTGTCAAAAGAACACAGTTCAGTACCACTCTAAGGGACCACACACTGAGATGGTACATGAAGCTTGTTCAGGGATTTGCACAACCTAAGCCACTGAATCAAATTAAGAATGCATTGATTGCAAAGTTTAAGAAACCCAATTCAGAGTCACAATGTATTACAGAGTTGAAAGAGATCAAGAAGAAGGTGGCCGAACCTGTTTGGGAGTTTGATCAGAGATTCAAAACCTTAACAGGCCGATTGACTTTTCAGATCCCAAATGAACAGAACAAAGAATGGTTCATTGCTTCCCTCTTACCACACATCAGAGTTCCTCTGATGCAACAAAATATTGCTTTGCAGTCTGAGGCATTGGAGATCACCATGAATCTAGAATCAGCCCCTATGGGAGAATCCAACTTAGGTATGAGCCAGATCTTGAGTCAGCTAACCAGTTTGTCTCTGCAAGTCGATGACATGAAGAAAGATAAGGGAAAAGATAAAAGAGAAGACATATGGTGCATCGGATGCAGATCAGAAGGCCATGACAAGAAACAGTGTCCCCTATTCAATGAATACTTGGCTTCTAGAGCTCCAAACCCTTTGAATCAAGTCACCTTACCTTGGTGCAAGGTATGCAGAAACAAACATCGCCCCGGTGAGTGCTATTACATGCAAAAGTATGTTTAGACACCTACAAATTTGTATTGCACGTTCTGTAATTTTGTGGGATATGATGATAGATATTGTAGGGCTTACGATATCATGCATGAAAGGTCAAGAGACATATACAAAATTCAAGGCGAATTACAACAAGAAGGAAACACTATGCAGTATAACTCTCCTGGGAGAGGCAACTTCAATCCTCATGGTGGATTCAGAGGAAGAGGACGAGGAGGAGGAATGGGTTGAGGCCATGGACAGATCATCTGTTATAAATGTGCACAAACATGACACCTCACAAGGGATTGTCAGAACCCTTGTACCACTTGCAGCTGTTGCAGCTCATTTGAACATGTTATAGAATATTGTCCTATGCTTCTAGATAAGCTTTAGGAGAGACGGGGAGCTTAGAATAACCCACAAGTGCAACTGATATATGCTGAGCCTCGTGGAGAAGACCCTAGATTCGTTGTTATAACCAGAGGAGGCGTTGTTATAGGAGAAGACAGAATGACCCAAGGGAAGATTACAGAAGACTCGGGAATCAGGGAGGCTACAGAGAAGACACAAATGTTTGATGCAAAGAAAGAAAGACAAATGTTTGAGGAGGAAAGAAAATAATTCATAGGAGACGAAGGTTCTTCATCAAGGACAAGACCAGAAGTGAGAGAATATGGAATGCCTTTGGCATTTGATCAGTCTGCTTCGCCAAAAGAAGGAAAAGAGGTAAGAAGGCTCATGGAATTTTTGTATACTTGTATTAAGTTGGTTCAAGATGAAAGTGTTGTACAAGAGTTACAAAATTTAATCAGACAATATGAGCTAGGAAGGATACACCCCTTACTGAATAGGGAAGTACACCAAATTAGTAAGAAGAGAAGGACAAATAAGGAATTACATTTGAATGATCAAATAGGAGAGTATGAGATAGACTATGTAGTCCTCGACTTAGGGTCGGAGGTCAATTTCATGACGAAGAAAACCTGGGCACTGATGGGAAAACTGAAGTTGATCTACTCCCCTATCATGCTTAGGATGGCTAATTAGAAAGTTGTAAGCCCTTTTAGTATATTAGAACATGTCCCTGTGAACATTGATGGAGTAAGAACATTTGCAGATTTTGAGGTAATTGAGATTATTGATAACAACTGTCCTTACCCCACACTATTAGGAATTGATTGGGCTTTCAATAATTCCATGGTGGTTCATTTAAAGAAGAGATTTCCTTAGGGTCATCGCACCTTTAGATCCAGATGAAGGTCATCGCTACACAGAACCTATCAGAGAAGAAGACCACGCATATGCACTGGAAAAAATATACAAGCTAACAACCAGACAACAGGATTACATTAATCCCACAGCCAATGGAAAATTGAGCTGGAAAAGTGATAGATCATGTTCATCAGACTCATAAGAAGAACTGGAGAACTGGCAGAACAAGATGTATGAAGTATCTACAAGAAGATGTGCTAGACTAACTAGATAATTTCATTGGATCGACACAACCGTAAGTAACTTACCCACATTTGATGGTCTAAACCCTTTAGAAACCTTCTTGTCAGACTTTGAAGAAATTGTACCAATACAATAGAGATTGTTGGCGATGGATGAGGCCCTGAAAGCCACACCAACAAGATGGTGGGGAGCACACAAAAGTAACATTATAGATTGGACATAGTTTCGTACCCTGATGATAGCGAGGTTCTCAACACAAGTAGAAGGCTGCGAAGTTTGCTACATAGGTCAAAGCTACCCAAAGGACCATGTGCGAAGCTGTGAGGATGACTGGAGAATCATCCCTCAAGAGCAGTGGGTACAAAAATTCATCAACACGCTGGACACAACACCTATCAACTGGTACCTTCAAGCAGAGTTGTGTCTCATCACTACAGATTGGCAAGGTATGACTCAGAATTTTGTAAACACTTTCTTATTTGAAAGTCAATATCCATCAGTAGATCAAGAATTACAGATTATGAGATAGAAAGTATTCGAGGATGCATCTAGCCTTCCCTTAAAACAGGAAGAGGATGAATGGATTGTGCCTTTCCAGAAACTGCAAGGCTGTTACAACATCAATGTCGATGAAGACGATGATACGAGGAAGGTAAACATCGCAGAAACAGAAGGCTAGAGAGATGTGGAAGGACCAGGAGTTGAGTTACCATTTATTGTACAACTGATTAAGATTAAGAAAGTCAATATTGGAACAAAGAAGACACCAAAGTTTGCAAATGTTGGGGATTATTGGGATGTTGCTACCATTGATAAAATTACAGAGTTACTACATGAATATCAGGACTTGTTTCCAACCAAGTTCACTGATATGAAGGGAATTAAAGGGCCTATGGTTGAGATGAGAATTCCTTTGAAGCCAGATGATAAACCAGTCAAACAGAGACCTTATAGACTAAACCCTAAATATAAGGAGAAAGTGAAAATTGAGCTCGACAGAATATTGGAAGTAGGGATTATAGAGCTTGTCGAAGAGTCAGAGTGGATAATCCCTATGGTGGTGGAAGACAAGAAAACATGAGAGATCGGGATATGTGTAGATCTAAGGAAGTTGAATGATGCTTGTTTGCATGACCCCTTCCCTACACCATTCACTGATGAAGTGTTAGATAATGTGGGAGGCGAAGAAGTATATTCTTTTACAGATGGATTTTCGGGATACCATCAGATACAGATTTCCAAGGAAGATATCCATAAGACCACGTTTGCAACATAGTGGGGATCCTATCAGTATACAGTGATACCATTTGGATTAAAGAATTCCCCAACCATATTTTCCAGAGTGGTGGTCGAAGCATTCAAGGAATTTCTGCATAAATTCATAGAAGCATATTTTGATGATTGGACTGTTTTTAGTTTATTGAAAAATCATATTGAATGTCTAAGGCTAATGTTGGATAAATGCAGGCAGTGTCAAATTTCCTTGAACCTAAAGAAATGCATTTTCTTTTCACCATTTGGAGTTCTATTAGGTCATATCGTATGCAAGTAGGGATTGTTGGTAGATCCATCCAAGATCACCATTATAGTTGATCTACCCCCTCCTACTTCAGTTAAACAACTTTGCACTGCATTGGGACACACATAATATTATAGGAAGTTCATCAAAGGATATGCTCATATCACAATTCCCATGGAAAAAATGTTGAAGAAGAATTTTCAGTTTAGTTGGACAGAAGAATGCCAACAGAGCTTCGACACACTAAAACAGAAAATGGTTACTGCGCCCATTCTAATTTTCCCATATTGGACCAAGGAGTTTCATGTGCATGTCGATGCGTCTTCCATTGCTTTAGGAGCTGTGTTAGCACAGCCGGGAGAATGAGATATTAACCACCTGTTAGCCTTTGCTAACAGGAAGCTATCCACTGCTAAGATTAATTACACCACCACTGAGCGAGAAGGGTTAGACATAGTGTATGCATTGCAAAAATTTTGCCACTACTTGTTGGGAGGACACTTTAAAATGTTTACTGATCACTCCGCGCTGAAATACCTAGTCAACAAGACAGTGTTGGGGGGAAGGATATGCAGATGGCTACTGCTATTTCAAGAATATGATTTTGAGATCATAGTAAAGCCAGGGAGAATGAACACAGGTCATGACCACTTGTCAAGGTTGGAACATGGTGAAGAACCGAACAGTTTAGAGGATGCACTGTCGGATGCACAGATACTAGTCATTAGAAATATCGATGACCACTTTGCAGAGATAGTCCAGTTCCTATCAACAGGAATGGCACCTAGTGAGTACACAATTCCTCATAAGAAACAACTAGTAGTGCATGTTGCATGTTTCTCACTTATAGCTGGACATCTATACAAGATGGGACCTGATGAGATATTGAGAAGGTGTGTTATGGAGGCAAAACGACCACTAATTCTTGCAGAATCTCATGAAGGCCTCGCAGGAGGGAATTATGCAGGAAAAGTGACTGCGTTCTAAGAGCTGGCCTTTGGTGGTCTACCTTACACGGAGATGTTAAAGACTATTCTAGAGCCTATGATGTATGCCAAAGAGCTGGGAAACCATCCAGAAGAGATGAAATGTCATTATCCCCACAGCTGATCCTACAAGCCTTCAAGAAATGGACCATTGACTTCGTTGGACCTATTAATCCACCAGGAAAGCGTACAAGATCATGGTACATAATTACAGAAAAAAAATACTTGAATAGATGGGTCGAAGCAAGAGAAGTCAAGGACTGTAGTGCAACTATAGCTTTGCGCTTCATATTTGATGACATTATAACCAAGTTTGGATGCCCAAAGATCCTTATGAGTGATCAAGAAACACATTTCACCAATAAGACAGTTGAAGCCTTGATTGAAGAATTTGCAGTCCACCATCAGAAGAGCACACCATACCATACATAAGCAAATGGGACAGTTGAAGCATTCAATAAGATCTTGGAGACAACGCTGACGAAGATTTGCAGTATGAACATGGATGATTGGGATTTAAGAGTACCAGTAGTATTATGGGCCTATAGGACCACTTGCATGAAACTAACATTGCAAACCCCCTTCAAGTTGGTATATGGTCTTGAAGATTTTGTTCCAATGGAATACTTGGTACCAATCCTAAGAATTGTTTCTTTTAGAGATATGGATGACCCTGACATTGTTCAAGAGAGGCTTTCACAGTTGGTTGAAATGGAGGAAGACATATTTGTTGCAGGATTCCATAAACAAGTACAGAAGGAAAGAGAGAAGGCCTACCATGATAGGCACATCAAGAAGAAGGCATTTAAACAAGGTAATCTAGTACTGGTATATGACAGCAAGTTCATAAAACATCCTGAGAAGTTCAAAATGCATTAGCCAGGGCCATATGATATCGCTTATGTTACAGAGGGAGGAGATGCGCAATTGAAGACTCTGAATGGGGAGTGGAAGGAAGGATTAGTGAATGGGAGTTGGTTGAAGTTGTACTATGACAACCAATTGCCTCGTAGCTCTCAGTAGAAGCATGAAGAAAAGGGTCTAGGTACCAGGTGCAGTTGAAACTGGGTACCAACCACAGAAAAGACAGTCTGCACAAGGAGAAAAAAAAGAAGGCATGGAGCAGAAAGCAGAGGCTGCACTGCGCAGTCAGGAATCAAAGTAAAATAGGAAGCTCAGATTTGAAGTGCCTCGAGATGAGTCATAGGTGATTTTTTGGGGCATGTTGGCCCTTGGGCATGGAAGCAAGCGAAGATCAAGGAAGAAAAGGAAAATGTTAACTTTGTGGAAGATACAGTGACTGTTATTGGGTTAAAGTGAGCAAAAAAGCAGAAAAGATGGAGCGAATTCCGAGAAAGCAAGTGGTTGGATGAGGAGATCAAGAATGACATATAAGCAAGGAAGAAGGATTGTGGACAAGTCATCAAGCAAAAAAATCCACCGTTGGATGATTTGGAGCACCACACGAGAAGAAAGGAAAGATAGGTTGGCGAAGCCCTGAAAATATGGGTCAAGTTGACCTAGCGTTTTAGACACCTAGGGTTTTGGTATCTAGGGTTTTGGACACCTAGGTTTCACCCTAGGGATGTCGGTGAGTGATTGTAATGTATAAATAAAGGTCATGAGAACCTATTTTGGGTTGGTACAATATTGTTGTTGATTTAGTGGTATTTTTGTGAGAGATTACTATTGTGTGAGAGAAAGAAGAGATAAGTCTAAGAGCCTTTTGGTATTGTAAGATCTTCAGCTGGGTGCGAAGATCAACCCTGCAGTTGGGTGTGCAGGGAGGGGAGAGAAAGAGAGGAGAAGAGAAGAGATAAGCTATCTAAGAGCACAAACAAGAACTATATTCTTCATCCTAATATATTATAAATCACAGTTATGTGGATGTAGTCGTAGAGAGAGGGTGAACCACGTATATTTTTTGTTATGTGTGATTGGTATTTTATCTCTGTCATTGATATACTGTGATTGTATTATTGTTTTAGATCTGATAAGTAGATGTGCAGAATAGATCTAAGCCGATAAGTGATATATGAATGTTGTGTTGTTCCTGTGTTAGATCCACTTGATATTCCCCTTGGTTGTAGACATCCCTGTCCTGCAACCCCCTCATAACTACTTTGGGTGAGACTACATATACTTCGCAGGTGTTGCCAAAAGGTCCAGTAGTTAGGGCTTGTTGGTGCGCTCTTAGATCTGAACCCTGGGTCTACCCCTGTGCCAACAATGGTGCTTCCTCGTGTAGATATAAGACATATAAGATAAGAATTCAAAATCATTCATTTTGGAGTAGAAATTACTCTGAGTCTCTGGCGAAGATATTCAAAGGCTTCTCTTGGAAGCGGTTTTGTAAAGATGTCTGACACTTGTTATTTTGTGCCCACATGTTCAACTTTGATGTTCTTCTATGTAACCTGTTCCCGTAGAAAGTGATACTTGATTGGAATGTGATTCGTCTTGGAGTGCATCACCGAATTCTTTGAGATACTGATGGTGCTTGTATTATCATAATAGATTGGAATGGGATCATCATACTCAACCTATATATATGTCAAATTTTGTTTCATCCATAGAACCTGAGTACAACATCCTATTGTTGCAACATATTCTGCTTTGGTTGTAGGTAAAGATATTGATGAATGTTTTTTGCTTAGCCAAGATACTAAACACTCACCCAAGTAGAACACTACTCGGTGCTTCGTCGGTCATTAATGCAACCTGCCCAATCTACACCTATGTATGCAATAAGTGATAGATCATTTCCTTTTGGATACCATAATCCAAACTCTTATGTTCTTTTGAGATATCTGAAAATCCTCTTCACTGCTAATACATCTAATTCCTTTGGTGCTGCTTGAAATCGTGCCACCTGTCCAACTGCCCACATTACATCTGGTTTAGATGTCGTCACATATAGTAAGCTACCAATCATTGAAATGTATTTCCTCTGGTATGTAGACTTTGAATCATCATATTTTCTCAACTTGCAATTGGTTTGCATCGGAGTGGTAACTGGTTTGCAATCTTCCATTCTGAACCTCTTTAGCATTTCTCTGATATAATTAGTTTGAAAAATAAAAATTCCTTGGTTGCTTTGATGTATCTGAAGACCCAGAAAGAAGGATAGTTCTCCAAGTAATGAAATTTCAAATTCATTTTGCATATCCTTTGCAAATTTATGGCTTAACATGTCATTAGTACTTCCAAAAACAATATCATCAACATAAATTTCAATTAATAAAATAATACCTTGAGTTACCTTGATTTAGATATTGTTGTCTGCACTTCCTTTCCATAGTTCATAGGAAGTTTTGTCATTGTTGTTTCTAAGCATTACTTTGTTTTGAATGTGAACTGATGTATGCACTGCATGTGTCCAAAAAGTATCTGTCAATTTGGAATCCATTAGCATTGTTCGAGCTATTTCCTATGTAATTATCATCCATTATGATAATGTTCCTTTTTCTCTGATCCACTCTCTGAACCAGTCTATGAATCCATGATCTCATCCACTATCATATATCTGTCCAAAACTTCTAAGTGTTCTTACAAATCCATCTTTGTCCATATTTTCCAAGACTCTACTTGTGCAACTGTCCATAATGTTGGCCCATTTATCACTATACTATCATGAAGTCTTGATTAATCTATCAAACTATACTTCTGTTAACTAACTTCTCTAGATATGTCTTCTCAAACTTTACAAAGTGCTCGAAGGATGGTTCTTTGGTTTGTCACAACTATCGCATAGACTCCCCATGTCTAATATTCATATTACCTGGGAATCTCTAAGATGAATGGATCAAAACAATTCCTGCTCTGATGTGTATTCATCATCATCTTCATTGGTAGATTCATCATCATCTTCATTGGTAGATTTATCATGATCTTCATTGGTAGATTCATCATCTCTCTAAGCTCTGACTTCTTTCTTTCTGTCTGTGGATTCATCTTTCACTACAATGACTGAAAGTACAATCTCTTGAACCTGTTTCTGATTTACCTATTCTTCTTTTCTTTCATCTATTTTCCAAACCTTTATGTATATGACATCTTTCTTTTTCTCTATAGAATTTTCTTCATCTCATTTTATTGCCAATCTTGCGATATCTGGAACCTATTCTTTGTTCACATGTTCTTCTTGTTTTCTTATCCATACTTTCTTATATCTGATATCGATGTTCTCTTTCATGGAAGTATCGATCATGCTTCTACAATCACTAGCTATGTGTCCATAGTTATGACATTTGTAACATTCAATGTTACATGGGGCCACATATGTTGGAGAAATTTCTATTTTCGGCACACTAGTTTAGTGGGAGTAACACTAGTTCAGTGGGAGCTAACTGACTAGTTCTATTTTAGACTTTCTGATTTTATACCATCACTATTATGCATGAATTCCTAATTATAGGATGTCATTGCCTATATGATTGAATATCACTCACTCATTGATTAGATTATAATATACATTGTTTCTCATTCTTCATATTGTATCTCTCTTCCTTTTCTTGATAATCTTTGTTTGTGTATGCTTTAGTTAGGTCTCTTGTGCAGGTTTCCATGAAACACTGATATGGTATCAGAGCTGAGATTCTTGGAGAAACCTAGACAATCCAGAGAAGAGCGAAAGAGGATTTGAGTAAACCTGGTTTCTGCAATCGTCATGGCCTATCCCTATCGAATGGTGCGACAATTGGAATCACCGCAGCCTATCCCTATCAAAGGGTGTGACGTCGTTGCACTGTGTTCTTCATCCAAGGTGCGACGATTCAATTTTTCACAATTATTGCACTGTTTCCTTCACTAGGGTACAACGATTCAACATCGTCACACTTTATCCTTCTCTAGGGTGTGACGATTCAACAGCCCTCCAAAAATTGATTTTCTGCAGTAAAATAACCATATCTCAAAATTCGTGATCTGGGTTGGGCTAAATTTTTTACCAGAGACATATAACATAGGGATTCTCATGCTCACCAAAAATATCAAAACCCACATAATATTTTAGGAGATATGGCTATTTTATCATATTTATAGTTGTCGTAGCACCGTCTATCATATCTCAGAATCCACGATCTGGTTTTCTGTCTCTTTTCAGAATCAATAGTAGGGATGGAGACGATGCAACTTATTCAATCAAGTCTAGTGATAATACTGACATTGTACAATTGTTTTGAATGGAAGATGAAGGATGCATTTCAACTCAAAAGAAAATGACTGTATAATTTGACTATGGCGACATAAACATAACCTACATCAGTGCTTGAGAAGACCATATGGGTGAACTGTAAGGATGAGTCCACTTGACTACTTCTTGAGTTAATATCCATTGATTATGGTTTCATGTTTCCACATGCAAGACTCCAAATGAGATCTGGACCACCTTGGAAGGACTATTTGGAAAACAGGATGAGATGCGAGGTCATATGCTTGAGGTAGAGTTGAATACCTTAGACCCTAAAAGTTTTGATAATATACATGATTTTTTTACTAAATTTAAATCTTTGCTATTGAGCTTGGGTGAATGTGGTATAGATAAGTCTACACAAGAGAACAAACTTATTCTAACAATCTTGGCCAAGCTAGGACTAGAATATGATGTATGTCTCCAATTTCCATTCTGGCAAATGTCTTTTTGGAACAAATTGGAAAATGACTATGTTGGCTCAGTTCATTGAGTCTCTCATACAAGAGAAAAAAAAAACTCATACAAATGGGCCTCATCAAGGATCCCAAATCACATGCACTCACCATGCATGATGGAAAAGGATCATCCAAACAGAACGGGAAGGAGAAACAAAACAAGAAGGAGGGATATTCCAAACACTTTAACGATTCTTCAAGTTCCAAAGACTCTTAATATTCCAAGAAGAAGAAGAAGAAGGGAAAGTAGTGCACTTACTGTAATAAATCGAATCATAAATAATCCACATGCATGAAGAAACAGATCAATCTTATGGCATAGACACTTCAACAGAACAACCTTGGAAACTTCATTCCAGAGGGAGTCAAGAAGCAAAAGAAAGAAGATCATGCTCGTATGAAAGGTAATCATCATGCTTTGGTTGAGATTAATTCCTCATCTAATTCATGAATTATAGATTCTAGTGCATCCCATCATTTGGCAGTGAAAGAAGAAGTTTTCTCTTCTTTGAGTCCATGCTCAAGACCCCCTATTCTCATGGGGGATGACACTCCAGTAGCAGTAGCAGGAGAAGGGAGAGTGGAACTCCATAATGGTATTTTTGAGAATGTTTTACATTTTTCAAAGATTTCTATGAATCTACTTTTACTTTATCAGATCACTCAGAAAGGTAAAAAGGTTGAATTTACATCAGATTCAGTTTCAGTAATTGACATGCATGACAATTCCATCATTATGATTGGTAAGGTGGATCACAATTTAAGGTTGTATAAATTCACTAAGTTTTCTAGCGATGACTCCTCTATTCTACTTACACATAAGGAGAGTAATTTGCATGCACCTCCAATGAAACATGCATATACTCTTATGTTTCCATCAGTTTCAGACATCAGAGATGATTCCATACACTCAGATTATGTACAGGGAAATAAGAAGGTAGTATAGCCAGATAAGAAGCCAGTGTTGAAGCTTCAACAGATGCACAAGAAGGCATATTTCAGACTTCAGGCAGCAGGAAACCTTACAGTGAAGCCATTTGATTTGAGGAGGACACAATCTCATCATCAGGAGCCTTCTCATGTACTTTCAGCTTTAGAACCTGTGATTCCCATGCATTGCTATATGGTTCAATATAATTATCTGTAGACCTACAATAAGGTTGTGGGAAATCCATTGTGGCAAGCAACCATGCAAAAGGAGTATGACTCACAACTAGAGAATCAGACTTGGAATCTGGTTCCACTTCCACCAGAAAGGAATATTTTCAAGTCCACAAGATCAAGAGGTACAAGGCCCAACAAGGTCCCAAAGGACTTCATCAGATCCATAAATATTTCTACATCTTCACGAAGACTTTCAGTGAGAAGAAGTTTCAAAATTTGCGGGATCGTCTTGCAGTGAAGAACAGAGTTTCCTAGCAACTTCCATTTTCTTCTTTTGATACATTATCTTTTTAGGGGAGGTTTTGTTCCGATGTGGTTTTCCCTCTTTCCTCACTTTTATTCAATGTTCATTAGTTGCATTGTACATGAGTACCTAATATGGCCTAGTAGATGGGACTCATTTTTTACTCCATGGTGATATTCACGAGGGTGTTGGAGAAATTTCTATTTTTGACACACTAGTTCAGTGGGAGTAACACTAGTTCAGTGGGAGTTAACTGACTAGTTATATTTTAGACTTTTTAATTTTATACCATCACTATTATGCATGCATTCCTAATTATAGGAAGTCATTGCCTATATGAATGAAGATCACTCACTCATTGATTAGATCATAATATGCATTGATTCTCATTCTTCATATTGTATCTCTCTTCCTTTTCTTGATAAGATTTGTTTGTGTATGCTTTAGCTAGGTCTCCTGTGCAGGTTTCTGTGAAACACTGACAACATAGGCATTTCTTGCTTGAAAATTTTTATAATCCCTGCAAATTGCAACCTTATTTCCAAAATTAGTACAATAAAAATAATGACCATAAAAGAAATTTGCATACTTGGGAGTGAATGATGTTCTTTGTTGTGTAGTCCTTCTGAAATTTTTCCTTGACTGATCATGATCATGATTGAAGCTTCTTTGTGTCTTGAAAATAGATGGTCTTCTTGAAGATGTATGTTCAATAGTTTTCTTAGATTCTGGTTGGCCATGATTCCTTCCTTTGATTACTTCTACATAACTCTTTCTATTTTCTTCATTCTTATTTTCCAGCAACCTAGATTGTTTCTCTTCATTATCTATAACTGATGTGGATGTTTCTGTCACTTCAACGTTCTTGTTGAGCATGACAATATTACTTCTCAATGTGACAACTTGTTCTTCAAGATTCTCAACCTCTTCTTCTTTCTTCATCATCTGAGACTTCATGACTTCTTCTGTTCTTTTCGCTTCTTCAAGCCGAATTTTTAATGTGATTATTTCTTCTTCAAGTCCTTTCTCTTATTGACCAAACTCTGCCTCAAGATGGTTTAAATAATTAGTTCTTTCCTTAAGATGATTTGTCAATATCTTCTCTTTCATTTCTGATTTTTCCTTTTGTGTTGCTATGTTGGCTTCCAAATACTACTTTTGATATTTAAGATTTTCTTCGATCTTTCTGGCTTCTTCTAGCTGAGTTCTTAAGTTCTCGATGACCTGTTGGGATTCTTCAAAAATGTGAACACTTTCCTTTTGTTTCATCAATTATTTCTTGAGTGACTTATTTTCTTCTCTTAGTTCATCTAAAGAACTAATAAATTCTACTTCATAATTGTCTTCCTATTCAATTAGTTTTTCTGTCTCATTTCCTTCATGGCATTCTATTTCAAGATGTCCACATTTTTCACAATTAAAGAAAAACAACATACCTCTGGTGATTATGTACTCTTCATCTTCTGAATATGTTTGACATGGTGAACATAATTCGTATTGGTTTGTATCTGCATCTTCTTTGGCATTTTCTGAATCTGTGATGGGTGACGAATATATGTCATGTAACTTATCCCAAAGTTCTTTGGCTGATGAACATTTACCAACCTTTTCTCTTACCGGATTAGGTAATCCTTCCGAGATGAAATCCATTGCTATTTTGTTATTCTTCTTCAATTCCTTCTTGGCTGTAGTCTTTTCCCTTTTTGAACTATCATATCCTATAACAACTGATAGCCAAATATAATGTCCTTCTGCTTGTAAAAATATTTTCATCCTTTTTCTCCACATCTCATATTTTAAAACATTTTGACCATTAAACATTGGTACTCCATTCTCAGAATAATACATGATCTCCTTCCATTGGTTAAAATATTTCCTAAAGGAACCTGCTTTGATACCAATTGTTGGATTACTAAGAGGGGGGGTAAATCAGTAATAGAGAAATTTAATCCTTTTTCACCATAAAATGCAAGTGTTATATCATTGTAGCATTATCATCCAATAGTTGCAAAGTAAATAAACAATGAATAAATGAGCAATCATACACATACACAGTACACCGGTGTTTTACGTGGAAACCCAAAGTGGGAGAAAACCACATAATTCTTTTTCTTATGTGTCTTTAAGAATTACATTTATTGGAAGCGCCAACTTCCTTTGTTTTCCAACTGCAACTGGAAGGAGGCTCCAACCCCCTAGTTTCTCAAGCTACAACCTGAGGGAAGCTCCAACTCCCCAATTCTATGGATACAACCAGAAGGAGGCTACAACCCCCTATGTTCTCTAGCTACAACCGAAAGGTGGCTACAACCACCTATCATTTCCCTGTCCAACCACCCTAAAATATAAGTAGAATGATGGAACCATTGCAACACTATCACTGTGAGATATACTATTGTAAACCTGTACCAATCAACCTGTAATGAACCTATACCATAAATAAGTGCATCAACCATGCACCATCCTATACCAAACAACCTATAATCATCATGTACCATAAACAAATGCATCAACCATGCACCAACGTGTACCTTGTAGAATTTCTGTGGAAACCCCAATAGATCTAGAATTCTAGTTAAATTGAACACATGCAATTTGTTGATATTCAAGAGATGAGAGAAAATTGTTGCTCCATAAAAAATGAATATACACGAGCAACCATTCTCAAAAAGAAGAGAGGAGGTGAATATATAGAATTTCCAACATAGAAATTCTAGTCAAAAAAAGCTGGAAATAGCTAAAATAGGTGTCATAAGCTAAGGAAGACCACATAGTTCAACCTAGACCACTAAAGATACATATCACACACTCATTAATGTACACAAGAGTCAAGTGATGCGCATTATCTCACTTAAGCTCACTTAACTGACAAGAGAAGCAGTTCCAACTCACTTAACTGACCCGAAATAATAGTTACTAATAATAGTAATAGCAAAAATCATTAATTAAGGAATAAATCTCTCACTCAAAGAGGAGGTGTGCATTCCCCAATAATATACGAGTTTTTTCATGGGGGAGTTGGAATAAATCATGAATAAATCAAGAAAATCAAGAATAAATCGAGAAAATCAAGAACCGGGAGTTGAGTCTTGATAAAAAAATTAGCAGTTTTCCCTAAAATCTAGGGATGAGGCGCCCTTCTTCTCTATGTGGCCAAATTAGGTGAAATAAAGTGTAAATGAATGTATTAACCAATATCTAGGATTCTAAGCTAGGTATAAACTAATGTAAGTTAGGGTTATTCACCAACACCCCCCCTTAAGCCTAACTGTAATGACAAAAAATTTGAGTCCTGACAACTTGGCCATTGTAGGTACTCATTACATAAAAGAACTCCTCATGAAAAGAGGAAAGAGGGAAAACCTCATGGGAAACCCCCTCCCCCCCCGAAAAGAGGAAAAAAAATGCTGAGTGGTCAAAAGTGACCTACTCAGCTGTCTCCACCACTCCAAGCATGACTCTTAGTTCTGAAAATTTATTTTCAGTGAAGGACTTGGTGAAGATGTCTGCAACCTGCTACTCTATGGGGAATTACTGCAGTGAAATGACTCTGTCATGGATCAGCTCGTCGATTCAATGCATGTGATGAACTTCCCATCTACGAGAAGCGACAATGGCGAAAACTAGTCGAATGGAGTCCATTTTTGCAACAGGCACAAATGTCTCTGTGTAGTCTATGCCATGTACCTGTGAGTATCCTTTTGTGACAAGTTTATCTTTGTACTTGTTGATCTCACCATCTAAAACAATCTTTGTTCGATATATCCATCGGCATCGAACAAGCTTTCTTCCTTTCAGAAGTGGAACTAAGTCCCATGTGTTGTTGTCCATAAGAGCAGAGTACTCTTCATCCATGGCAACCTCCCATAGTGGGTTTCCAGCAGCCTTAGAGTGTGAATTTGGATATGAACCAAGTGACATATAGAAATTTATGGGTATAAAAGGTTCTATGGTAGCCAGGGCTTGAGGAGCCCCAAAAAACTGTGATCTAGTTCTTCTTGTATCCGCAGGATCATCGACTAGTTCACCTGCATCTTGCAGGGTTTTCTTTGCCCAAGTTGGAAACTGAGTTGGAGCATCCATGACCTGCTCCTCATCCTCTATATCAGACCCAAAAGTCTTCTCTGATGGCTTCTCTAAAGTGCTCGAAGAATTTTCTAACTCCTCCTCATCAGTGACAACAAGCGGTTCCTTAGTAGGGTCTTCTGAAAAATCATGTAGTGATTCTTCTTCAAACTTCACACTTCAAGCTAGAATGAAATTTTTCAGTGTGAGAGTCTAGAAATCTATATCATTTGACACCTTCAGGATATCCAACAAATATGCATTCAACACTTTAAGGCTCTAAAGCCTTCCTCTTATCTGTCGGAATGTGAGCCCATGCTCGTGAACCAAAAATACGAAAGTGCAACACTTTCGGTTTCTTACCGGTCCAACATTCAAAAGGAGTGGTGCCTTTGAGTGATTTGTGAGGAACTCAGTTCTGAATGTATGCTGCACAATTAATAGCTTCAGCCCATATCTTTGGAGCTAATGATTTCGACTGTAGCATACAATTGGCCATCTCTTTTAAGGACCGGTTTTTCCTTTCCACAACACCATTATGTTGTGGTGTATATGGCACTATGTGTTGTAGTTGTATACTTACATCAATACAAA
Organism: Picea engelmannii; assembly: GCA_009831015.1. Classification (NCBI taxonomy): domain Eukaryota; kingdom Viridiplantae; phylum Streptophyta; class Pinopsida; order Pinales; family Pinaceae; genus Picea; species Picea engelmannii. Next base: position 144,864 of record ML787712.1, on the reverse strand, counting down.
GTTGTTGCACATATTTGTTGACATACTCCCCCCCATTATCAGTATGAAGTATCTTAATCTTACACTCAGACTCATTCTCAGCAAGTGCTTTAAATTCTATATGGCATTCAAATACTTTCGATTTTAATTTCAAAACAAATACCCAAGTAAAGTGAGAGAAATCATCTATGAAGGTGAGTACATATCGAGCCTTACTAATTGAAGGTTGTGGGAATGGGCCCGTGATGTCACTGTGAATCATCCCAAGAGGTGAATAAGCTCTCTTTACCTTCCCTTTGTCAAACTTTTTCTCTGGATGCTTTCCAAGAATGCATCATTGACATACACCGCTTGTGAATTTAATAGTTGGCAATCCTTCTACCATGTTTTCGTTGTTGAGTTGATGCAAGTACTTATAGTTTAGATGGCCAAATATTTCATTCCATAACCTACTGATATCATTATATTGTGACAGAAATATAGTGCTAATAGATTTAGGAACAAAGTGGGAGAATAAATACAAATGAGAACCGTGATCTGCAATTCCATATGCAAGCTGTGAGCCTATGGAAATGTCGGTAATCACTGCGGAGTCCGGAGTGAACTCCACCTTCCTTCCAGAGCTAGAATGAGTGATCTAATATATCGAGAGAAGATTTGCAGATAGAGAGGGAACATGAATCACATTTGTGAAGCATCCCCCTTCAAGATCAACAATTCCTTCTCCGCACACCTTTGTGGGTGTGGCATATCCTAAGTAAATTGGGGATCTGGTGATTTCTTCGATGGAGGAAAATTCATATTTTGATTCAGCCATATGGTTTGATGCACATAAATCAAGGATCCAAGATGATGGAGTGGATGTTACATCCATTAAAGCATGACCATCTCATGCTCTCCCTCCCGTTTTGTTATCATCTTTCTTCTTTGCATTTTCGGGCACCGTGAGATTGTGTTGCTGCAATTTCTTAGCCATCTCATCGATAGTCTTCCTCATGCAATTTTCTTCGGGATGAAAACCTTTGGAACAGTAGCTGCAAATTGTTCTTTCCTTCTTCTTCTTACCCATAGGCTTAGAAGAGTTATCTGAAGATTGTGCGGATCTCTCCTTCTTCGATTCAGGAAATTTACCCGTTCATTTTTTCTTGTCTTTTCCACTGTTCTTTGGAGCATTAGTAGCTGCAAGTGCTTGGTTCTTGGAACACTTGATGGAACCCATTTGGACTAACTTAGCTTGCTCTTGATTCAATGTTGCAATGAAATCATTCAATGGAGGAATTTTCCATTTTTCCTGAGTCAATTTAGATGCTTGAAAAGATGACACAAATACAGAATATTCAGGGCCTAATTTCGAGAGAATTGAAAGGATGAGTTGTTCTTCCTCTTTCGTGACTCCACATGCATTAAGTTCAACGAGGAGGGATTTGAACTTGGTGAAGAATTCTTGTAGGTTTCTGAAATGAATTGGACTTAGGGATATGAGTTCATTCTCCAGTTGATGCACTCTCATTACATCATGCTTGCCAAATAGTCCTTCCAATGTGGTCCAGACCACATCGAGAGTAGTGGCTCTACTGACATGAAATAGGAGATCTATGGAAATTTATAGGAATATCAGCCCAATTGCTTCATCTAATTTATTGAAATACTTTATCTTCTCCGCTGCAGCAGTCGATTCTTTCTCCATTCCCATTGTTACCTGGTAAAGCCCTTTGCTTCGGAGGAGCAGAGAGATCTTTGTCTTCCATTCGAAGTAAGTGAAAGGATTTAGAATGAGTTTTGTGGGCTGAGAGAGATGATCCATTGCTGATTTATGCACCTCCTGATTATCTATACCTGCAAATAAAACCATGTACAATCCACTAGATTCAATCTAGCTCTGATACCATGTAGAATTCCTGCAAAAACCCCAATAGATCTAGAATTCTAGTTAAATTGAACACATGCAATTTGATGATATTCAAGAGATGAGAGAAAGTTTTTGCTCCATAAATCATAGAATTATATTAATAAAAAATGAATATACATGAGCAACCATTCTCAAAAAGAAGAGAGGAGGTGAATATATAGAATTTCCAACATAGAAATTCTAGTCAAAAAAGCTAGAAATGGCTAAAATAGGTGTCATAAGCTAAGGGAGACCACATAGTTTGACCTAGACCACTAAAGATACATTTCACACACTCATTAATGTCCACAAGAGTCAAGTGATGTGCATTAGCTCACTTAAGCTCACTTAACTGACAAGAGAAGCAGTTCCAACTCACTTAACTGACCCGAAATAGTAATTACTAATAATAGTAACGACAAAAATCATTAATTAAGGAATAAATCTCTCACTCAAAGAGGAGGTGCACATTCATCAATAATATATGAGTTTTTTCATGGGGGAGTTGGAATAAATCATGAATAAATCAAGAAAAACAAGAATAAATCGAGAAAATCAAGAACCGAGAGTTGAGTCTTGATCTAAAATTAGCAGTTTTCCCTAAAATCTACGGATGAGGTGCCCTTCTTCTCTATGTGGCCAAATTAAGTGAAATAAAGTGTAAATGAATGTATTAACCAAGATCTAGGATTCTAAGTTAGGTATAAACTAATGTAAGTTAGGGTTATGCTCCAACATACCTCAACCTCTAATCATCTTGTACCATAAACAAGTGAATCAAGCATGCACCAACATGTACCTCAATCTATACCATCAACGAGTGCATCAACCATGCACCCAATATGTACCAATCATGCATCAAATACACATAAACTATGACTCATCAAGATGTACCAACATCATCAACTATACACCTCATGTATGTGCCAACTCATCAACTACTTGTCTCAACCATGTACCCAACATGTACCTCAACCATATACCAATATAACCATCAAAAGTTCTCTAGAAATACATCACACTATCCATAACCGATACCATAAACCATTACATCAAACCATGTGCCACAACCTCAATGTTATACAACCTCTATCGGTAACATAACTCAACCAAAATCCCTCATCAATTTCATCATCTAAATCTGATTTGTAACTCTATAATATACCTAGTGTATATGATCACATACCTGCAAACCTTCCTTAACTTTAACAACAAGAGACTAGCATTTTATCAAACTTTATTTTAGTCTCACATGACTAATTTTGGATTAGTCAAAAACCCTAACTTGCTATAATCATAACTATGTACCTGTAATGAATAAAGATATGAAAACGGTACACAATGTTCTTCAGTGTATTCTATGCAATTCCTATAGATTTCACTACTTGGAAGCTCTCAGAAAAGGATTTATAGAAAAAATGGCACACCTTGTTGAATTCTAGATTATTCTAGAGAGCGAACTTGTAGAGCGTACCCCACACGCAATATTTGATGTATGGATCTGAAAATTGTACAAAGAATACTATAGACTGTACTCTAACCAATAAATTTGGTCTTACTGAATTTGGATCTGTTATGAAGAAGTTATGACGTTTTTACCCAAAACACTTGTTTTAGGACTAGCCACAAACCCTATTTTCCACGGTGTGTAACTCCAAAAAAAAATTGACCCACAAGCTGAAATTTGTATCACAGATACTTGGATATGTTTTCTCAATGGCCTCCAAATTTCACGGTCTGAATAATTCTAGAAAAAAATTTATTACGAAAATGGTGAGATGACCTATAAATAACATACCTTAGAAAGCATCATCAAAAGAATTTATCCTCTCTTGAATTTCGTCCTTCTTTACTTCACCTTGTTGGGTATGTGTTATGTTCTTTGCATGTGTGTGTGTGGGCACATCATATTCAACAATTGCGTCTGACGATCCCTCTAGTAGTGCTCTTTTCGTCGTGTGCGCCGAGTGCTTCCTAGGGGGGTCCCAGGGGGGGCCAAGAATGCCCCCCCCTGGTTACGCATAGCGTTCGGAACCGAGCAGTAGCCTAAGGCCAACGAGGTTCAGGGAAGCACCCCAAAATTAGTTTTTGGGTGGTTTTTGATATTTTTAGCGGATTTTGCTATTTTTAGCGGTTTTCTAAATTAATCCCATATTAAGGGATTAAGGTTTTGGTATCTACGGAATAACTAAAAACATTGTATATATTGTATGTTGAATGGTGAAATTCGATATAATTAATATAAGTGAGGTTTTCCTCGGTTGAGGGTTTCCGATATAAATATTTGTGTACTATGTGTATGATCCATTGATTAAATTATGTTTTGCTTAAGAATCTATATGCACTGCTTTACTTCACATGTTTAAAAATTTCATGTGGTATCAGAGCTCATTTTTGGCTTCAGAGGGGTGCCTTTTTTGTTGAGGGTTTGGCTCGGTCTTGATAGATCAAGTTTATCTTGGGTCTGTGATAAACCTGGGTTTAGTGGGAGCTTTTGCAGTGGTTATTTGAGTGTATAAAGAGGAAGGGTGAGCTCTTCTAGAATCCAGATAGAGAATTTCAATGGTAAAAACTTTGAGCTATGGAAGCTCAAGATGGAGGACCTTCTTGTGGACAAAGAACAATGGATCATTGTGGATCCCGGTACACAGCCTACTGGTACACAGCTTACTAACACACAGATGACTGGTACACAACCTACTAGTACACAGACTATTAGTACACTACCTACTGGTATGTCAAAGGAATATTGGGAGAAGTTGGACAGAAGAGCAAGGAGTAAGATTCGATTCTACCTGAAAGATTTGGTGTTGTTGAATGTCTCGGGAGAATCTACAGCCAAGGAGCTATGGAATAAGTTAGAGAATTTGTATCAATCAAATTCCCTAGTAAACAAGTTGTTTCTTCGAAAGAAGTTGTATCATCTTAGGATGGAAGATGGAGATTCTGTGACAAAACATCTAAATGCCTTTAATACTCTGGTAAGTCAATTTGTCTATGTTAATATTACGATTGCATAAGAAGATAAGTGTATTACTTTGTTATGTTATTTGTTGGACTCTTGGGATAATCTAGTTGTAGCAATTGGTAGTACCACTCAATCTACATTGAAGTATGAGGATGTAGTTTCATCCTTGTTATCTGAAGAGATGAGGCGAAAAAGCATGGATAGTCATAGCACATATCCTTTATTTGTTAGAGGTCATACCCAAGACATTTTCCTAGTAAGATTTCAGGGGGGAGATCTAAATCTACGGGTAGATCTAAGTCTCCAGGAAAATCTTTGAGGAAATTTTGGAAGTGTGGTAAACCAGGGCATTATAAGAAAGATTGCAAGTCTAAGAAGGCTGAAAAACCAAAGGGATCTGATAGTACCTCTTCCACAGAGGTGAAAACCTCCACTGAAGAAGTAGCTGATGTTTACCTAGCATCTACAGGTACACATGCAGACCGTGATGTATGGTTGATCGACTCAGGTGTGTCATACCATATGAATCCTCACAGGGAGTGGTTCTTTGAATATGAAAAATATTATGGTGGTGATGTATTCCTAGGAGATGACTTGAAAACAAAAATCATGGGATGTGGAAGGGTTAAGTTTCTCCTAAAAGAGGGAAGGATTAGAAATCTCCCTGGGGTTCTGCACATTCCAAAACTATCCAGGAGCCTAATATCTATAAGCAAGTTGGATGATGCAGGAGTGGATACTATATTGGGAAAGGGCACTTGCAAGATGGTACGAGGAGAAATGGTATTGATGAGGGGAGTTCAGTGTGGAACTCTATACAAGTTGTTGGGAAGCACTTATACTAATGGGTGTAACATTTTTGTTGTCCCTGAGAAGAGAAATGAAGGAGAAAAGACCAATATTGTCCCTTAAAAGAAGAACATGTTGTGGCATCAAAGACTGGGGCATATTGGAGAAAAGGGCCTTCAAACACTACATGGTAAAGGTATGGTTGAAGGTATGTCTAATTGCACTCTGGATTTTGATTTCTGTGAACATTGCATATATGGTAAACATAATCGAGTAAGATTCCAATCTGGTGCTACAAGAGCAACAGGGATCTTAGAGTTGATACACAGTGATGTGATTGGACCTGTTCATGTTCCATCCCTAGGTAAATCTATGTGTTATGTTTCATTCATAGATGATTTCTCAAGGAACACATGGATTTATTTTCTTACAAATAAATCTGAGGTATTTGATAAATTTAAAGAGTTTAAGGCCCTGGTAGAAAATCGGACAAAAAAGAAAATAAAGGTATTGAGAACAGATAATGGTGGAGAATTCTATGGAAATGAATTCGAAGAATTTTGTAAGAAGTGTGGTATAGAAAGGTAGAAGACTACTCCATACACTCCTCAAGAGAATGGAGTTGCAGAAAGGATGAACAGGACACTAATGGAAAAATCAAGGATCATGCTCAGCGGTGCCAAGTTAGGATAGGAATTCTAGGCAGAGGCAGTGGGTACAACATGTTACCTGGTCAATCGATCAACTTCATCAGCGTTGGATGATAAAACTCCACACGAGGTATGGACTGAAAAGAAACCCTCTCTTCAACATATTATATTGTTTGGTTGTGATGCTTATGTACATGTTTCAAAGGAAAATAGGAGTAAGCTAGATAAAAAGGTTGAAAAGTGTATCATTATTGGTTATAAAGATTGTGTGAAAGGTTATAATCTTTGGAACCTAGATACAAAGAAGATTGTTTACATTCCAGATGTTGTTTTCAGAGAGGGAAAAGATTTTTCCAAATAGGAATTCCTACAAGGGCCAGAAGAACCTGAGAAAATAGAGCTTGTGTTAGATGATGTGAAATCTGAATCATCTAAAGAAGATGAAGCAAACGAAGAAGAAGAACCTCATACCCTAGTATTGAGGAGATCAGTGAGAGAAAGAAGGCAACCAAAAAGGTATAGTCCACCTGATTTCCATTCTAATTTTGCTTTATCTATTACTGATGATGATCCCAGAACTATCAAGGAAGCAGTGAATTCAGAGGATAGTAAACTCTGGAAGAAGGCCATGGTTGAAGAAATGGATGCCTTGGATAAGAATGAGGCAAGGGATATAGTTGAGTTTCCAGCTAGAAGAAAATATGTTGGTAGCAAATGGTTGTTTAAGAATAAGTTTAATGCAGAAGGAAAAGTGGAGAAATACAAAGATTGGTTAGTAGCAAAAGGTTATTCCTAGGTAGAGGGAATTGACTTTGGTGAGATTTGTTATCCTATTGCTAAGTTAACTTCTATTAGATTTATTTTATCTATTGTTGTTTCTTTTGATATTGAAGTGGAACAGATGGATGTGAAGACAACATTCCTACATGGGGATATGGAAGAAGAAATATACATGAAGCGGCCAGAAGGCTTTGTAGTGAAGGGAAATAAAGAGTTGGTTTGTAAGCTAAAGAAGTCACTATATGGTCTGAAGCAATCACATAGGATGTGGTACCAAAAGTTTGACAAATACATCCTTGGATTGGGATTTGTGAGAAGCAGGGATGATCACTATGTATATTCCAAGCAGGTTGGTAATCACTTCATTTATGTAGTGTTGTATGTTGATGGCATGTTGTTGGTAGGAAATAACATGGATGTTATCAAGGAGGTGAAATCGTAGCTTGTTAGAAAAACAGGACCGTGGAGCAATAAAATAAAACAAATGTAGAAACAAAACACAGAAGACACACAATACAAGAGAGACACAGATTTACGTGGTTCACCCAGTGTGGGCTACATCCACCAGAGAAATTTCCAGGTCCTTCCTTTATTATTATCCAGCAAATGAAGGGATACAACCT
>ML787712.1:100190-130173 GCA_009831015.1 Picea engelmannii | reverse complement strand
AACACCAGGCGATAGCCCGAGGCCGACATGGTTCGGGGCAACGCCCCCAAAAAACATTTGGGCGGTTTTTGCTATTTTTAGCGGTTTTCTAAATTAATCTTGGATTAAGGGATTAGGGTTTTGGTATCTACAAAATACCTAAGAACATTGTATATATTGTATGGTGAATCGTGAAATTCGATATAATGAATATAAGTGAGGTTTTCCCCAGTTGAGGGTTTTCGGTATAAATCTATGTGTACTATGTGTATGAGCCATTGATTAAATTCAGTTTTGCTTAAGAATCTATATGCATTGCTTTACTTCACAGGTTTAAAACTTTCACAACTTCCCTCTGAAATTCAGATTAGATATCATTTGGTTACCTCAGTCACTTGTAGATATTCTATATGCTCAAGTGTGATTAAAATGAGAGAGACATGCCTCTTATTTATACTTTAATGTAGCTTCCTCAAGGGGTTACCTTTTAATCATCTTAACCCACTTTCCTTATTTTAGGGTTAACCCACTTCTAACCACTTGTCCACTTAGTAATTTCTCCATTAACTCTATTATTTAAATAATTTATTTTGTATTCACTTTGACTTATAGTACACTCATGACTTAACTTTATTATTTACCTTCTAAAATATCTTAAACCACTTTGACTACGTTGACCTTTTGGGGCTTCTAGATGACTCACGAGGGTTCTCCAACTTCACATGGCCATAACTCTCTAACTGTGAGGAGTTATGTGATGTTACACATACCAATGGAAATGGCATGAAATGCACTATCCATATAGAATATTCTTACCTGCAACTATATCAAAACTCATACCATTATCCATCAAACAAACTTGGGTCCTTTACCTAAACCTTTCTCCAACTTCACATGACCATAACTCTCTAACCGTGAGATGTTATGTGACATTCCACATACCACTAGAAATGGCATAACATGTACTATCCATATGGAATAGTATTACCTACAAATATATCAAAACTCATACCATTATCCATCAAACAAACTTGGGTCCATTACCCAAACCTTTGTGCTACCGAAATTTGCTGCCAGGCTTTCTTCAAGGGTTGACATCAATGACAGCAACCCAAATAATGAACAAGAAAAAATCAAGATCGGTATGATGACTAGAGATATGGAGGATTCCAAAAGATATTACAACCAGGAAGGTGAAATCAAAGGTTTACATATTAACCCAGGGAATAAACAAACCAAGTCCAATGGATATAGAAGTAGGGTGGAAACTATAGAGCTATTTGATACAATGAATAACTTGTAGAAAGAAGTGGCAAGCTACCAAGAAGATAATGAAATGTTGATAAGAGCTCAGGAAGAGTAGAACCACATTAATATCTAGCTTCTACAGAGTTTGAGTAACTTGCAAAGAAAAATAAGAAAGGATTCTAGCATAAAACATGTATCCATTGCAAGACATGCCACATCATCCAAATCTCGTAATAGGAGGGATGATCACAGGGAATTTTTACACTCAAGAAGTGCTAGCAGACATCATTATTCACCTGGACATTCAACTGGAAGAGTGCATGTATTTTCATAATCAGAGAGAATTCCAAATGTGTCCCTTGTCAGACATCAAAGGAGGAGGCATTAGTTGGATATTTTTCAAGGAGAGATTGGGAAGCTCAAGCCACCAACCTTTGATGGAGAGCATGGGAATGGTGAATATGTCGAAGCATGGGTGTTGGGAATGAGAAAATATTTTCAACTACACAATTATTTATAAAATTTGGAAGTAAGGATTGTCATATATTATGTTCAAGGGAAAGCTTCCATGTGGTGTGACCAGCTAAAGCAGGTCAAGCATATTGATGAGAAGAAAATTTCATGTAAATAGTTCTAGTAGCAATACTTGTCAGAGCATTATTATGACAAGAAGATTCAATAATTCTTTGAGCTCAAGCTAGGAAGCATGGCCATGGAAGAGTATGAGAAGAAATTATTGAAGCTATTGAGATATGTGGATTTCCATAGGGATGAGAAAGTTAAAATTCTGAGGTTTTGAGTGGTTTTCCATCATTCTATAAGGTAAAATTTATTTTGATAAGCCCAATACCTTGGAGTAAGCCATAAGGAAAGTTGAATATTTGTATGAGAAGAACAAGGGGAGGCCAAATTTTCAAAAATCCTAGGATGATAGGAGGAAAGGATTCAAGCCACCTTTTTTTAGGAACAACTCATAGTCATATAAGTAAGGGAAACAAGAATAAGGTGAACCTACGATGACAGATTCATTTGGGAATAGGCCAAGATAGTATCCCATAAAGTGTTGGGAATGTGAGGGAGACCATATGTGTAAATATTTTCTTCACAAAGGAGAAACGATAAGGATTCTTCACAACATTCAGGAGGCAGATATAGTGGAAGACATGGGTAGGAATGTGCTAAGAATTTATGAAGCCTTGGATAGTAGACAAGCAGACTATCAATCCCACATGATTGAGGTGGAAGGTAAGATTTATAATCAACCTATAACTATTTTGATTGATTCTAGAGCTATTCATAGCTATATGGATCCTAATCTAGTTGAAATATTTAAATTGAATAAATGTAAACATGAAAAGTCTTGGTTGGTTCAACTAGCTATTGGAAACAAGAGAGAAATCAATGAGCTTGTTAGGAGTTTCCCAATGAACATGATTGGATTTATCACTAAGGAATAGTTAAACATCATAGCGCTTGGGTCATATGATTTTTTAATTTGTATGGATTGGTTGGACAAACATCATGTTGTCCTAGACTGCTACAACAAGGATTTTTCATGCATTGATGAGGAAGAGAATTATAGGATAGTTCAAGGTATTCCAAGACCTATTTTTGTCAGAGAGATTTCACCATTGTAGATAAAAATAAGTTTTAAGAAAGGGTGCCATATATATGCAGCACATATGGAAGAGTCGACTAAGGATAAGGAGCCAAATATTAAACATTATCTAGTCTTGAAGGAGTATGAAGATGTGTTTGGGGAATTTCCAAGATTGTCATCAAAGAGAGACATGTCATTTTCTATTGACTTGATTCCTGGATCTATCCTAGTGTCCAAGACTCCCTATAGAATGATAAAACCAAAGTTGAAAGAGTTACAGAAGAAACTAGAGGAGTTGTTAAAGAAGGGGTACATACGCCCAAGTGTTTCACCTTAGGGTGCCCTAGTGCTATTTGTGAAGAAAAAGGATGGAACTCTAAGGTTGTGTATTGAATTCAAATAGTTGAATAATATTACTATAAAAAAAAAAGTATCATCTACCAAGGATAGATGGATTTTTGATGATTTGAAAGGGGCAAGGATATTTTCCAAGATTGACTTGAGGTTAGGTTACCATCGAGTGAGAATTAGAGAAGAAGGCACTAGTAAGACAAGTTTTCAGACAAGGTATGGCCATTATGAGTTTGTAGTAGTTTCATTTGGGTTGAAAAATGTGCTAACCACTTTTATGTGTCTGATGAATGGAGTGTTCATATATTACATGGAAAATTTTGTTATTATCTGCTTGGATGATATTCTTATCTACTCCAAGATAGAGGAAGAGCATGAGAAACATTTAAGGTTGGTGCTATAGGTGTTGAGAGAGAAAAAATTGAATGACAAGTTGAGCAAGTGTACTTTTTATCAGAGACAAATCCATTATTTGGGCCACACTGTCTCAAAGGAGGGCATAACATTTGATATAGAGAATATTGAGGCAACCAAAGAATAACCTATACCAAAGAAAATTTCATAGGTGAGATTGTTTATGGGTCTAGCTAGTTACTATAGGAGATTAGTTAAAGGTTTCTCCAAATTGCACATCCTATTACCTCATTACAAAAGAAATGAGTAAAATTTGAATGGACTACCAAATGTGAAGAGAGTTTCCATCACTTGAAGGATTTATTAACAAGTGCACCAATTTTAAAAATTGTTGATCCAAATGAGGAATTTGCGGTGTGCATTGATGCATGCAATGAATGGCTAGGTGTAATCCTTACTCAAAATGGACATGCCATATGCTATGAGTCATGGAAACTCAAAGAGAATGAAATAAAGTATGATACCCATGACTTAGATCTTGCAGCTATTTTTCATGTGTTGAAGATATGGAGACATTATCTCATAGGAAGAAAATTTGAGTTGAGGATGAACCATAGTGGTATGAAATACTTGTTTGAGTAGCCAACACTAAATTCCAGACAAACTAAATTGTTGGAATTATTGGCTAATATGACTTAGACATCAATCACATCAAGGGGGGAAAGAATAAAATGGTTGATGCACTGAGTAGGAGGGTACATGAAATGCATGCTACAACCATTAATATGTATAGTTTAAATTTAATAAGAAAATTTTTGGAAGTTGTGGCATCATATCAACATTATGTACAAGTTAAAGAAGTCTTAAAATAGGATAATGTACAGATAAAATTTAAAAGCTACATGATGGAACATGATATAATCCTCTTGTTCAGAAACATATTTTATGCTTCTAATTCTTAGGAGTTGAGAAATTAATTTCTAAAAGAGATGCACAATGTTCCATACATTGGACATTGAGGGTATCTAAAGACAATTGTTGCTATTAGAGGCTAGTATTTTTGGATTGGAATGAAGAAAGATGTGATTGATTCTATAGTTATATGCTTGGAGTGTCAGAAGTTAAAGGCTGAGCATAGCCATCCAACAAGATTTATATAGCCACTACCCATTCATCACTAAGTTTCCCATGAGAACAAGGAAACATGATTCCATCATGGTAGTGGTGGAAAATCTTACAAAGGTTGCACATTTTATTCCATTCAAGATGACTCGTAAGGCAACCAACATTGCATAGATTTATGTGAAAGAAATTGTTAGGCTACATGGTGTGCCAAAGGAAATTGTGTTAGAAAAAGATCCCATGTTCACTTCCAACTTTTGGAAATGGTTATTTAAAGGATTTGGGACAAATTTGAATTTTAGCACAACATACCATCTAGAGTTAGATGGGTAGATGGAGAGGATCAACCCATAATTGAGGATATGTTGAGAATGCATGTAATGGACAAGCCTTCAAGGTGGGAATATTATCTTCATTTGGTTGAGTTTTCTTATAACAATGGGTATTAGGAATCATCGAATATAAGCCCATTTGAAACCTTGTATGATAGAAAATGTAACACGCTAGTGAGATGGGACAACCCAACAAATAATGTTTTATTGGGATAGAATTGCTAAGGGAAATGGAAGAGAGATGATAAATATTGGGCATAATTTAAAGGTTGCATAGGACAGAAAAAAGAGCTATGTTGACAAAGGCAGAACACATAGAGAATTCAGAGTGGATGAGCATGTCTTTTTAAAGGTAAACGCTAAAAGGAGCTCACTAAATTTGGGAAGTAGCCCAAAGTTGGCAGTGAGATACTATGGACTATTTGAAGTTCTAGAGAGAATAGCCCTCGTTGCATACATGCTTACATTGTCTGCATCCATGAGAATTCATAATATGTTTCACATGTCTTTATTGAAGAAGTATGTGCATGATCCTAACCACTTGATTGATTGAACTGTGATCTAGGTGGAGCACAAAAGGGACTTTCAGGTGGAGCAAGTGCGCATCTTGGACCAAAAATTCAAAGTGATTTGGAGCTAATCCATTGACCCAGTAAAGGTCCAATGGAATTGCTACGATCATGAATATGCCACATGGGAGCATGAGGAGGCCATGTAGGAGTACCTTTAACGTTTTTCATATTTTTTAGGAAATATGAATGTACATTTGTATATAAGTATATAAGAGTCCATATTTTATAGTTGGATTTCCTGGAGCCACAACTTTGAGACTTCCTATCTGACCTATTCTAGATCTCTGGAAAAGAAGTGGAACAACTTGAGGGATTGCGATGTAGAGAAGGGGGTACACTTCCTTAGGTTGTGTAGGTTGACGGGAATGAGAGTTGCTAGTTGGAATTTCTATAGGAGTCATTAAACTATGAAGTTATTGAGTATTGTGATGTAAACTTTGTATATATGTACACTAGTATGGTGACGTGCACCGAGGACAGTGCAAAATGTAGGGGGAGGGGAATGCAACACCCTAGTTTTTAATCCATAGGTTAGTAATGTATATTTGTAAATGCGATGAATGGTTGCAGGCCAAGTGATGTAATATGTGAACATTGTATATCGAAAATAATAAAATAAAATCATCATTGGCTGCAAATGGATAAGGACAGAGTCACGGGGGATAAGTTTCCACAAGAGAGAGTAGCTAAAGGGGGTCCAAGGGAAAATTACACATGCCTAATAGACCCTAAGCCACTTTTGTAAATCATTTTGTTATTAATATTTACCTCATTTGAATTTTCAAACCAATCATCGAATGCATGTCAAAAGGTTGGTGGGCAAAGTCATCTCACCTAGTATTGAAGAATGGGCTAAGTACGTGCATGTAAGAGGTGGGTGAAATAGTCATTTCACTTAGTTATTAGAGTGTGGGATGGGTACAATCCTTTTGGGGAAATGTGAGAGTCAACAATATGCATGAAGAAGAAGAAAAGGAAATTTTAAAAGAGAGAGAAGGTAGTTTTTACAATTGGGTAGAAGGGAGGAAAAGAGAGTTGGGTGTTGAGAACGAGTGGGAAACCATAGTGGGTACTGAGGGTAGCTTGTTGAAGCTAGAAAATGCATGAAGAATGAGGATGTTAATTCCATGAGTGATTTTCTATTAAGGAAATTACCCAAGAGCATGTGAGATAGTTGTTGTCAGAACTTCTGTTACAGTTGGAATTCCTAGAGTTCCCAATTGATAGATTTCATGGCCAACGTGTGCTAAAGCGCTGGAGGAAAATGGGATTTCTTGAGGCAATGTATGGAAAAGAAGGGGATCCCATTCCTTGGGTTATGCAGGTTGAGGGGAAAGAGAGCTTGTGGATTGGAATTACTCTAGGAGTTGGCTTGTTAGGTATTAGGTTTTTGAGTGGATAATAGATAGCCATAGGAGCCATCCTTCTTATGAATTCATAGCCCTAGCTCAAGGGTGACTTGCTGCTAAAAGAGATAGAGCAGTGAGTTATATGGTTGGATGGAACGTTCATTGTCTGCATCCAGTTGTGTAATTTCTCATAATATGAGCATTCTAATCTATTCTTTTATTTATTCTTAATTGTTGAGTTTTATTGTTGCATTTTATCCTATGATTATGTGTTTAAATTCTCTATGTATGCTTAAATAATTTGCATTCACAAATTTTAAAATGTTGGTAGTTGCATGAAATTTTTTGTCATACTACACACATGCATTTTAGATTGGTATCAGAGTATTTTTATTTGGTTTAGTAGTAAGTATGCTACACTAGTTTAAAAAAGAACTAAACAAGTACATAACTATTATCAACCATAGAGAATTAGATTTGATTTACTCATTCATACAAATGAATTTCACAAAAGCAAACATAGCAATCAATGCCAATGAACACCATCGATAACTTACTTATCAACCTTATCTCCTCCTCCCATATATGTTAAGGAAATAATGTTCTTTGACACCATAAAACTTAACAAAATATATAACCATCATTATCAATTTACATGTTTATAAAACTTAACAAAATATATAACCATCATTATCAATTTACATGTTTATAAAATCATGTTTAAATAAAAATGGATTTTTGTTTATTATTGAATGTATGGGAAAGTATGATATTGTCATCACTAAAAACAAAAATGTAATAAAGTAGGATTGGAACTTAAACATGGATTATAACAATTGGCAAGTATTAGCATATAGTTATTAAAACTAGATCTACCCATCGCATAAATAGTTGCATTTGGTATCATATGTATGTAACTTTCATTCCATCATCTATAATGACGTTCCAAAATAACCATAAAACAACATAAATTGTGACTCATTTTACATGATGTTAAATTCTTTGTGAGTTGTTTTACATGATGTTCTTTAGCCATTAGACTCCCATGAAAGCAAAATTGTTTAGATATTACATTAGACAACCAGGGGTTAAGGGGAGCCAAGTACGTTGTGAAAGAGAAAACCTTCATAAAAAGAGGGACTTTTTATTTTCAAAATTTTACAACATTATTAGAGAGTAATAATGATGCAAGTTACAACAACATTATGTGTCTTATTTTAAGGCAGTCTCAAATTTATTCAATGTCGGGAAAAATGTTGTTAACGAAAATGTCATAAAAAATCCAAAAAAGTCATTAAAGTCACTTATGACATGGTTTATAACAGTATGAATAATATATTTTTTTCTAAGCTAGAAATGGTGTTACCTTTTATTAACTAAAAATAACAATTACAGAGCATTTGTTAGTATGCCAGAGCTTCCAACAAAGGAAACCAATTCTGGCTTCTAAGTTGAGTTTGCAAAAATATTGTATTGTTTGTCAAAATTGACAGTGTATCTATACTCACTATAGCCTATAAACTTAAGCAAGCTAAGACAAAAGAAAATTGATTTTAATATAACGGGGAGAGTCATTAACATAGTTGAGGGATCCTCATGCTTCAAGTGCATTGTGTGCACCATGGTTAGGAGGTTGAGTAGGCCAAACCAGAACATGGCGTTCTGTTGCGGGGCTAAGAGTTGTTTGTAGAGTTCTACAATTCTGGCCTCCATTTGTTCGTGACAAAATCTCAATTCTTCCATATCTTGACAGATTACGAATATGAGTTGCAGTTTGTCTGCAAAGAAGTGAATTGGTTGCTCATTCATGCCTTGCATGGGAAGACTCTCCCCTTGCTGAGTTTTCATGCCCCATCACCTATATCCATGTAAGACACCCAACCCCCTAAGTACCTTTTTAGGGATGGGGTACTAAAATTTCACTTTTCCTCAACCATCTTCAAGGCTTCTTTTGAGGACACCAACATCTTCTGCTCGTCTAGAGATTTCCAACATCTATAAGTTTTCTCAAAATGGAGATTTGGATTGAAATTTATGGCCTCTTAAAAATTTAGGGTCGTTATTGGAATAAGCTCACTTTACTACCATGTGGCACCCACATGTCTCCACATCACCTATGTCATATGACATGTCATAACACGTCGCCCTCTAGCGTAGATGTGGCTACTAGCGTAGATGCTAGTGTGGCACATGCCACCCAATTCCACCAAGTCCTCAACTTATCGGGCCTCAACCTTCCACACGCCTAGCACTTTCCCCTCATTTGGTCGAGACCCAATTTAACCTGGTGTTGACACCTGTCCACTAGGACATCGGTACATCGGGACCTCGAGAAATCGGTCATTCGCATTTCACATGGCCCCAAAAGACCCGATTTGGTGTTGAGCTGGCACCTCGCACACACGACTTTCTCACATAATGCCACATGTCTTAATCATGGCATGATATGTGATCACCATCATCTCATGACACATGGCACTCTTTTCCCTTGCAAACCACTTTCTCGTTACGCCAAATTTATCTTGACATGTGGCACAATCACCATGTGACACGTGGACCTCCCAAGTGGACTGACATGGTATACACGCCATAATTGTACTCGGAGCTCACCTAATATGACGTTGACACCTATCTGTCGAGCATTGGTTTGGTTATGTCGTCTGACGTTGTCTTGGGACCTCGACTCTTCTACATTTTGCATATCCCCAAAACACCCAATTCGGATTGAGATTGCACCTAGGACACGCGGGCCTATCCACAACCAGCTACCTGCCCTGACCTTGGCACGAAACGTGGCCATCGTCACCTCATGACACACGACACTCATTTTCCCCCCAGAGCTCTGTCTGAAACTGCTAAAACCACTTGACACATGGCACAACCCACACCTGACACAAAGACCCCACGTGGAACTGACATGGTGTACATGTCATCACCAAGCACAAGGGTTTGTGCAACTAGACATCACCACTTGTCCTAATTTCATTGGATGGATGACATCATCTCAGATCTCAGGATCTCGGGACTTTCTCGATGAAGTATAACTGCGAGAAACCTCTGAGGATTATGAGATGATTGATTAAGGTAATCTAGTGATTACGACTCATAGGCCTTGTCTACAAGATCTATGGCTAATACCTCTCACCTGTAGATATGATGGCTAACATTTAGAGACGTTGACACAATATTCCATGTATGACTTGGCCCCACACTTAACCTATGGGTGAATCAACCTTCGCCATGTGGAATCCTCTACCATGTTGTCTTCCTACAAGACTTCCATGTCACACATGGTGTCATCTTCCTGCTCACACTTATATATATAATAAAGGGTTTGGAACCCCATGTGGGAACCCTGCCCACCAATATTGGCATAACATGCTTCCAAATGGGTTTGGACTTAGAAATTATTTGGGGGTCCAATGCTCCAGTACCCAGGATGATAAAATCTCTCTTGATATTTTTATTAAGGTCTACAGCTACTATCTCTCGACTGGTAGATCTAATGGCCCTCGATCAATCGTCAATTTCATAGGGATTTTCACCGACTAGACTAGTCCATCTCTTGGATGGTCAAGATCAATACCTTTCCCCAGATCGACGGCTATTGTTCCTAATTATTTTACGAGGTAAGTTTCAAAGGGTGATAGTTCGTCATTGGATGGTTGAGATCGACTCGCATTTTGGGATCGACGGCTACCGTAACTCGTCAATTTACTCAAGAAGTCAATGGAACAAGGAGGGTGTTTTGGACTTAGAAATATTGTAACCCTCCAAAACACCTTCTTGGCGGGCTTGTTATCAAGGTACAATCGACCTCTCTCAACCTGTATCCCATCAAGTGATAAGCTTGCTACTCGTCCCTCATTTGAAAAATCAGGAATATGGGGATTATTGACCCTCTCAATCCTCTCATACAAAGCACTACCACGATTTCCATTTGACAGTAGAGGGGAGTATATCACCTTGCTCGACTCAATGTTTTACATTCAATTATTATCTTAAATCCTGGTTTCTTGCATAGGAAACTCAATACGACGATAGATATATCTGTGTGCACACATGAACCATCGATTCTAGTTCATTTTCTCTATCTTAGAACATTATAGGATACTCATATTCAGTCGTGTAAGGAATGCACCATTCTCTCCATCCTACAGACATTCAAATGCAAGGGTTTACCAATATGAAGCATCATTATTATCATTTAGGCATGCACATCTATAACACATTTACAGATAACAGTCATTCATTTCACTTTACACACATAACATATAAATACTTATATGTTCAATGAATAAGTTCACCATCCAACTAACCATGGGTGTGCACCTTTCCACCCAACCATAGGCTCTGCTTTCTCAATTACTTCAAAAACAGGCCACCCCCATGCCAAGCCATGATACCACCAGGGAGTCTCTCTCGAGTCCTCAAAGAAGTTTAGTAAGTGAAGGCCATTCTCCCTCACCCCACTACTAGTAGATAAATTACCTCACACCCACCTAGCCCATGCCCCATCTAGTTTTATCAGATACCCTCCCAGTATCAAGTTCATGGCCTTCTCGGCTCAGGTCGGTTTCTTGGGCTCTCAAACTGAGTCTCAGATCTCAAGATATTTTATGTTACTATGATTTTTACACAATCATCCCTCTCCTCTGGAATCCGAACTCCGTAGAGTTCATATTCCTCGACCTGATCCTCCTCTCTCCAATCATGTGTCTCCTCTCTATTGCAGGACCTCGTGCCTTTCTCTTGCATGCATAGCTTGGGAAAATTCTCAACCTGTCCCATTTCATCTTTCAGAAGGAAACCCATGGGTCAACCATAGGGACTCAGGGTGATCTCCCTTGTTTTTCCTCTAGCTAAAAAATTTATGTCACTTTAGGTATTCCTCCATACTTCCATTCATTAAGGTTGGTTGGTTGCTCAACCACTAGTCCTCCCACATTAACTGATTTGCCTTGAAATTAGAGTTAAGGGAAATAATTGAATATTTTCAAATTAATTCTTCAGCACAGAGGCTTGGGTTTCCTTTAGTCTAATACAAACTCCTCTCATTCCTCTAGTGATATCATGTCTAGTAATCTTAAGGCTTCACCCCACAGTCAGTTGTTGGCATTTTCACTTAATAAATAATACAATTATAATTCTCATATTCCATGGCATGGAAATCATTAAACATGATTAATTACATACTGAGGGAAATAGGGGTATTACAATCCCATATTCTCGATCGTGGGTCCCCTTTTCTCACCATCTTCCTCTATTGGTTCATTAGGTACCTATTCTTGGAGCAAAGGGATCTCTTCCTCAACTATAGCATGGCCCCAGTCTTCTTCACTCATGGATGGACTTGGTTCTTCCTCCTCCATACATGCAACAAAGGAATTCCTTTCCTCTTCTCAAATTTCCACTAAAGGTTACGCAAAGTCTATGCTAGTCGAGGAGGAGGATGAAGATCATTGCTTGAAATAGACCCCACGAGAGGAACTATTGCCTCGTTTGGAGCAAGCCTGCTCTCGAGGCATGTTGATAACAAAGGAGAGGTGTGCAACAGGGAAACACCAAATATTTGAGCCACAATGGATCCAAAGCCTTCCAGGAAAGATGAGATAAAGATGCCATCTAATCGATGACAGAGTAATGAAACAAGGAACCTTGGAATGACATATAGAATGAGATATGCTCTAATAATTTTGTGTCGTCGAGTCACCCATAACTCTTGCAATGAAAACTTCCATAACTATTATATTATTTTCCTACAGGTCGACAGTACCACTGAATGGATTTCAGGCATTCATCGTACCGACTAGAGCGAATGTTCATGAGGTATGAACTGGCAGGGGAGTTGGGTCATTTAAATTCACCAGGTAAATAAATATCACAACGCACCAGGTGGCACCCTGAAACCTACGTTGACTTGTGCTCATGCATGCGGGTGTGACACCCCATCCAAGGGGAGACCTTCCTTCTGTGTTATTTCTATGCATTCATGGAGTAGTGGGGGAGTGGGATGATGTTGACTATTAAAATATATGTCTTTCCCCTGACACTCGACTCTCGCATTGGCTAGTTTATCTACAATCTTATTAGCCTCTCTCCATAGATGTGAAGGGATATATACCATGTTGCAGAGCAACATATATTTGAGTAGCTCTATTTGGCTTAACAATCTCCAGCTAGGTGATATTTTCACAGGATTAGAACCATTGAGAAGTTTAGAAAGAATGTTTATGATGATCTGTGAGTCCCCCTCTGCTATCATCTTATAGTATCCTAGGTGTGAGGCCTCTTGGATTCCTTTAAGGAGACCCCATAGATCCATTGAGTTGTTAGATTCATGACCAAGATTTACGACGAGGATGTTACATATGTTTCCCTTGTAGTCTCAGAAGACTACTCCATATCCCACAGGGCCCAGATTCCCCTTGGATGCACCGTCAAAATTAATCTTCAGAAATCCTAAGGAAGATCTTTTCCATGTAACAACACTTTATGAGGATAGAGGATGGAAAGGATCAATAGAAATAGAGTTTTTTAGATTGAGATTCCAATGAGATAAGATAAGTTGTTCATGTAGATCACAGTCCAGATCGTCTACTGACCATTTTTTAGATCTGATAGTTTCCTGAATGTTTGTTTTTATTTTTTACCAAGTGAGCTCTATTGGTGCTTTCTTTGAGTGGAAGATCCTCCTGTTGCACTCCTTCCATAGTTTCCATACCACGAAACCTGGAAGAAGCTGCCAAATTCTATTTAGGTAGGATTTTTGCAAACATTGGGTCGCCATTTCTCAATTACAGTGGATATGTTGTCATTATTTCTATTACTTTTTCTCATGGTTTGAGCAAATTGGCCTTGTATTCCTGAGCTATATGATCAATGATTAAGAATATGATCTGAATTTTCTCCATGCTGAGAACAAAGAGGGCATATCGAAGGTCCAACAAATTCTCTTTTTAGCAGGTTATCCCAAGTGAGGAGGAGTTTTTGAATTAAGAGCCGGAGAAAGGTGCAGACTTTGGACCACATATTTGATTTCCAAATGGTGCACCATGTTCACTCCCTCATCTGAAGATGGAATTGAGATTTGATGGTATATGCTTATTTTATTGAGAAGGTCCCTTGGGAAGAATGACCCCATCGAAGAATATATGTTATGATCCATAATCAAATCTTCCTTAAAGCCACTTCATTTTTCCAAGGGTCAAATCACAATCTACAGGGAGTTGAAGGTATGTATGATTCAACTTTCATTCTCTCCATGATTGAGAATCCTCTGGCACTTTCCAAAGGTCTTCCACTCATAATCTTTCATGATTTGGCATAAGGAAATGGACGTCCTGTAGAGTGTTCTCTTGCAAGAGGGGTGACATATGTTACCAAGAATCTAACCAAAAGAAGGCATTATGACCCCCCCTACAATTCCCAGAAAGCGTGGACTTGAATAATACCACGATTCTCTCAAGATGCATTCCATATTGAGGATCCATTGATTTGGTCATTCCATCTTATGATATTTGCTTCCTCTGTATTTGGCGTATATTTGTTCCACCAGAATCGGGCCTAGAGGTCTTATGGTTGCTTCAATCAGTGCCACTAGGTCTTGGCTCCTATCACTTCATTAAGAATACAAGTATATTTAACACCAATACCACCTAAGAGATTTGGTTTGCAGATCTTGTCCCATCCAACCAGGGCCCATTTCTTCTTTTCATTGTTTCCCTGCCAAAGAAAAATTCTTCGTGTACTTTGAATGTTTTTTGACACTGCTTTAGGGGATACAAGAGTTGAGAATAGATAAACATGAATGGCTTGGAGAACATATTTAAGAAGCACTAGTCTCCTGGATATGTTGAGGGATCTAAAGGTCCATGATTTGAGTCGATTGTGCATGGAATTGAGGATGGATTCCCAAGAGTTGTTTCGAAGGATATTATCAGTCAAAGGTACACCCAAGTAATTAGATGAAAGAGAGATCTGGGAGAAGACAATAAGGTGAATGATGTGATTTTGGATGGCCATAGGTGTATTAAAGAAGAAAATTTGTGATTTTTCTTGGTTGATGGAAGTGCCTGAGGCATCACAAAAATCCTTGAGAATGTTGTTGATTTTTGGGGCCTCTTTTGTTGTTGGGGACCCCATCATCATGGTGTCATCCAAAAACTGACTGTGAAATATGGTTGGGTGAATTTCATGCAAGGGTATACCCTCGAGAGTGTCGTCAACAATGGAGGATTTGATATAACGGCTTAATCCTTCATCCATGATGAAAAAAGGGAAAGGGGAAAGAGGGTCACCTTGGCTGATGCCTCTGGACGGAGAAAAGGTTTTTGATGGGACACTATTCACAAGGATAGAGAAAAAGGTAGAGGAGGTAAGATTAAGGATCCATTCAATCTAGTCACTACTAAAGCCAAAGGAAGCAAGGAGGGATCACATGTATTTCCAACTGAGTTTGTCAAAATCCTTAGAGAGATCAAGCTTGATAATCATCTCAAGTGTTCTGGTGGTTTTTAAGGAATGAATTACTTCGTGTGCTAGAATAATATTGTCTAAAATTTTCCAACCTTAAACATATCATGTTTTCTTTTTTGAAATAGTTAAAGGAAGGATGGGCTTGAGACGAAGATCCATTACCTTAGTAATAATCTTGTAGATGACGTTACAAAGAGAAATGGGCCAAAATTTATTTGGATTGGTGGCTCCCTCTTCCTTGGGAATCAGAGTAAGGAATGTGGCATTGAGAGCTAGAAGGACTCCTCGGTTGACTCTTGAATCTTACACAAGTTGTCAGAATTCTTCTCAAATCATTTACCAACAGTGGTGGAAGAAATACATAGTGAAGTTGTTCGGTCCAGGATATTTCCCTGGCTTGATCCACTTCTTCAACTGATATTGGTCTTAGCAGAGGTTCATTTTGTTATGCAATGATTAGGGAGGGTATCTGTTGAGTTATTTTGTGAATTGTTTTTGAGTGGTCGAGACATGGTTCAGAGAGAAGGCCCTTGAAGTGGTTGACCAGTTCTTGTTCCATTCCCTCATGGTCCATGATTTTTTGACCATGTTCATTCTATAGCCTTGTAATTTTGTTGTTATTCCTTCTCTGGATCATGGATATTTGGAAGAACTTTGTGTTCTTTTCTCGTTATTTTAGCCATTGCGCTCTGTATTTTTGGTGCCAAATAATTTCCTCTTGGGAATACCTCTCTTTCAGTTTTTTCTTTAAGTTTTGTTTCTCCGCTTGAAGATATTCTGAGTTGCCTTAGGTAATGATTTGTTTATGTATTTCTTCCATGCATTGCTCCATGGATTTGTGGGCCTGAAACATATTGAAAAACACATTTTTGTTCCATTCTTTGATCTTCTATTTGAAGTTCTTCAAATTTTGCTGGAATTTGTACATGAGGGTACCATGTGAGACATCAGCCTCATCCCACCAAGATGGGGTGTTGTTTTGGAAGTCAGGTGGGTTAACCAAAAATTTTTTACTCTGAAGGGTTTACTATGTGGGGAACTTGAGACGTCTATCCAAAGCTAAATAGTCCAATGGTTTGATCCCAAGTGTGGAAGAATGATTGCTTATAGTAATCGGCCTTCTGGAACTAGTGATTATGAAATGAGGAACCTATTTATCTTGCAGGAAACCTGATGAGAACCAAACCATTTTTTGGACCAAGTATAGACTCCATTAACTGTATTTAGATCGACCAGATGTAGATCCTCTATTATCTTATGGAATATGGTGTTGTCATTATCTAATATCCTAATTCCCCCTCATTTTTAATCCAGAGAGACTATTATGTTGAAATCGCCCCTAGAATCCAATGACAGTTTCCAACAATGTTATTCAGACTTCATGGGATTTTGAGGAATGCCTCATTTTCCCGAGTCGAATGTCATCCATATACATTTGTTATGATTCCTTCCTTGTTGGATCTGATGGATCTGTATTGCGTTGTAATAGACCAGGTGGTTGAAAATAAATTCTCCATTATATTCGTGTTCGGATTCCAAAATATTGCAATGCCTCCAGCCGCCCCTCTAGAATCGTTATAAATGAAGTTGTTCGACCTCCAACACTTGGAAAGAGTGTTCTCAGTTTTTTCTTGAGTAAATTTGGTCTCTTGAAGGAGTAATATATCAATATTTTTTTCCAAGATACTATTTTAGAGAATTCATTGCTTGGTTATACCATTTAGGACTCTTACATTCCAAGAGATGATCTTCATGAGGAGGGTGGTGGTGGGGAAAGAAATAATCCCTCTGTGAGATTTTGTATCTAAAAAAAATAATCATGAAGGATCCTACCTCCCCAATGAGTTGTTTCGTGGATTTTATTCCTCATCTTTTACTTTCCTTTGATGATTTGCAGACTTCTTTTCTTGGATTTTGATGAATTCCTAAGATTCCCCCAAATCTAGAGGTTGCTCCAGCCATGGAGTTTAATATACTTTGTGGAATTTTCGTAGTTTTTCCAAGGGTATTGAATGTAGATATTTGTTATTGTATGCCTCCTCAATATTTTTCATATCTACATCAGCTAATTCCTTTTCATCCAATACCATTTCTGCATCTCCTCCATCCTCTGTGAGTTGATCTTCTTCAGGTAAAATTGATGATGGAATGGGATGTATTTTTTCTACGATGGGCTCTTCAATCACCTTGGTTTTACCTTGATTATTCTTAGTGTTTGTATAGTTATGTGGATCTTCCACCACTTGAGAGTCTGGCAGTTGGTTTAAGATTTCAAATGAGTTGCTTGTTGTTGGCAATTTTGATGGCCCAGGGGATGATTTTTTTGGGGTTGTTCTTTTTCTCCCTAGTACTTGAGTGAGGTCGTCTTTGGGATTTTCTACTACTCCACTTGCTTCTTTTGGGGGGATGTTGAGGGGAAAAAATCTAAATATATGGCCATGTTCATGACACTTGCAGTAATGGAATGAAATGTGCTCGTAATCAATGGTTTGTGTCTATTCCTGATCTCGAAATTCCAAAGTTATCGAGCCAGGAAGGGGCTTGGAAATTTTCATATAAACATAGATCCGAGCATAGGAAGGGTAGAACCTATGACAAGTGGCTTCTGTTGTTTTGACGTATAGACCCATGGTATTTCCTATTCCTTCTATAATCTCACCAAGACAAAATTATTACGGGAGAGAGTATAATCAGATCCATATCGAGGAATATCAGATCCTCTTTTTCTGGGATGAAGCACTTCATCCAATAGTGAATATATAAGACTGTGGAATTGAAGAAGTATGGTTCACCTTCAAAAACCCTTCCTTTGTCCTCCAGGCTGCGAAATATAGTCGTGAAGAATCCCTTTGATCCAAGCTGCGAGTAAAAGTGTCCTTTGGGATTCCACCAGGTCTGGATTCATTTGGTCAGATCTCTTTCCGATGGCCATAGTCCAAGAAATTTATCGATCAAGGCATGTTCATTCATGTATTTTGTTTTTTCTGCAACTCTAGTTGAGCTGAATACATATTTGGGAGACGCTAAGGCTTGAGGAATTCACTTACTCAGCTCCCATATCCGATCCAACTTTGGATGGGAGGTTTCGGCTTCAAGCTCCATGGATTTACCCTTATTCATCTCTTCATGATAAAGTTGATCTTTCAGGTGTGGCGGTGGCTCAAATGGTATCCAAGAGTCCCTAGTACCCTTTGGTTCATTTGTTGTCACATCACTATAGGAGGGTGATCGCGCCCCCTCAACCTCTACCATAATGAGATCCCAAGGCATGATCAGACGATTGTCGCATGATTGCAGCTGGGGTCCACGTCGATTACTAGAACCCTAATCTTATAAGACCATTCAAACCCTAAGTAAATCTCTTTTCCATGACTCAACAACACTTATTTTGTTTCCACACAACTGTATGAATACTATTAAATATCTCTCTAAATTGATTTTAACCTTAGATTTATCAAGAGTCGAGAGATCAAATATTTGAAAGTGTAAACATTGTTTACATTACAAAAACTTGTAAATTGTTTGCATGTCGAGGGATTAGATTCCTCTCGATGCTTGCTATATTCGAGGTTAAGAAGGATCTAATGTGGTTATATATATATATATATATATATATATATATATATGTTTCTCTACTAATGACAAAAATGAGGTTATTTTCAATGTTTGCTCTGATGATTTTTTCACATTATTTACAATGTTAGATAGGATGTGGTAAATGAAGTTTTCTACCATTATTATATCAACTTCATTAATTACAAATAAAAAAACAAAGTA
Organism: Picea engelmannii; assembly: GCA_009831015.1. NCBI lineage: Eukaryota > Viridiplantae > Streptophyta > Pinopsida > Pinales > Pinaceae > Picea > Picea engelmannii. The sequence continues at coordinate 111,011 of ML787712.1, read as the reverse complement.
AATGGTGTTCTTCATGACACTCTTTGGAATATATATATATATATATATATATATATATATATATATATAGAGAGAGAGAGAGAGAGAGAGAGAGAGAGAGAGAGAGAGAGAGAGAGAGAGTCAAAATGGTTAAATTGTATTGAGTCAAAAGTTGTTTCTTTACTTGTTCATTGGATAATTTTAAGGGGAAAATGACTCTTTATTTGTATAGTCATCTCCCCTCCCTAAAATGAGATGGGAGACAATTGATCATAGAGAATCCTTTTGTTTCTTACATTTTTATCATTCCAAAAGAGTCTGGATAGATCTAGATCAATTACTTACATAAGATATGACAAAAATGATACATACTAGATTAGAATTGGCTAAGTTATCACAATGTTATACAACCAAGAAAGGCCAAATGAGGCATCTCTCTCCTACAAACTCCTTTTAGCTAAAAAACAAATTTTGGATACCTAGGAAATGTCTCTCATTTCCTAGTTTTCCATATGTTTTCAATTAGATTTCCTTCCCCAAGTGAGCTAATGTGAGGTGTAGGGGGTGGGTTTTTCAAGATGACTTTGAGGACTATCCTTTCTTGTTTCCTTTCCATTCTTTTTTCTTCCCTTCCATGAAAACAACAAGCTCAACATGGAATATATGTTGTTCAATTTCTTTTGGTGGAGATGGAGGATCTTCAACTATTTCAAGGGATACTATAGTTGCTTCATTCCCTAGTATATTTTACTTTGTGGGGATGGGTGTTCCTTTTTATGAATGATTCTCACCTCATTCCTTGGGATTTTTAAAGGCCTCGAAGTCTCCTAATGGTTGGAAGTAGTTTATGCCACTACAGAGGCCAATATTGGTGGATTTTGGGTTCCTAGGTTGTGCCTTCTTTTTTTTGTTGATCATCAGTTTGAAAGATATCTAGTCACCTTCCTTTCCTTACTGTAGGATTCTAATCAATGGAGTCATAAATGAGTTCTACTTTGAGTAGTTAGATGGAGGAGAGTTTAGAAAGGTAGGAGAGAAATCTCACGAGTAGTGATTCACAAAGTGGTTGTAGGTATGACACACATTGTGTATAGGTATCTATTCATAGTCTATTTTTTTGTAATAGTATAGTCATTTAGCTAAAGAAAAATGGCCTCTAGAATTCCCTTGTCCAAATTTGTTTCCATATAGATGCAAGGACATGAGTATTATCCCCAATTTGGTTAAGATGTCGTGATGAATTTCTCTAAGCGTTACAAAATGAGCCCATTTTTTTACTTTATTTTTTTATGAGTATTCTTTGTTAACTTGTTCAATTTGATCATCTTCTCGATCATTTTAACATATGAAATATTTTCAACCACATTTTTTTTTTGTAATTTATTATAAAAGTCACAATAAAAGTTTAAATGTTGGTCATAATATAGGTCACAACTAATGGCAAACAAAAGGTTGATAAACTGGTTAAAAACCTCTTTATGAATGAAAAAGAGGCTTTTTAAATGAGAGTATTTAGTAAGATATGCTTTGCATTTCACTTGAATATAATGGTGAATAAACAAAAAATTAAACATTTCAAAGAGGATCTATATTCTTCCATTCCAAATAGGGGAGAAGAGCATAAAATATAATGTAGAAAAGATGGTGAGACGATATCAACATTTGTATCGAGGTAAGGGTTTTAAAGAATTAAGGTTTCAAGTTATGTTTTTTCATTTTAAATCTATTTAGATAATAATTAAATATAACCCCTAACACACCAACCCCATTTGTATTCATACATAGATAAAGAATGGATAACATTTATGATATCTCTAACTAATCTCTTTGTGATATTAGAGGATATTTTAGGCATGTCTCAAGATTAAAATGATGTATGGAAAATAGTTGATGATTTACATCTAGGAGTTACCTAGACAACCAATATTGTAAAAGTGGTAACTAATTTTTGTTAGTTCTTCACATATTCATAATGGTGAAATTATCATCATCTTGTATAACCATGGAGATCAAAAAGTTTAAAGAACAAAGAGGTTATTGAACAAGAATGGCATCACAACCAATAAGGCATATTAGCATGCACTCTCACGTAATTAATATTCACAGGGTCAATGAAATTGCAATCTTTACAAACTTCGAATTAATTTGTAAAAAAATTTAGGGTGAATGTAAAGATAAGGCCGAACATCTCATACCATTGCATTTGGTGGTAAGGTATATTGTGAAACATTTCTTTACTTTTCATATACATATAATGGTAGAGGAGGATATCATGTTGAGGCCAAACAAATGTTCTCATTTCTAGTGTTTAATTTTTCCAATACAGACGTTGGTTGTTAAATCTTATCACCAAGTTCAGTTCTAGCTACCTCATGGTCTCATCGCTTTTTCTTTCTAGTTGGCATACTCTTTCTAGTTGGCATATTTTAGTCATGTTTATTTCTATCCATCTCGAGAACTTTTCCTCTTTGTGAATTTATATTTTTGGATGCCTTTCGAGGCAAGTTTTCATAGGTTGGGTATTTTTCCCTTCCATCCATAACTCATGGTAGTTGTATTCAAAGCCTTTTTTATTGTATAAAATTCATGTACTTTCATGATTTTGTTTTAATGGAATTATGAAGCATTTTGTCAAAAACAGAAATTTGTATACTTCTTATATATTCGATGAAGAAATTTGCTTCATGTACAATAACTCATTGCGCCATGGAAAACATACACAAGATTTATATAATTAAAAATATTATCTCAAATGTAAACCCAAAAGTTACATCCTCAAATTAGATATTTATTTATGATCTTCATCATATATATCATTGGTGCCCGAAGTTGTTGTGGGAATATTAGTGTTCATGAACATTCATCTACCTCTAGGCACATGTGGAATAACAAACAATGTTTCCTACTCTAAAACTGATGGTGAAAGAAAAATCGCCTATAGTGACTTGGCCACACATATGGCTAATTTTTAATTGATAAAAATTTATTTGAGTCAATTGAAAAGAGATGTACATTTTTGTCTATCCTTACATGAGATCTATAAAAGGTTTCAAACCACTTGCATTTGAGTGGTATTGGGTTAAATGATTCACTATATTCTATCTCAGTAATTTTTTATATGGTTCCCACATATTCCAATTCATTATCAATGTCTATCTGATATGAAGCACATGTGTTACTGATATGTAAGAATGCTACCATAACTCCACATTTTTGTGTCTTTTGCTTCTAATATTTTTTCTCTACCCAAAAATGATGGTGGTTTGCATACATTGAAGGGCACAAACATATATGGTATATCGTTTGAAAGGATTTCAAATGTATGTGATATAAGTGATGACAAGATTATGAAAAAAAAAAAAAAATTATATGCATGACAAGATAGTTGTTTTCATAATTTGAACATGAATATGAACATTATTCGTTGTTCTTTTTTTCTATTTTTTTTTTTGGAAAAAAAATCGCTCAATTATATTATATAATATAATTTTTTTACAAAATACCAAATCTTCTCCAAAGAGTTTTCCACATATTTTCAAAGGAGATAGGCAAAAACTGTTTATTAGAGCCCATTACAAAAACTTTCGGTCATCTTCAAAAGAGTCTTTAGGAAATCCTTAGGAAAAAGAATCCAGATACCACTTCAAAGAGAAGGATCTATTCTTGTTCTTACCAACAGAAACAAACAGGAAAAAAAAAACTAAGCAAAAGAAGCTCCAAGAGACTGAGCTAACTAGAAGATGAGAACCCTAGGAAAAAGATAACAGATTTTGAAATGACTCCTTGGGCCAGCTGCTCCATTGGTCCACTTTTGATAATATAGATTACCTTCAGAATCCTCCAAAGCTTTCTTAGATAATGAATCATCTTCAATGTTGAAGTTTCTGTAAATATGTTGAAAAGTGATTTTGCGAAAAATCCCAGTCAGCTTTGAAATTCTAGCTTTCCATCCCTCCAAAGTGCTCACCTGTAAGATGCCCTCTTTCTTTAGCCAATCGATAACCACCTTTGAGTCAACTAGTAAATGAAGATCAGGAAGTAATAAAAACTCAGCAAGCCATAGTGAAGCCCAGGCCCCCATGAGTTCTGTGTCGAGTTCAAATTGGTAGAGATCAAAATATCCTTTAGTAGCTTGTCTTTTGGGTAAGAAATGTTACAAAGAGGAAGAGCTAAAATCTTATATATCATTGTCTTCATCGACAGACTAGTATCCTCAAACAAATCTTTATTCCTCTCTTGCCAAATATACCATATAGAATAGGTTTCTATATAAGTAGGGACTGATTTATCCTTAATCCAGCTCTGCATACATTCCAGAAGAGTAAATCCTATCCAGCTCCTCTTTAATCTTAATTCCATATATAATGCATTCCAAACAAAATAGTAAAAGGACATGTAATAAAAATGTGATTAACAGATTCACATTCTGATTTACACAGTGAACAACATCCCGGGCCAGTCCAACCCCTTTTTTGAAGTATGTCCCAGGTTAATATTTTACCTTCCAGGGCCAACCACACAAATAATTTTACATTTAGTTGTATTTTCCACTTCCACAGCTTTTGTTTCCAGAAATCCACTTTCGATAATCCTTTCGCCGAGATAAGACTTGAGTAAAGGTTCTTAGCCGAAGGTTTTCTTGAATTGTTGCCTCCTAACCACAAGAGAGTATCCTTCTTATCTTGGATTAGTGCACCCGACGTTGATAATGCACTTCTAAACTCTTCCCATTCTTGCGCTAAGTCCCTTGTCAAATGCAAATCAATACTACTGATCCAAGAGGATAGCAATGAATGATCATCTAAAAGCTTATTGGCCTTAGCAAGTGTGAGAATATTCTGGTCCTTTAACTCCAACAACACATTTCTCGAAAGGAAAGAGTGATCCCCCATACCTAGGATTCTATCCTTTCCTAAGAATATAGAATGCCCATTTCTGAGAATCCATCTTAATCCATGCAGAATCAGAAATAAGACTTTTTAAAGTCCTAACCAGATTCTAGACAATCCGTTCTTTTTAAAAGACTTAATTCTGAGCCAATTAGTGATAGACGTCTGATAAAGATATTTGTCCAACATTACTCTGTGCCATATGCCTTCACCCATAAGAACTCGCCAACACATACTAGCTTCTAGGGACTTACTGAAGTCAAAAATATTATGAATTCCCCACCCCCTGAAGGAGATTGGAAGGGATAATCTCTCCCAACTACAGAGATGCATCGAATGGGAAACACCATTCCTTTTCCACAAGAAGTTGAACATACGATTTCTAAGGATTTTCAGGATCGATCCTAGAACAATCGCTAGTGACATCCAATAAATAGGTTGGCTAGAGAGCACCGCTTTCAAGAGCATAAGGTGCCCGCCTAAAGAAAGCCACCTAAAGCACCGATTGTTTATCTTCTTTTCCACTTTTTTAATCAACCAAAGCCAATCCTCCAAAAGCGAAGCTCCAACTTTCAGATAAAAACCAAGGTATTTGAAGCCTTGCTCTAACTCGATAAAATCATATGGAAAGAGAGCTTTGAACATAAACAGTTCCTGTTCAGTCAAACCTGATTGATGGAACGTTGATTTTGTTACATTTATCAATAGACTAGATGTCAAACTAAAAATTTTGAGAACTTTATCTATTTCCCACCACTCATGAAATGCAACACCTATCATTATAATAACATCATCCACAAAGAGAATATGAAGGATTTTAATGGAATTTGAAACTTGTATACTAGACAGTTTACCTTCTCTTTGACTGTCTTTGAGTAATAAGCTCAGACTTTCCATCACCAAGATAAACATAAGCAATGAAAGGGGGCATCCTTGCCTCAATCCCAACACTTTTGAAGAACTTTGTAGCTTCACTATTAATCAAGATAGAATAAGAGGAACATACCACACAGCTCATTATCCAGTTAGTCATTTTACAATCTAGTCCAATTTGCAAAAGGAGAATGCACAAGAGATCCCAATTAACACAATCATAATCTTTTTGGAGATCCATATTTAGAATCAAAGACTTAGATTTTTTCTGGTTTATACTATGGATACATTCTTGAACTGTGCCTATAGCATCCTGAATTTGCCTTCCCTGCAGAAAGCCCAACTATTCTTTCGAAAGAGATCTAGAAAGAATAGGTTTGATCTGATTCTCTATGATCTTTGAAATAATCTTATAACAGAGGTTACACAATGATATCGGCCGAAAATCTCAAAAAAGACGAGGCTTGTTCACTTTTTGGATTAAAGTGAGAAAGGTAGAATTTAGTGCTCCAGGAATAAAACCCAAAAGTCTAGACTCTTCAATCATTTCCAGGATATCATCTCCCACCAAGTCAAAGAAATGCTTAAAGAATTCCACAGTCCATCCATCAGGGCCTGGACTCTTATCTACTTTTAGACTTGAAAGGATTTTCTTCAGTTCATCTTTATCCACTGGTTTATAGAGAACCTCTAACTCTGATTCCAAAATCATATTCGGGAATAAGGAAGCCACTTTAACTTGATCAACCTTACTTATATTCACTAGCTTATTATAAAAATCTTTAAAATATTTAGCAGCTGTTAATTTAAGATTTTCCTAGCATTTGTAAACTGTACCCCCCTCATCCTGTATTTCCCAAATGAACTTTTGATTTCTCCTGTAGCTTGCATAGCTATGAAATAATTTTATATTTAGGTCCCCACTTTGTATCCATATGGCACGGCTTCGTTGTCGCCACTGTTCCTCGATATCCTTTAATAAAGTATTCCTTTCCCACTCTAAATATTTTAAAGAATGGTCTCTCATATTCAGACAGGTCCCCTCCAATATATTTTGTAATCTAAAGGAGATTTATTATTCAAGACTAAAAAGACTTGCATTCTTTAGGCTATTGTAATTCTTCTGCCAGATTTTTGTACTCTTGTTTAGATCTTTCAACTTCCAAACCAACCTCTTATGTTTACAAGGTTCCCTAAGATACAAGGGATCAATCCACAAATTATGAACCGGTGTATAAAACTCTTTATCAATCCTCCAAACTGGATTAAAATTGAAAGGAATTGTTGTGTACACTAACGGTAAATCTAGTTGTAAAAGGATTGGCGCATGATCAAAGATAAAGGGAAAATATACCCAAGATCTAAAAATACCACTGGATAACACTAAATATTTGGAAAGAAGAAATTGATCCAATCTCTTTGCTATGAAGGCATCACTCACTCTGCCATTTCTCCACGTGGGAACCAGTTTCCCCAGCTGAATGTCTATAAGTTTTTTATTGCAGAAGAGATTAGTAAAGAAAGTATGCAATGAACCAAGGTTTGATCAACTACCCCAACTTTCACCCGCCTTCAAAGTCAAATTCATATCTCCAACTAACACAAGATTTTTCAAAGACAACAGACCTGTTGCCTCTACTCTTTCCCATAAATATTTTCACTCAATACACGACCCATATATATTAAGAAGATTAAAAAACCTTTTGGATCCAAGACAATATCCTGTCAATAAAATACCACCACAAGTTAGGTAGGGCATTAGATTAAAAAATGAAGGATCCCATGTAGCTAGTAACCTGCCAAAAGTACCAACTGAATTAACTGTGCAAACAAGCCACTTCAGCCTCAAAAATTGAAAGAAGCATATTGCCTTTTTAGCGTTTACTAAGGTCTCTTGAAAAAAAACAATATTTGGACATGTTCTTTCCATAACAGTACGTACCAAGGAAAGTTTAAGGATGCCTCCAGTACCTCTTAGGTTTAGTGAGAGAAATAACATCATTTTGTTCTTGCCAAGGCCTTCAAAGCTCTACGGGCCCTACCATCAGTAGGAAGAAGAGAAGCAGAATCTTCTTTTAATTCAGTACTGGTTTTTTTTTCTGGCACTGCAAGTTTTTATAGGGGAGAGCTCAATTCCCAACCCCCGTGACCAATAAAATTCATTCCCCCCTTCTCCGACCGAGCCATGAGAGGTATTGTCTTTACCACTTTCTACGCAAGGGTCAATGGGTTTTTTCCCGAGAAAAGTAGGTAAAGGAACCGAAGCTTCTCTTCCACGTAGAAAGGATATAAAATAATCCAAAACTGTAGAAAGGGTAGATTCGTCCTCCTCAGGTTCCCTATACCCAGGTGGCACAGGATGGATGGCCGTCAAAATATGACTGTTATCCTGATTGTTACAAGTCTCATGAGAAAAGGAAGGTTCAGGAGAAGAAATTCCAACAGAGGCAAGATCTTTCTCGAGTAAAAAAACATCTGAAGGACACACCAGTTCCAAGGGCGAAGTAACCATTAGAGGGGAAGGTAAGGTAGAGTTTACCCTTGGGGAACAAGCATAGTTCTGTGAAACTTCAGAATACTTTATAGGTGGACAAGCAGACTTAGAGATAGAGTTCTTCAGCCAAATAGAAGAGCAAACTGAAAGACGCTCCAAAACAGAAAGGGAATTGAAAAAAGTGGGATAGTGCAACTGCAACTTACCGATAGTAGATTCGGCTGCCTCCAAAAATATTTTATCAATCCTGTCATCTCTACTTCCTTCAAAGCCATAAAATCCAATGTCCATCGAAGAATCTGGAGTACTATTAGGAATTAGGAAATTCTTTATCTTCAAGAAGCTTTTCTTCTTCCCTAAATCCTTTACAGTCTCTCCTCAGATGAGAAGTACTTCGAAAAAATATGCATCTGAAAGGTAACCCGAGGTAATCTAATCTTTGTTGATGGAAAAAACCATGCCATTCAATCTCCATAGTAGCTAGCATACCCAAGTGTACATCCATTTCGACCAGAACTTTTGCGACTTTTCTATTTGTCGACTCTAAATTCTTTTTATCCACCATTATCAAGTTCTCTAGATTGTTTTCGATAGCTATCAATGCACCCTCATTCCATAAATACAGATGGAGTCCAGGAAGAAATACCTAAATATGTCTTACCAAGAAATACTCAATTTCCGGGCTGAAGGCAAGTCTCCACCTTTTGAGCATAAGGCTATTCTTCCCATTAATCCACTTCCTACTTAACAGTAACTCTGCATCTTTAGGGGATGCACAAATAATACCAACCCAACCTTTATTTAAGAATATTATCTTCAGAAGATACCCTAACACTGGAACCCATACCCATTCTATCCAAACAGTGAAGCTTTCCATAGAAAGGTTGTTGTATGCAAGTCTTCCAACAAGACCACAGATCACCATTCTACATGAGTCCTCTAAACCAACGTCATCTCCCAGTACTAACCTTTTAACAGTATTCTTCACCATCCACTGTCCCGTATGCTTATGGGCCGACCTTTGCTTGGGAACATTTGAAAAAAAACAAGAATCACTACGCTTATCCGAGGAACCAGAAGTCGACCTCTCCTTTGAAGACTTGAAGTTGCATGATGGCTCTAAAAGAGCTGCAGGAGGGTAACCAAAGAAGGTTCGGCTGAAAGTAAAGAGTTACAATGAAGAGATTTAGCAGTCACCTGACTCCCCAAGGGAAGAGTCTCTTTGGACGAAGGCTTCGAAACCTCTCTTGGCGAAATAAGAAAAGGATAAGTATTATTTTCCTTCCAAATATCCTCCAGTGGTTCATTTAAGAGTGCATTAACTGTTGGACACACCTACCACACTTAGAGGGGGGGTGAATGAGTGTGGTGCTCTTTTTCCCAAAACTTCCCTCTTGCACAAAAACTCATCAATTAGCATTTTACAACATTTATTCATTACCCATTGCTATCATTTATAACCAGTTATATGTAGGCACATATCAGCAACATATATCAGCAATATATCATCAAGAAGTCATCATCACAATGGACACAAAGAACACAAGATGTATGTACAATTTTCTTTTTGTTATGGACTACAATCCTTGGGTTTATCAGCAACAACTGAATAGAGTACAACTCTACAAGAGCACCAGCTCTATATGTAAGACTCATCTTACACCCTCAGCACCAACTGAGATGAGGCAACAATCCTCAACATATATCAATCTATCAATAGGTACGCGACCTGTCAGTAGTGCAGCATGCGTGTGCACACACCCTGGATCACTACAACCCACGTGTGAACGCAACCAATGTATAATGCAACAAACATATGCCTATGAGAAACATGCCCAGATCCTCTGCAACCTGCAATCACTTTCTCTTCTGTCTTCAACTGTCCAAACTAACTCACAGCCAGTCACAACACATCCAAGCTCTCCAATAGCTTGCTCATGCTCCACATCAAATCAATATGAATGCTATCTCAATCATGTATAAATAACTAGTATACCATAGCAATCATGTCACTACTGAATCACAAGAGTGCTGCTCACTCCATCAACCAAATCAACCAAACTGAACCACATCATAGAAGCCATACCAAGAATGCCCTAAGCATTCACAAAATATCAAGCAATAGTATCTATCAAGATAATAATGTAACTATACCAGTGTCTAAGTGATAGATCTGAGGCCATAGAATGCAGATCTGGAACCTGCTTCATCATCCAAGAGCTTAGCACCAGCTCAAACACAAATCTCCATGATTTTATTGATTCCACACTCCCTATACACAGTCAGCCCGCGTGTACACTCACCCTATACACAGCCAGCCCACGTTTGTATGCACCCTATACACAGACAGCTTGTGTGTACATCAGAAAATAGGGTTTTCTGTGACTCCGAGACTTTTGTCGTCAAGATCTCCGACATTGCCAAAAATTTGATGCATCTATGAGATCCTCCTCTCGCTCTCTTCCTCAGAATAGATCTTCAATCATGCTCAAGAGTTCCACACCAATAAGATTCTCTCACAAGAAGATCTCCATCAATACTCCAAAAGATATTACCAAGAAGCTCTCCATTGATCCACAAAGGATT
>ML787712.1:84117-100140 GCA_009831015.1 Picea engelmannii | reverse complement strand
TTCTTGATTTTGTCACTTTACTTTATCATTTAAATAATGATTTCTTCTTTTCAAGCACTTTTACTTCTTTGACCTTGGGGGCTTCAAGCCTTCATATGGGGGTCCTCCAACTTCATAAGGCCATAACTCTCAAACCGTGAGGAGTTATGTGGCATTCCACATACCACCGGAAATGGCATGACAAGCACTATCCATCTAGGATAGTTTCACCAACAACTTCATTGATCTTCATCTCATTAGTCCACATGCAAGCTTGGGTCCTCCAACCATTCTTTTAGGATAACTCATTCCATAAAGCGTCTTCCCATGAGGGCTTTCACCATAAGGGGATCACTTTGGAGTTCATCTATTTATGCACCTTATCAACCATGATAAGACAATAATGATTCATCTTTGCAACGATTGGTTTCCACTTGGACATATAACATTCTCATCAAGGGCATCATATCAATCAATGACATCAATCAAACCAAACCATTTACATCAATGACATATGATCCAACAATCTCCCAAGTAATCAAACCATTGGCATCAATGACAACATGATCCAACATTAACCTCCTTATTAATCGCTTCTAAACCCCGGCTATCCATCCTACCTCCACTTGTAGAGCACTAAACCCAAAACAGAAAATTAAGGGCTAAGGATCCTCCGAGGCAAGAGGACAAGTCACAGAGTAATTACTCACCTGACAAACTACACAGATGAAGACCACTTGTTCCACACTTACCCTCAGCTCGAGACAAGGTGACGATAGGAAAAATAACTTCACCAACCTGGGGTTCAACTTCCAATAAAAGTAATAAATGATAGGGAGGGTGGTAAAAATAAATGGGAACCTAACTCTGGCTAATCGCTCTAGAAAGGGGGGAAAATGGCCATAAGAGATAAATAAAAGATAGACAGTATAAGAGAACCATACAAACCAGTCCATAAACCTAAGAAAGAATCCAAGTAACCTCCTCAAAGATGGCTAAACCTGTTCTTTCTTGTACACGAGTTTGAAAATCTCTGGTTTCTCGTTTCCCTCCATTACTGCTCCCCCTTACTCTGTTCTTTTTTGGCTTTCCACTTACATCAACCCTTATTCATTGTTCTTCCAAGTAGTTATATACAATTATACTTATTTATGTATTTGGTCAAGGAGAAATTTCACATATATTACCTTCCTATAGGCACATCCTCCAAGGATTATTAATGCCTCTACATGTCTTTTGAGCTTTGTCCTACATGAAATATTGAATTTATTTGATACGTGTTCTTTTACCGACCTATTAGTGTTTACCCACCTATTAGTGCAATGATTTGGCCAATGATAATGTAGTCCATTTAGTAATGCATTCCCTCAATTATTTTTTTGAATTTATTAATGTCTTCCTCTCTTTCTTGTAGTCCATTTAGTAATGCATTCCCTCAATTATTTTTTTGAATTTATTAATGTCTTCCTGTCTTTCTTTTTTTCTTTATGATAGGACTCCACTAAATATCTTGTTGCAATTGAATTATATAACATGAATTTATCTATTGCTTCTATCTCATTGAAATTCATACAAGAACAAATTAAATAATTAAAATCAAATGATGTCATTAGATATTAAGCTAAGTGTACTCCATTGATAAAATATTGTGATGATCATGATTAATCATATTAATTTTCTTATAAATATGAAATTTGTATAATCATGTAACACCTCGTGGTGTGTGCACTTATGACATGAGTTTTCATTATGGAAGATGGTATTTTTAACTATGGATGATGGTCTCTTTACAAATTATTGTTATACTAGTTACAAGTATCATTTCTTTATGGATGATGGTTGAGTTTTCCTTGGTGAGTAGTTGTTGATATATTTCACTTCGGTAACATGTGATGTGTTCCCATTAGATTTTATTATTAAGAGTTTATACCCAATGATGTCTATCCTTTGGCTAGACTTATGTGTTGATGAAACTCATGGTGAATTGTTGATTATACCCTTGATGAATTATGATGAATAAATCTTATCTAACACATTATTAGAAGGTGATCTGGGTGGATCTTGGTGATAATCCACCTTTTCCACTGAATCGACGTTTTTGAGCCTGTGGTTTTGATAAACCATGATATTCACCCTTTTGATGGGGAATGTAATGTAATGACATATCCATTTGTTAATTACAACCATAAAGAAATGATTGTCCAATGGTATTATGTGCATTCCTACAACGTTAATGCATTGGATCCCATTAGAACTCTGTAGTTAAGCGCACTTGGGATGGGTGACCTCTTGGGAAGCCCTAGTTTTTTACATGCATATGGAATTTTTACATCATGGGAATTATTCTCCTCTCACTCTCTCATATATAATCGAGGTGAAGGAGGTCCTATGAGCATGCAATGGAGTGTGATGTAATTATTATTGCAAATGAGCGTAGTTGGGATCCCTTTCTCTTTAGAGATAAGATACCACCATTATATCCAGTTTGTGTTCTAAAATATTCTGTTATTCATTAATAGAAGTTGGGTTTCATTATATTTATGTGTTCTCTGCTATATTTTCATTTGTATATGATTTCGTTCTCAACATAATCCAGATCAGTGGTATCAAAGCAATCGTCTCCTTGTTATTTCTTGATGCATGTCCCCAACGAGTTCATGGTATAGATATTTGGGTCTTGAGCTAGTTTCACTTGGGGATGACCACTCTCGTCATCCTAAGCAATCTCCCATGGAAAAATAAAATATATATGACATAGCAAGAGATATTTTCAATATTTTTCTCGAGGAATCCCTTGCACGATAGAGGAACAAGATGATGGAAAACTTCACTTAGATCATTCGACAACTATCGATGGTGGCCAAGGCATATTCAACAAGCAACCATTTCGAAGGTGCAACGCCCTTAAAGGTACAATTAAATTATGATATCCCCTAATTTGAAGGTTAGATAAATGCAGATACTCTAGAGAAATGGTTGAATCTACTAGAAGGTTATTACTATGTCCAAAGTTTTTATGATGGAGAAAAGATCACCTTCACGCTCATTAAATACCTTCCCCATGTCAAATCTTGGTGGGAAGGTTACTGGGAGAGGCACATCATGGATGATTCTATGCCAATAGAAAGAGAACCCACCTCGGCATCCTTTGTGGATGCCCTCAAGGAGGAGTTCTACTTTGTTGAAATCTACGATGACTAGTATATGAGGTGGATGACTCTACATCAAGAGAGAGATCAAACATTTCCAAAGTATACCAACATCTTCCATACCCTATGTTCAAAGTTGGGTATTCAATATTCTAAGAGACACCTAGTTTTGAAGTACCGCAGTGGCCTACATAGGTACATCCAAATAGATATGGATTTTTGGGACATCTCCTCTCTGGGAGTTGCTTATCGATATGCTGACAAAATTGAGCATAACATTAAGCAACGAAATAAGCGACAGTTTGGGTATGCAAATATACAACAAAAGAAGCACGAGAAAGGCGGCTCTAACTTACAGAACAAGGGACAAAAAAAGGAAGTCCAACCTCAAGATATCTAGTCCCAGATGCATGAAAAGAAGGGTAACAGGAAGATGAAGAAGGAAACTAGAAAGTGGTGTGATTTCCACAGAATCCACTGGCACAATACTAATGATTGCCACTCGAAATAGTCATTTTTGGTCGAGCTTAAAGAAAAGGAGTCACACCCTAACTCAGAATCTAAATCAGAACAGGGAAATCAGATCATCGATGCAGAACCCATTGGTACCATCACAACCACAAAGATCCAACTAGATGAGTCAGAGGAGCTTGAGGAGGGGGAGTGCCTCTTCCATTCACAGATGTGGATGAATGGGACCCAACTACATTTCATTGTTGATAGTAGGAGCCAGAAGAACCTGATCTCAGTCGAGGTCATCAAGAGATTGAAGTTTTCGAGAATGCCACACCCAAAACCATACACCATTGGTTGGTTGAGACAAGGACGAGACCTTCACATCAACCAATAGTGTCATTTGTCCTATAGCATCAATCCCTTCAAAGATAAGGTACTGTGTGATGTTTCCCCACTTGAAGTCTAGGATGTTTTCTTAGGAAAACCATATATGTGGAAACTTCATGCTTCTTATGAGTCTTGACCTCGCAGTGTCATTGTTACTTTGGGGGGTCATCTCTATAGGATACCAAAGGTAGGTATGACTATTTCCATTTCATTGATCTCGACAAAATAGTGCTACAAAGTAATCTCTCAGACCATAAATTTTTCCCTCTTCATGATCCATATAAAATTTGAGTAGAAGGTCACTGTGACCACCACAGCCTAGACCCAAGACCTTTTAATACAACAGAAGCATGTCGATAATATTGTAGGAAAACAAAAAGATATTTTATCACCTATGACGGTCCCTCCGCACTACTAAGTCAATAATTCCATTGACTTGGTGCCCAGTGCGCCCTTACCCAATGGTCCAATCTACAGATGCTCCCTTCCAAAGAATGAGAGTCTTCCATATGTTCAACATAGCTATAGTAGAGCCCTTCATAACTCTATTGGCCACTACCCTTTTAAGGGGTTCTTTGGGTTCCATTCATTAGACCCCATTGATATATCTCTTCCTATTGCATATTCATCGACAAATTCCTCCCACACTCAAACCAAGGAAGATCATGTAACCAAATTTGTTGAATGGATCTAGCACCTCCAACAATAGGTTCATGACATCCTTCAATAGGCTAATGTCAAGTACAAGTAGGAAATCTACTTCAACAAGGAAAATGGCTCACCAAGGTTTAGATTCAACAAAAGTTTCCCCATCTCTCAAGGGAACTTGACACAATGGGGACCATTCCTTCCTAGGGAAAAGGACTAATCAGGGTGGATCTCAGTGGCCATCCACCGTTTCCACCGAATCAACGTTTTTGAGCCTGTGGTTTTGATAAACCATGATATTCACCCTTTTGATGGGGAATGTAATGTAATTCCATTTCCATTTTTTAATTATAACCATCATGTAATGATTTCCTAGTGGTGTTATGTACATGCCTACAACATTAATGCACTAGATCCAATTAGAGCTTTGCAATTAAGTGCACTTGGGCTAGAGTAATACTGGGATGGGTGACCTCCTGGGAAGTCCTATTGTTTTACATGTCTGTGGAATTTTGTAAACTTAGACTAATTTATCCCACATCCATCATGGGAATTATTATCCTCTCACTCTCTCATATATAATATAGGTGAAAGAGGTCCTTTGAACATGCAATGGAGTGTGATGTAATGCTTATTGTGAATGAGTGTAGCTAACATCTCTTCCTCTTCAGAGATAAGCTACCATCATTATAGCCAGTTTGTGTTCTACAATATTATGTTATTCATTAATAGAAGTTGGGTTTCATTGTATTTCTATGTTCTCTGCTAATTTCATTTGCATCTCATTTCATTCTCAACATAATCTGGATTAGAAGGTTGGTGTTCTTAGCCAGGATGATGTCCCTTCTTTATAATACATGATGTCTTTAGGATACAAGTGATACGTAGGTATTGTTGTTTTAGTTGACTAATAGGATATTTTTGTCTTGAATCACAATCCCCCTTGTGATTATTTCTATGGATGATTGACTATGATAAACCTATACACTTATGAGATTGTCTATATTGTGATAAGCATCGATGTTTCCATAATGATTTAGTTAGCATTCAATGTTCTTGATAATGGACATGTAACATTTGTAATTCTTGGAGGATGATTAGTATGCTTAGTCCTTAATAGTATGGTATGATTAGTATTTGTTGTTTAACATACATATTGATGTGTGGATTCTTTGGATATTGATGATGATATTACATAAAGTATTGGTAAACTGGATGATGGCCATGCAGTATTGATGTCATATGATGATGAATTAATGTGATATATCCATGCACGCGTTGGAAACCTGGTTATGATAGTTTGAATGCTTTGCTACGATGTGGTCAATGTGCATGGATTTCCAATGAGATGTTTCATGTTATGATATGATTTATGATTTATGTGTATATGCCTTGTTATTGACATAATTCATGTGACTAATTATGATGATGATGTTTCATATACATTGGTATCTCGGATGAGTTAACCTATTACGGGTTGAGACCTTGGTGGACAAAATGGAAATGCACTCAAGGGAAGGGATCTTGTTTCAATGAGTATGACCATCATATCCTTGTGCCTAGGAAGCTTGGGAAGTGGTAAAATACTTTTGAAATGACCTCAAGTTAACTTGAGTAAAAAGACAAAATGAAAAGAGTTGTAACTTACTTTTACCCTTTTCTTGACACTTGTAAATTCACCATCAAGAACAAATTCACCCTTACATGAGAAGGGGGAAGGCCAAGAGGAAAATCCTTGGAATATGTTGCATTGAGATGGATTATAAAAGAGCTTGCTAGCCCATTGTTGAGGCTAGTTGGTTGATGAGGAAATACTCCACGATTTTATCATTATGATGATCATACTTGTGATTTTGGATTATATACTTGGTTGAGAAAAATTCTTAGTTGTTCTAACTTGGTTTGTGTTAGTTAATGGGATGGGAGTGTGCTTGCAACATCAGGTGGTACTTAAGTTTAGTGTGTCTGGATCCTTTTAGTATTCTCTTGGGCTCAATTTGCATGATTTGATTTTCAAGTGTGGTTTTCATCACCAGTGACTACAAGGTGATAATACATTGTTTGCAAGAGAAGGACATTATTGTTGCTTGTGGTTTCGATCACCAAATGAATGTGGTAGTAAGTTATTTTCTAGAGGGGTGCCACTATCTTAGGTGGTTGCAATCACCAAGGCTAAAGGGGGTAGTAGGTCCCCTACATGCCATATTTCCCACTGGGTTTGGTAGTGTTGCAATTCCAAGAGTCTCTCCACCACACTTGTTTTAATCAACTAAGAATCCAATTTGTGATAATCCTTTGGGATCTGTGTGCATTAATGATCTGAAAATATCGTTTAAACGACAATGCTTGAGTTATTAAGCATGTGTTTATTAACCATTTAGGAAGTTGAATGAAAGAGGAAGAATTATAGAAGAAACATCACAACCATATGCACATATACAAATCTGAAATAAATCATAAACAACAACAAACCATAAACACCAATGCGATAACGGAGTTCGGCAATGTCGCCTACATCTTCGGGCCTTTGTCTCAGTGAGTGAGGCTTTCTTATTTCTATTCGAAGCTTTAAAAGTACATCACAACAATGCCAAAAGGTTACAAGACTGATATGCTCTTATTCTACCAGATCTCTAGAATCCAAAAAAAGAAATGACACTGAAATCGGATGACCGAAGCTCCCAGAAATGGCTCGCAAAGGTGCGTTCCTCAACAGCTTCCCAGCATAAAAATGGCTTTGGCTTGGCAAATATCCAGCATAAACCTGCTCTGAATGTCCTCTGATGGCCTCAAGAAGGCCTAGTTTATATAGATATGAAGTTGGTAACCATCTCCCAACTTCCTCCCAAGATATGGCCTCAAAAAGGGCCCAATATCCCCTAATATTGGCCAAAAATCTCCAAAACTGCCTATAAAATCAATAAAAATCACTAATATATAGTGCAAAAACCCACTTCTGCATATATTAAGGGCGCAACCCCCAAATTGTTGGCTCATGGTCCTATTAGCGTGCCCTATGTGGTCATGCGCTAACAGGCCTGTGCGTTGGCCCCTAACATCTTAGCTCCCAGTCGTGTGATGGTGGCCATGTGGCCCTATCCCTTAGTCATCATGCTCGAACTAGTGTTTTAGACCCCCAAAATAAGTCAGGGGTTAATCCCTTGGTCGGCAGGCTAGACTGACCGACTGAAGCTTAAACCTACCTCCGCGTGAAAACCGTTTAATACCGGGTCAGATGTGAATAGGTGCCAAAACCTGGGGCTGGAGCTAACAAATCCCCATGCCAAAACAAAGGAATAAGCCAATGGTTCTACTGATGTAGTCGCATGTATGTTCATCGGGGCTGGGGCTAGGCCCCAGCCTGTACTTCACCTGACATGTAATACCATTAAACTTAAATATAAGTTTTATGATTTATATAACAAGGAACACCCTCGGGTGGGCTGGCTAGCCCGGCCCTGCCAAGCCATTCGCCCACGCCCGAGGTCACGGTTTCAATACTCATGGATTTCAACCAATTTTACAACAACTTTAACCAATCTATGGGTGACATGTGGCAGCCCATGTCTGGGCCACGTGGCACCTTCTCATTCGTCGAGTACATTGCCATGTGTCGACCATCGACTCACCCACTGTCTGCCACATGTCGTATGGATTGTATGGACCTACCACATCATCCGTACGGACGTTCCACATGTCACCACTGCAAAGGTGACACATGTCACTCCCTGATTGGTCCACCTATCCATCCACATCAACATCCGTACGCCTAGTCACCCTGCCACATGTCACCTCCAAAAGTTGCCACATCAGTGCCAACTATGCCTTGCGACGTCAGTTGTGTTGTAGTATGACCTATACAGTCAACTACCACGTGGCACTGTACGAACTATATAGTCATCATTTTTTTGCATGTTTGGAAAAACGAATAAATCGCCATATCAAGAGCATATGACGTCCATTTGATCACGTTCAAGTTGTGTTGGGTTCATATCGACGAGGCCTATGCACACATCCATTTTGATTCCATTCTGAGAAATTTGATTTTTAGGTCTTTCTGAGCCCCAACAAGCTCCTGGATCCAATTCTGGATCACACCTCCCCACTAAGGAACTTTTGGTCCCACAAAAGGTTACTGACCAATCATCAAGCTCGGGATAGGCCACCCGGCTTGTTCCCTGTCTTTGAACTCTATCCTGTGCACTTGTCTCATCAAGATCAACTGTAACACAATCATGATAGCTGACAACATATTGTTAGCCATTTGTACCCTGTCACATCTTACTGAAGCCACTATCATCCATGTAGACAACATTATTAATGATAGAATAAAAAATATGCCTGCAAATGAGGTGATATGTTTGTAATATTTGCACGGCATTAACTTATCTTGAAGCAAACTGTGATTGATTTTCCATTCTACAATCATCTCCTATTCTTTCTTAAGATCAATAACTTGATTTGAAACAATTATAGGTGTTTTTCTTTCTTGATCTGCCTTTCTTAATTGTTCCATAGTTTGAAGAGTTTTATTTTCCTTTACATTATGAGCATGAACTACATATTCTTGACCTTCTTTGGTTAAATGATATTGATTATTTTCCCTATAGAATATTGTTTTACGATCATTCAAGTATGGATTGCCTAATACCATTCCACATTCATTTAGTGGCACCACATCACATGTTACCTCGTCTACAAACTTAGATGAAATTGCAAATTTTAATGTGCATTGCTTGGTTATGTGCATTTAATGATTGTTGCTTATCCATTTAAGTGTGTAGGGATTATGACACATCTATGTTTTTAACCCCAATTGCTTAACCAATTCCTCTGAAATTAAGTTATATTGAGATCCATGATCTATCAGTGTCAACCTTAGTGTGCCTCATGATGACCCTTATGTGAAACAAGTTACTTCTACAATCAAATCCTTCACCAATTTTACCTGTCATACCAACCAATGAGACTTTAGATTCATCACCTGAATCTGATCCCAAGTCTATTGGTCGTGTTGTTGTTGCAACTGTTTACCTCCCTTTCTTCTCTTTGAACCACTTTGGCCTCTTCTTGGGATACAATTGCCAACAACGGTCCTCATCATGCCCCTCTTTCTTGCAATGCTTCCAAGAGGGATTCTCTTCCTTTCTTGCCACTGAATTTGACTTCTTGACATGCCACTTCCTTTTGTCCTCTTTCCTTGAAGACGATTCCCCTGATACACCAACCCATGTTTTCCCTGCTTCAATGTATGTTGCTTGAACATAAACCTCGTCAAGATTAGTTGGTCCAAACATGAATACAATATTTCAAATCTGTGCAGGTAAACCTCCTATATAATTCATAAGAGTTTATTAGGTATGTAAAGGAATATCTAACATCAATGCCATTTTACGAAATCCATCAGTGTATTCTTGCATTGTTTGTCCTTTTCTTATTTTTAAAGATTTCCATTCAATTAACACTTTCTCTTTATAAACCAAAGGATATAATTGCTTTCTAAGTGCAGAAATACAACTTTGCCACGATGGAAATACATTACCCACTTGTTGCGTGCCATTTTTCAATTTTCTTTGCCACCAAATGAGTGATGTGCCTGCAAGTCTAAGTGAAGCTAACTTGATCTGAGTTGCCTCATCCTTTATTTTTTGCACACTACAATAAACCTCCATCTGTCTGAGCCAATTTTCAAGTCGCTCTACATTAACTTCACCATCATACATTGGTAATTCGAATTTAACATCAATTTTTAGCATTTCTTGTTTATGGACACGGACATGTTTTTTTGCGGTGCTTTTAGAAATTGAACTTGAAGAAGAAGAAGAAGAAGGAGGAGGTGAAGATGGAGGTGAAGGAGAAATTTGAGGAGGATCCTTTCCTTATTCATTTTTACCTTTTGAAGATTCACCAAGAACTGGTCTCTTTCGTTCCAAGTAATCCTCATACAAAACCTTCATCATCTCCGACATGGTGAAGAAAGTTTTTTGAAACTCTTTCTCATGCCATCTTCTCGCTTTGAGAAGTTCTCTTTCTCAATCCAATCAATGGATTCTCTTCAACATGCAAAACTCAAATCCAAACCTCAACTAGCTCTGATACCACTTGATCTGAAAAGATCTTTTAAACAACAATGGTTGAGTTATTAAGCATGTGTTTATTAACCATTTAGTAAGTTGAATGAAAGAGGAAGAATTATAGAAGGAACATCACAGCCATATGCACATATACAAATCTGAAATAAATCATAAACAATGACAAACCATAAACACCAATGTGATAACGAAGTTCAACAATCTCGCCTACGTCTCCAGGCCTTTGTCTCAGTGGGTGAGGCTTTCTTATTTTTGTTTGAAGCTTTAAAAGTACATCATAGCAGTGCCAAAAGGTTACAAGACTGATCTGGTCTTGTTCTACCAGATCTATGTAACCCAACAAAAGAAATGGCACTGAAATCGGATGACCGGAGATCCCAGAAATGGCCCGCAAAGATGTGCTCCTCAACATCTTCCTTGCATAAAATTGGCTTTGTCTTGGAAAATCTTCAGCATAAACCTGCTCTAAATGTCCTCTGATGGCCTCAAGAAAGCCTGGTTTATATAGATCTGAATTTTGTAACCATCTCCCAATTTCCTCCCAATATTTGACCTCAAAAGGGCCCAATATCCCCCAATATTGGCCAAAAATCTCCAAAACTGCCTATAAAATCAATAAAAATCACTAATATATAGTGCAAAAACCCACTTCTACATATATTAAGGGCGCAAACCCCAAATTGTTGTCTCCTGGTCCTATTAGCATGCCCCATGTGGCCATGCGATAACAGGCCTGTTCGTTGGCCCCTAACTTCTTTTCTCTTGGTCTCGTGATGGTGGCCATGTGGCCCTGCCCCTTAGCCGTCACGCTCGAACTGGTGTTTTAGCCCCTCGAAATAAGTTGGTGGTTAAGCCCTTGGTTGGCGGGCTAGACCGACCCTGCCAAGCCATTCTCCCACACCCGAGGTCACAGGTTCAATACTCATGGAGTTCAACCAATTTTACAACAACTTTAACCAATCTATGGGTGCCACGTGGCAACCCATGTCTGGGCCACATGGCACCTTCTCATTCGTCGAGTACATTGCCATGTGTCGACCGTTGATTTGTCCACTATCTGCCACCTGTACCTGCCACATGTCATACAGATTTTACAGACCTTCCATGTCATCCGTACGGATGTGCCATCTATCACCACTGCAAGGGTGACACGTGTCACTCCCTGGTTGGTCCACCTATCCATCCACATCAATGTACATACACCTAGTCACCCTACCATGTGTCACCTCCAGAAGTTGCCACATCGGTGCCAATTGTGCCTTGCCACGTCAGTTGTATGACAATACGACCTGTACAGTCAGCTTCCATGTGGCACTGTACGGACTGTACAGTCATCATTTTTTTGCATGTTTGGCAAAACAAACAGATCGTCATATCAAGAGCATACGATGTTCGTTTGAGCCCATTTAAGTTGCGTTGGGTTCATATCAACGATGCCTACACACACATATGTTTTGAAGCCATTATGAGAACTTTTATTTTTAGGCCTTTCTGAGCCCCAACAAGCTCCTAGATCCAATTCTGGATCAATTAATTACAAAGGACACCATAGTCTAGCGTGTTTGTGATCACTAGGGGATGGAGCAATAATGTCATCCTTGTAACCCATAACCTACAAGAATGGAGATGTTTTTTCTATAGTGGGTGTTGTTGTGTGCCCTAATCTTCCTCACCTCATTGATCTTGATTCCTACTCAAGGGGCAACACTTGTAAAGGTGGTTGCATTGGTTGGGTGGATAATCAACCCTTGGTGCAATTTTCCCCATGTTGATTGGATATTGGATCATGGGATATTGTTGAATATTGGTTCATGGGATCTTGTTGAAGATTGGTTTGTGGGATCTTAGTATGTAGATTTCCACAGTTAGTCATAATAGTAGAATTTTTTTATCCAGAAACATTTTCTACTATTGTGGGATCTTGTTGAAGATTGATTTATGGAATATTATTAAAGAATAGTTTGTGGAACCTGGATCACAACTTGCTTAGCCCTTGGAATTTTGTGAGCTAAACATTACATTTATTTATTTATTTAAGTATTTAATTGTGGATCATTGGTTATTTGGAGTGGATGGCTAGACATTATTTCTTAAATGCTCAATGTTCACAATGAGCATGTCCAAAGATTTTAGGATATTCTCCCAATAAGTCTTGGGATGCAAATATTTTCCCCTCCCTTATCAATCCTTTTCCCTGAGAATGAAATCTATGTTTATGCTCCTTTCTTTATTTCTTCCATACCCAAAAGTCTATTTACCTATAGATTTGATAGTCAACGTTGCTCTCTAGGTAAGTCTCAACAATCATCATGCAATGTATACCACACATTAATAGGAGGTAACCACTTTTCATCATGAACCGAGGCTTTATATTCCATTAGTGGTTTTCCCTTAATGAGACGAAATTTGAAGTATTGGCTTCCTTTGATAGCAATTATCTTGTAGTTATTGTTGGGCTTGTGATTTAATACTTTTTATTGCAGATTCTTGGCTTCTTTCATGATTGAGTTGCTAAGATTTTCATACTTATGAAGTCTTCTTCTTATGGATTCTTGCAAAACCTTGCTCATATGCTTTGGCATTCTTTTGATATCATTGCAACAATATTACAAGAAAATGCATCCATTTTGCTATCACTACTACCTTCAAACATCAGGCACTTCCGATCGTGTGTGCAAGCTATTAAACAGAGGTGTTCCAAATCTCTATGTTATTAATGGTATCGCTCATTGTAACAATGGAATGGCAGTTTATAGAAATCGAGATAGTGATGAAGGATCATTCGACCAAGTTCATATACTTGTCGTGAGGAGCCTGAATGGGCAAATAGAATGTCACTGAAATGACATATTGTGCATACCAATCTGTGCATTGGTTAAGCTATTCATTTTCCTGGGTCCTGGACGTGGCCATCAAGTGTTTAAATGCTGAGCGCCATTCCTGGGACATTTGTCATTCATTGCTGCCATACGATTGTGTGGATGCGTTGTGCTCTTTTATAGGTGAAACTATAAACTTCCTTGAAGACTGCCACATTGCCTCTTGTTTAAAAGATCTCCAAGAGAATTATCAACGCCATGTGTTTATTGCCATGCAAAGAAAGTGAACAAGTCGATATCCAAGGCAATCCACCTAGCTCTATTCTTCTACGAATTGGTCAAATTCTCCTCAAACGCAAATGGTGGACAACCCATTCACATTAAACTATCTTCTCAGCTCCTTCTGTTTTGATCCTTTCCAGGTGTTTCTTTTACATTCTAAGAATAAATGTATTGCCTTATCTCATGACACTTCGTGTCATGAGATTAAGGCGTTCATAAAAATTGGTTGCATAATGTTGTTATCCATTTGTAAATGTAACCATATCACAAATGGTATCGCCTAACTTAAGGGGCGTAGAAGCATTATGTTGCACATGTAATCGATATAATGCTTATCAAGAGGCACGGGGTAGGGAACCGAAACAGAATTGTAATTGATCCAAAACTCTATATAAGAGTTTCTATGCTCGATAGAGGGGAACATAAATTAGATGGAAGGAATTTGTGAATAGATATGGGGGATATTATGTAGAGATAGAACATAGAATAGAGATATAATAGACAGAAGGAGATAAGTGATTTTCCAACATTGTATTGTTCTCGTTTATTGAAGTAATAGAGTTGATTAATTTCTGTCTTTTATCATTCATAGGATTTGATGCGATTTGTTTAAAGAAACCAACTTGTTGATGAAGAAGGCATGGCCCCCTTTTCCTGAGATGGGTTAGGAGCATCATAATCAGATTTCAATTGCATCGATGAATTTGAAGTTTCAAAATGTAGTAGACTTTGATTAGTGTGTTAGTATTTAGCAGAATTTGAGTGAATTTCCAGTTATTGAGTTAGAGTGTAATTACAGTTTTTCAGTTTCAATTTGTCCATTGGCTTCAGTTTTTACTTTCGAGCTTGAGATCTAGTTTGGGTATTTCATAAATTAGGAAAGATTCATTACATTATTACATTTCAATAGAGGATGCAGATATGTTAGGAGTTGTTGAGTGATTGTGGAGTGATAAGTCGCAAAGTTAAAGTATTTCCTGTCATCAATTTCTCAGTAGATTATTTATATGCTTAAAATACGTTTTGTGAGCTAGTACAGAATCAGTGCAGGATTAGTGCAGGATCAATGCAGAACGAGTGCAAAACAGGGCAGATTAGTATAGTTTCTTTCAGCGGTTTCTTTTGAAGTAGATTGACATTCCTGAAACTCTCTCTTCAACCCTAGACATACAGTGTTGGTTCCTCTAAGTCTACCTCCCCGGGTTGACAATTAAATGTTGATTTACATGGTATATCTTTAGCCCAACAGTTACCATCCAACTGGTGTGGAACCACAAATATATCGAAGTCAAATAATTCATCAATTAGATATGGGATGAAGGAATTGTGGTCCTCGGATCTCCTATAAGTGTTCATCATCTCTGGTAGTGAAAATATGTCTTTTCACTTTATTTGAGCTAATAACCTCCCATAAGTTGCATCTATGTCTTCTTGTGCATGCCCCATTGGGAGGAAACCAACTTCAACAATGTCAAACACCCTCTTTGCTACTAGAAGGGATGCAAATGCAAACACATAGTGATTTTTTTATCGCCCCAATTAACCTTTCATAGTAATAATACTAGTGCCAATTTTCTATTTCACCTACTTGTATTATCAAAAGTTACCTTAAGAGATTGCATATCAATTTGCTTGTAGACCAAAGATTTTTCCTAATATTTAGTTTGTAATATAGCATCATGTGATAGGTGGTTTGATGTTCCTCTTGTACAAAATTTCCCCATATCAATCCACCATATGTTCTTCGAGATTTTTGAGGATGTTAGCTAATGAAGTCATAGTGAAGTTTGAACTCATCTTCAAAAATGAAAGGTTGATGTCGCTGGAGCCCTCAATATTATGTTCATGTGTAAGCATGACAATCAAAGAAATGGAAGATTCATGATACTATTAATATATTTTTCCTTCTTATTAAACATTGGTATACAAGTCTCTTCCTTGCCCATTTTGTTGTGTAAAATGCTCAAGCAAGTGCTAGGATGCTCCATGTGTGAAGGGAAATACTGCATTTTTAGGAAATGGCTAAGTATGACTTTGTTCACAATGTAGGAATAGTAAATGAAATGAGGTAGAAAGAATGAAGGAATTTGTGTTAATGAACACTTTATTTACAACAAGTGCTTATAAAAAATGAGAAAATGAAATCGTTTAGTTAGAAAGTAAGATTAGCACAAATCCATTTACACCAATGCTCCTTGTAGAAACTGAATT
>ML787712.1:59869-83811 GCA_009831015.1 Picea engelmannii | reverse complement strand
AATATTCTTAGTAGTCACACAAAATAAATGGTTGTGATTTCAATCATTAACTTTCTAGCTATTATAAAGACATTTGTTTATGTGTTTACTTTTTTACATTTACCTAATCATATTTAAAAATTACTTTGATAGCTAACTGATTGTCACCTAAGTGATTAACAGAAGTTAAAATATTAACAACAGATAAATGAAGGTCAACCGTTTATTTATTAATCAATAATAAAATTTAATATATTCTTTTAAGAATTCTTTTCATCTTATCAGCCTTCCGGTGTTGATCAGCCACAATTATGTGGCTGTGCTAGTTTTAATATAAATAAATTTCAACACACATTTCTTGAAACGTGTTCACCATTTCCCGGGAAAATATGCAATAATTGTATAAGTTTAATTTTAAGTTTAACATGTATATAGAATTTTTATATTTTGTTTTTTTTCATATTTTCTGGGGATATTTACTTCAAATTTGATGAAATTTTGTTTGATCTACATATTCGAGAAGTTAAATCTGTATAATTTAAGTGCTCCAAGGGTTTTTAGTACGTTGATTTCATTTCTATATTTAGAAATACAATTTAAACAACAAAAAATTGTGATTTCATATAAATTTATGTTATAAAATTTAAACTAAGAAAACAAAAACATAAAACACTAAACAAAACCGT
Source organism: Picea engelmannii (assembly GCA_009831015.1). NCBI lineage: Eukaryota > Viridiplantae > Streptophyta > Pinopsida > Pinales > Pinaceae > Picea > Picea engelmannii. Next base: position 83,146 of record ML787712.1, on the reverse strand, counting down.
TTTATTCATTAATTTTTCAAATAACTGAAAAAAAAACCTTAATCTTACCAATCTAGTGACATGTCTAGTCACATGTAGTAAAATAATACAATTGGTACCCACTAATTTATTAATTTTTTTAAACAAGCCTAAACATTGGTGGTACCTTTAAAAATTAATAAAGAATACAATTGCTGGGCACCTACTAATTTCTTATTTTATTTAAACCATAAATGACTTGTGAGTATGCACGTTTGTGTGTTGTTTATGGTGTTATTGATGTGTAATTGGCACGTGTGAGAGGACCCTAATTGACCAGTGAGGATATCAATTATGTTGAATAGATATTTTTATCAAGGATAATATAAATTTTTAAAGAAATCTAATAATGATTCTTCGTGTCATAGTCTTAACTATTATAAATATAGTTAAGAAACAAAATTTATTTAAATAATAATATTTTTTTATTGGTATCTTCAATTACATTTTTAAGTTATCAATCATGAGGATTGTGCCGTCTTTTAAGACCGATAAAATTAATGGGAGAAATAAAATAAATCATATTAAATTTCTTTAAAAAAAAAAGTCAATTGTATATGATGAAAATGAAAGTATCAAAGTCGTTACAGTTTTTGTCACTCGTGAAGATTTAAAATGGTAGTTAAATTATGAAATTGAGTAAACCTATGTCTTATATTATATTATTAAAAGTAAAATGCATTAAAATAAAATATTATTCATTCTTAATTTTTTATCATAATTTTTATAATTCATTTATTACAAGGTGTTTTTAAGTTATTCCAATAAACATTTTTACTATGGAGTCATAAACATTAATATCAATTTTAACAAATATCCCCTTTGTTTTTTTAAGTTTACAATGTCAAAAAATTATTTTTGATTGACCAAACTAATATTAATAAAATTTTAGTATTTCAATTTTTTCTTATTAGTAATTTCATTGTTATTTAAGATTTTATATTTAAACTTTATAGCAATGTAAGATTTATTGTTATTTACAATATTAATTTGATTGTTGAACTTCTTTTATGTTCCAATAGTAAACCCAGATTACTATTCATACTAGAAGCAATGACAAAGAGTTTATCATTTCTCAACTTGAAAGTGAATTTATGAAGATGTGTCACATTTTTTTGACAAAAGAGGAGGGTAAAATCAGTGTGAACGGACCCTCGATCAAGATCTTTTTTTAGCCCTCTATACCTCGATCAAAACCTTAAGAACTAAGCATAAGCTCTTTGTTGAGAGATTGTAGAAGATACAATAGATCCTTGATTGAAAAATTAAATTAACCCTAGATAAAGGGTTAGCAAATAATACATTGATTGAGAGTTTGAAAATTTATTAAACTTAAACAAGCCATTCAACCTCATTTCTTCTTTGAAATGGTTGGAGCTCTTAAGATGAAAAAAACCCTTAATCCAAAAAATCCTAATCTTAAACCAAAAAAACCCTTAATCCAAAAAATCTCAATCTAACCCTTATAGAAACATGAACCAACCATTACCTACCAAAATATGTACTTCCACCCAAAAACAAAGGCACCATAAATAATTAGTTAAAAAATGCCCTAGTTACCTATGACCATCATAAAATACTCCGCCTAATGGTTAAGAACATGTGTTTCCTCTTAAGAGGTCACAGGTTCAAATCGAGAGGGGGGTAGAGTATGTATACCTTCGTAGACTTTACCAGTCAAATCGCTGGGCGGAGGGGAACTTCAACCATTCCCTTCATCAACTAAATATTTTATTTAAGAAGTAAATTTACTCTTTTTTTTCGGCGCGAATTTAGACGTTCAACCATTCCCTTCATCAACTAAATATTTTATTTAAGAAGTAAGTTTACACTTTTTTTTTCGGCGCGAATTTAGACGGTATTGAAACCTTTGGTGTCAAAATCAGATAGATTCATTCCCAACTTTATAATTAATCGAACATTTATTTGTTAACCACGGATCGATGAAAACCCATTTGATTTTGATATGTGCACCATCGTCCGCCGTTTGGGGAAAAAAACAAAGATTTACATTATAAATCATTCTTCATATGTCTTTTCATTTACATAGGAAGTGCTATATATTCCTCGACCAATAACTTCGTTATCAAACTTATCTCCTACTCTTATTAAGCTAAGAAGTAAAGCAAATAACTTATCAATAATTTAATTACTCACTAAAACCAAACAAAAAACAAATATTATAAAGTAGGATCCGAATCAAACAAAAAAAAATAAACATATTATAAAGTAGGATTTGAATTTTGACGGAGATGGTAACAACTTTTTCTCACCACTTAAAGTACATCTAATTTACAAGGATTGTCATAAAATTATTAAAATTAGATACATTCATCATATGACTAGTTGTGTTTGGGATAATATGTATGTAACACACATTCCATCATCTATAATGACAATAAATATTAAGTTTCAAAATAACCACAAAACAACATAATTTGTGTGTGACTTGTTTTGCACAATGTTAAATTTTTTGTCACTTGTTTTATGTGAATCTTGATGTTCTTTGGCCATTAAACGGGTTCCTTTGGGGGAGGGGAAGGGGGCTCCTATTCATGAACCTATTCTCTCACCCACCTTACCTGTAATCAACCTTACGAAGTCGGGGGTTTCTGACGTTTCTGTCCATTTGCAGACTGAAGACCAGGAGGTTATACCAGTAGGGGGTTTGCAGACACTTAGTAAGCAGAGTGAGCCTATCCCTCAACCTCTTTTTACTCAAACCACTTTTTCTCAAGAAACCTATCTATCTACGAGTGAACAACTTATCATTCCGGGTTGTCGGGAATCAGAGGAAGGTGAATCCTCAATCAGTGAGGTTTTGGAATCCCTGATTCCCTACCTTCGAGATAGTAACCCTCCTATACCATTACCCACTTTTTTCGGGAAATCTGTCATTAATCTGTCCACCTTCACGGGAGAGTTTAATACTCCGGATACTACTAAGGTTGATTCTACTAAGGAATATTCCTGGTCATGAGGACTGGGCATAGAACATTCTCTAATGAAAATGAGAAGTATAAGGAAGAAACTACAGGCGACGACTAATACTCTAGTCGAGGATCCCTCCTCATCTGACCGTGGGGCACTTAGAGTAGTGAAGGCCCTAGCAAGGGAAAAATAATGATATTGTTGTCTCTCAATATTAGAGGGATTGGCGGCTCCCTTAAAGTTGTTGCGTTCCGATGTGTTTTGGATACTACCCTTCCAAATATCGTTTTTCTACAACAAACTATGGTTACAAAACTTAAAGCCCAGTCTTTTGTGCATATATTTCTCCCGTCCTGGGAAATTTGCATAGTAAACTCAGTTGGTACTTCAGGTGGTTTACTAGTGATGTGGGATCCTCTATATTTTAGCTTGACTCCTTTCCTTACAAGAGGTGGGATTTTGTTAACAAGTCTGATCTTTGCTACTAAAAGGAAAATCAATTTCCCAAATATCTCTGGACTCTGCCTGGAATGCAAACTTTTTTGGACTTCCTTGGCGAACAACGGATTGATCTCATTGAAAAACCTAGTGATTGCGGGTGATCTAAACCTTACGGTCTCGAATGGTGAAGTTTGGGGAGGTTCCTCCTCTTCTGGTCCACTAGCAAGCTTTTTCACTTCTATTTTCCACTCACACAAATTGTTAGATGTTCAACCAAATAAATTAGCTCCAACTTGGCGTAATGGGTGCATGGGTTCAGAGTTAATAGCTAAAAGACTGGACAAATTCCTGGTTTTAGAGGAATTACTCTTGAACATTAGACTGTATCGATCATGGGTGGCATTTCCTTTTGTGTCGGACCATGCGCCGATTCTATTACAGTTGGAAAACTCGACTTTCCCCAAAGCATATCCTTTCAAGTTTAATTCTCAGTGGCTACTTGATAAAGAATATAACAACTTGGTTCATCAACTTTGGTTGGATCTGAAATATCTTCAAGAGGAAGATAGTCAGCGCGGCCTTATCAGGAAACTAAAGGATCTCAAAGTTATTTCAAAAAATTGGGCTAAAGAGACTAGAGCCCGGGGCAGATTAGTTATGGAGAAATTGGAAGCTAATATCAAAGAACTGTTGCAGATGCTCACATATGGCTCTTTTAATCTGGTGGTTGAGTCAAACCTTATTAAATTGGAATCAGAAAGGAATAAGATACTTAAAACTCAGGAGGAACATTGGAGACTCAAAATTCAGGCATTACGGGTTCTAAGTGGTGATCTTAATACTAAGTTTTTTCATCAGTTTGCTAATCATAGGAGAATTAGAAAACATTTGTGGGAAATCATAGATGAATCCGGTCATGTTCATAAAGGTCAAAAAGAGATTAGGAAGGAAGTGAAAAATCATTTCAAGAGATTTTTCAATTCCACAGACACATGTTCAACAGTTGAGTAGGTTGAGGTGGCGGGGTTATTTAATAGGTGGATCAACAAGGATGAAGCACGAGAACTTTACCTGCCATTTATTGATAAGGAATTGAAATCGATCTTAACTCTCTTCAAAAAAGATAAAATTCTAGTCCCTGATGATTGGATGATGGAATTCTACTTACATTTCTTTGATTTAGTTAAATATGATCTACTGGCTCTAGCGGAGGATGTTTGGACTAGTGGTCGTATGGTAGGGAGCTTAAATTCCACTTTTTTAGCTCTGATTCCCAAACTGAATAATCCACAAAATTTTGGGGATTACAGACCTATCTCGTTATGCAATCTAGTTTATAAAGTCATATCTAAAGTGTTAGCAAACCGGATAAACTGATACTCTCAAAGGCATTATCAACAGAGCAGTTTGGCTTCCTGGAGGGTCAGCAAATACATGATGCAATAGGCACTGCACATGAGTGCATACACAACATTAAAAAGAGTAATAAAAAAGTGTTGATCCTAAAGCTCGATCTACAAAAAGCCTTTGACCGTGTAAATTGGGACTTCCTGAGGTTGATTTTAGTTCAAGTGGGATTTGGCGCACTATTGACAAAATGGATTATGGCTTGCGTGAGCTCGACATCTCTGGAAATTCTAGTCAATGGGGAGGCCTCAAACTTCTTTAGAAGTAGTAGAGGACTCGGGCAAGGATGTCCTTTGTCACCATTAGTCTTTATTCTGGTGATGGAAACCTTAAGTCTATTATTAAAAACAAGTCAAAGTGAAGGCTCCCTATCTAGAATTAAAGCTTCTAGACTTACGAAAATACTACACTTGTTATTTGTAGATGATGCTTTATTGCTGAACTATGCTTCTGTGCAGGAATGGAAGGTGATTTTGAGCCTTATTGACAAATTATGTTTGGTTTTGGGGTTACAACTGAACCCGTTTAGATCGACAGTTCATTTCTCTGGTCTTTCGGAGTCAGAACTTGACCCTTTCAAGTTATTACTCCTGTACAAGTTCATTGATTTAACTGTTGGTTTTAAATACCTTGGGTACTACTTAAAGGATGGGCTCCATAAAATGAAAGATTGGTTGTAGCTCATAACCAAAGTGGAGAAGAAGATTAATCATTGGAGTTATAGGTGGTTGTCTTTGGGAGGTAGGTATACATTATGCAAAGTTGTTTTGAAAATTCAACCAGTATATTGGTTTTCGCTTGCATCAATACCACAGTCCATTCTCAATCGACTAAGGAAATTACTCTTCAATTTTCTTTGGAACAGGAATGCGGATTCAAATCATTATCACCTTTGTCGTTGGGAGACTTTAGCTCATCCAAAAATTCTAGGTGGTTGGGGTTTTCACAACATTTTCTCTTTTAATAGAGTGTTGGCTACAATGACTCTCTGGAGATTACTATATAAACAAGGACTTTGGAAAAAAAAATTGAACGAGAAGTACTTCCCTTTCTCGATAGTGAAAAAATGGCTTAGATCATAATCATTTCAGTATGTATCGACCTCAAAAATTTGGAACAGTCTCATAAAGGTGATCCCCTTGATCACAAATTGGCTTAGTTGGAAACCTGATACTAGTCATCTTGTGGAAATTGGGAGGGACAAAATCCTGGGATTAGGCGAACACTCTTTTTTGTCTAATCCGCTTATCAATGAACTAAGCCAAAAACATGTTTCAGTACTTTCTCAGGCTTGGAGACCTCGAGAACAAGAATATTTACTTACCACTTGGTACAACTGTTCGGATTTGGAACTTATAGGCAACTTGCCAGCGGAGTGGGATCGTTACAGGAGGGCACTACAAGATTCTGGAATGTCCCTTTTTGACACTGCATATGAACTTATTTGGATAGGAGGGGACTCTTTCAGAGACCTATCAACTAAGAATGTATATGTGACCATTATTTCTACCCTTAATTTCCAAAACATTTCAGGCTGGCGCAGAAGTATTTGGAAGTGGGATATACAACTGAAAATCAAGATTTTCATGTGGCTTACTGCGAAGAACAAAATTTTGACCTGGCAAACATTACAACGGAGAGGATGGATGGGACATGGGTTGTGCCATTCATGCAAAAAATCAAGTGAAGAAATTGAGCATCTGTTCATACATTGTATTTTCACCAAATCCATATGGCAAAAAATTAGATCCATCAAAAATATCAGACATAATTGGGATGGTGTCGATCTTGTTGATTGTCTCACTAGTTGGACTAAAAGAAAGACCAATTCAACAAACCTCGCTTCTCTTATATGCTGGTACATTTGGCTTGAAAGGAATGCTACGATTTTTTAGGGAAAGGAACCTTTAGTTCACTCGGTCATCATCAAATCGCTTGGAGCTCTTCAACAACCTGTGGATAAACTTATAACTTCATCTATTCATATTAACAGGCTTGATATCCCACTTTATTTTCCACTAGCTTGTTTTGATGGAGCTGCTCAGATTAATGGATTATGTTGTGGTGTGGGTGGCATCATTAAACTTTCTACCACTAAAGTTTTTAAATGTTTTTTGAACTATTGTAAGGGAACTAATACCAAGGCTGAGCTAATGGGCGCTTGGGAGACCCTCTATTTAGCTGATCTATTATCTATACACAAGATTCAGATCCTGGGTGATTCTAAGATTATCATAGATTGGCTAAATCATAAAAGTGATTTGCGGGTGAGCTCCCTTGAAGGTTGGAAACAAAGAATTAGTATATTGAGAAAAAAGTTTTTGGTTGTTCATTTCTTTCACATCTTTCGTGAATTCAACAAGGAAGCAGATGGACTCTCTAAGCATGCTTTAATAGTTCCTGAAGGAATCATTTCCCTACAGTTGTGGTCTGGAGGAATGGCGGGTTTTCATCACCATATAGATATCTATTAGTGGATCTTTTTCCTCTCCAGGAAAGTTGTCTTTGGTACTCTTTGTTTTATGCTATCCTTTGCTAATATGTATTGAGGAGTTGTCAGTTTTATGGATTTTTTTCCCAGCCTATTTCTTTTGGCGATATTTGTCCTTTTCTGGAGTACTCGTTTTTTGGATGTATTTGGAGGTAGACTTCATGGCTGAGGATGATTAGTATATTTTTTGTAAAGTGTAGGATAGACTGGATTGACAAGAAAGTCTATTATTTTGTGGTACCAAGGGATGTAAAAATTATATTTTCTTAATATAATTGTGCTAATTTTCAACTGGAAAAAACTCCTATGAAAATAACATTGTTTAGATATTACAATAGAAAGCCATGGGGTAAAGGGAGCCAAGTACGCTATGCAAGAGAAAACCTTTGTGAAAAGAGAGAATTTTTATTTTCAAAACTTTACAACATTATTTGAGAGTAATAACAATGTGAGTTACAACAACATTTTGTTTCTTATTTCAAGGTGGTCTCAAATTTATTCAATGTCAAGAAAATTTTGTTAATTAAAATGTCACAAACAAGTCCAAAAAAGTCATTAAAGTCACGACATGGTTTAAACAAATCCCAAAGATTCATTGAAGTCACCTACAACATGGTTTATAACAAGATGAATAGTATTAATTGTCTATGCATATCGATTTTAACCTTGAACTTATCAAGAGTTGTGAGATCAAAGGTTTCAAGTTGTAAACATTTTTTTACATTACAAAAAATTTTAAAAATGTTTGCATGTTGAGGGATTTGATTCCTCTCGATGCTTAATAGAATCAAGGTTAAGAATGATCTAATCTAGTTACTATTTAAATGGCATCATGTCAACTTTTCAATACATATATACATACATACACACACACAAACACAGAAACACACATATATATATATAGTGAAAAGTTAACATGATTCCATCATTACACACACTCACTCACTCATGACATGTCTCCCTAATACTAGGTTGTAGCATGAACATCTTGACTTTATGATATAAATATTGTAAAATATGTTTATCTACTAATAAAAAAAACGAGGTTGTTTTCAATGCTTTCTATGACGATTATTTCCACATTATTTACAATGTTGGATAGTGATCCGGATTATGTTGAGAATGAAATGGGAAACAAAGGAAAATATAGCAGAAACACAAAAATACAGTGAAACCCAACTTCTATTAATGAGTTAACTAGCAAAACATTGTAGAACACACACTAGCTATAATGGGGTAGATTATCTTTGAAGAGAAAGAGATATTGGCTACGCTTCGTTCACAACAAAATTTACATCACACTCCATTACATACTTAAAGGACCTCCTTCACCTCGATTATATATGAGAGAGTCAGAGGAGAATAATTCCCATGATGTATGTGGGATAAATTAGTCTAAGTTTACAAAATACCATTATAGGCATGTAAAACACTAGGACGTATAGGCACGTCACCCATCCCAGTACTACTCTAGCCAAAGTGCGCTTAACTGCAGATTTCTAATGGAATCTGGTGCATTAACATTGTAGGCATTACATTACATTCCCCAACAAAAGGGTGAATATCATGGTTTATCAAAACCACGGACTTGGAAACATTGATTCAATGGAGAAGGTGGATGGCCATCGAGATCCACTCGTGATCCAGGAGGAAATCGATGTCCACCCACCTATTCCACTGGCTCAAAACATGGGTTTCCACCTTGGCATTTTTTCTATGGTTTTTCGGGTCCTAAACTTCCGGGTTCGTTTTGAGGCCCTAAACGACATATTTTGGGAACGACAATGCCCAAATAATATTGAAAGGGATGGCTTGGGCCGAATGGAATATGTACTCCTCGAATAGACCTTTATAATCAGGTATATAATGCCCCTAATGGAGATCGTATGTAAAATTTGTCCCCTTGGGAAGTTGACGTACCAACTACCCCCATCAAGACCCACAAACTTTTTGGCGTTTCATCTTCCAGGGTTAGGGTTTTTTATTTTCTTTATGTTAAAAAAGCCTCTAGAGCCTCATTTTAAACATCACCATCTTCTTGTGAATGAGCATAGCCATCAAATATCTTCTCAGAGATAAGCTACCACCATTATTGTGAGTCATTCACTCTGTAATTTTACAGTTTATGTACATTCTCTCATTAATAAAAATTGTGCATTACTGTATCTCTGTGTTTATTGCAATATATCTATATATTTCATTATTATATCTCTTCCTCCATTTTGTTCTCAAAATAATCTGTATCAGTGGTATCAGAGCATGCTACTCCTTTTCGTTTCTTAGTGCATGTCCCTGACAAGGTCAGGGTATAAAGAGTTGGGTCTCGAGCTAGTTTCTCTTGAGGACAAACCTCTCTTGCTAGCCCAAGCGACCTCCTGTGGTGGAAGAGAAAAGGAACGAGGGAGAAGAATATCCCATCAAGTTGTTGCTTGTGGAAGCCCTCGTGCAACAGAGGAACAAGATGTTGGAGAATTTTTCCCAAATTCTTCAATGATTTACAACAATAACAAGCATGTCTTCATCAAGAAATCGCTTTGGAGACATTATCCCATTCACAGTACAATTTTATTTTGATATTCCTGTACTTGAAGGTCATATCGATGTAAATGCTTTGGAAAAATGGTTAAATTTTCTAGAAGGTTATTTCTTTGTTCACAATTTTTCCAACAGAGAAAATATCACCTTTACGCACCTTAAGGATCTTCCCCATGTCAAACATTGGTGGGAAACTTATTGGGAGAAAAATTCCACAGAGGAGTCTAGAATATTTGGGGTCAAGCCCACTTGGGATTTTTTTATGGATGTGGTCAAGGAGAAATATTACCCTGTGGGAAACTATGATGACCAATACATGAGATGGACCAAGCTGCCTAAAAAATGGGACTAAGCAGTGTCAAAGTTCACAAATACCTTCCATGCCCTACGCACCAAGATGGGTATCAAAGACTCTGAGAATAATTTGGTTTTGAAATAATCTGGGGCTCTACACAGGTAAATCCAAAGCGAAATGGAGTTTCTAGACATATCATCATTGGGAGGCGGTTATAGATAAGCTGTCAAAATCGAGTAGAAATTTAAGAAGATGAACAAGAAGGAAATTGGGTCTGCAAATCCACAACAACCAATGTATGGTAAAGGAAACCCTAACTCACAGTGTAGTCAACCTCAAGACAACCATCCCAAGCCAAAGAAAAAGAAGGGTAACGAGAAGACGAAGAATGACACTGGGAAGTGGTGCGACTTCCACAAAATCCCTTGGTACAACACCGATGAATGTCACTCAAAAAAATCATTGGTGGCCGATATCAAAGAAACTGAGTTGAGCCCTGACTTGGATTCTGATTCACAAAATAATAAAAGGAGACGGATAATTGATGAAGAACCCACTGTTATTGTCACGACTGCAACAATCCAACTCGAAGAACCAGAGGATCCTGAGGAGGGGGAGCGCCTTTTCCATTCACATATATGGGTGAAGGGGACTCCGTTGCATTTTATTTTTGATAGTGGAAGAAAAAATAACCTTATCTCATCAAAGGTCATCAAGCAGTTGGATTTTCCGACAACACCACACCCGCAACCATACAACATCGGATGGCTCTACCAGGGATGACATCTTCATGTCAGCCAATAGTATCGCCTGTCATATGACATCATGCCCTTCAAGGATGAGGTATTGTGTGATGTTTCCCCACTGGAAGTCTGTGATGTTTTATTAGGCCAACCATTTATGTGGAGGCATCATGTTGTTTATGAGTCTCGACCTCGTAGCGTCATTGTTACTCTAGGGGGGTCAACCCTACAGGATATTAGAGGTAGTTCTGACTACTATACCGACAAAACAGTTCCACAAAGTAATCTCTCATACCACAAATTTTAGCCTCTTCACAACTTGGTCAAAAGAGAAGGACACTCCAACCAATATAGCCTCGTCCCAATACCCTTCTATCTAGCAGAAGCAGATCAACAAGATTATAGAAGAGCGCCACGATATTCCTACTATGGGGGTGCCTCCACACTGCCCAGCCAAACCAAGTTATGATAAATCCCTTCATGTTATTCATGTTGCATCTTCACCAATAGATTCCTCCCACAATTAGGAAGACCAGGTATCCAAATTGGTTAAACAGATCCAACCCCTCCAACAACAGGTTCATAACATCCTTCAACAAGCTAAGCAGGGCAACTTCTTTAGCAAGCCAAGAGCTCACCAAGGTTCAGATTCAGCAAAAGCTTCCCCGGGGACTTGACGCAATGAAGACCATTGCTTCCAAAGGGGGGAGGATTGATCCAGGTGTAAATCGATGGCCACCCACCTATTCCACTGGCTCAAAACATGGGTTTCCACCTTGGCAATTTTTTTATGGTTTTTTGGGTCCTAAACTTCGGAGGTCATTTCAGGCCTTAAACGACATTTTTTGGGCATGACAGTGCCTAGTCGATAGCCAAAGGCATGTTTTGGGTTGAAAAAAATATGTACTCCTTGGCTAGACCTTTCAGATAAGGTATATGCCCCAAATGGAGATCGTATGCAAAATTTATGCCCTTGGGAAGTTGGCGTACCAACTACCCTGATCAGGGCTCGCAAACCTTTTCGTGTTTCATCTTCCAGGGTTAGGTTTTTGGATTTTCTTTATGTTAAAAAGGCCTCTAGAGCCTCATTGTAAACATCATCATATTCTTGCAAATGAGCATAGCCATCACATCTCTTCTCAGAGATAAGCTACCACCATTCTAGCGAGTCATTCACTTTGTAATTTTACATTTTTTGTACATTCTCTCATTAATAAAAAAAATTGTGCATTACTGTATCTTTGTGTTTATTGCAACATCTCTGTATATTTCATTGTTATATTCCTGCCTTCATTTCATTCTCAAAATAATCCGGATCAACTTGGATCAGATAGGATGTGGTTATTGAAGTTTTCTACCATTATTATATCAACTTCATTAACTACAAATAGAACGACAAAGTAAACGGTGTTCTTTATGACACTCTTTGGATTTTTTTTATTTTTTAAATAATCAAAATGGTTAAATTGTATTAATTCAAAAGTTGTGTCATTCTGTGTTCATCGAAGAAGTCTAAGACAAAAAGAGACTCTTTATTTGTATAGTCATCTCCCCTCCCCAAAAATAGATGGGAGACAACCAATCATAGAGCATTCTTTTGTTGCTTACATTTTTACCAATTGTTAGGCACTAGATCTATTTTAATGAGAAGGAAATAGAAATACTACAAAAAATACCAGCGAAACAACAAAATGTAGAGAAGGACAATACCAAAAATGAAACCTTTATCAATAGAAATCAATGCTCACTTGCCTCTTTGAGGAGGAAACCTCTAGCAAAGCAACACTCTATTACAATAATTCTAAAGACAAAGCTTTCTCATGCCTTCTACTCCTATTTATACTAAATCTATGTTCAAAAGAACAACCTAGAGGAAGATCCTTCTAGAAGCATAAGATTCTATTAAGTCTTATCACATTAGAGCCATTCCCATTATTAATTAGTCATTATTTATTAATATCGACCTTTATTACATGGAAAATATATTATTCTACCTACGTGAGGGGTTAGGGAGGTTAGGTCCCTAACATACCCTCCCCCTTGAAAAATATCCATGTCCTCAAGGCTTGAGATGAGGAAATTTCTGCAGAATAGTAGTCGGTTCCCAGGTGGCATATTTTGGTGGAGTATCCTTCCATTGAACTAAAACTTCATTTATGGTGCGCTGACGAAGATGATTCTCGCGTTGTTCCAATACTACTTGTGGCTACAACCAAATGAAACCTTCTTCATCCAACTCTGGTAGACTGGTCTGGGTCTATCATTTAGTGCCAATCACTTTCTTCAGGCAGGAGACATGAAAAACAAGATGTAGCTTAGAGTGACTGGGAAAGGCTAACTGGTAGGCCACTGGCCCCACTCGTTTGAGAATTGTATAAGGACCATAAAATTTGGGGGTGAGTTTCTGACAGTGTTGGGATTTGAGTGAAGTTTTCTTGTATGGTTGCAGACGGAAAAATTCCTTGTCCCCTTCAACAAATTGGCATTCAGAACGACCATGATCTTCTTGTTGCTTCACATGGTTCTAAGCCATGACCAAATTTTATTTGAGAGTACAAAGAATGGTCATGTGGATTGACAAATTGTGGTAAACCTCCTAAACCTTGGAGACACCTGTAATGTATGGGATAATCAATGGTGGCCTTTTTCTGTAGACTTCTTCAAAGGGAGTCATGCGAGTGGCATTATGGTAAGAGGTGTTGCATCACCATTCAATGAGGGGTAACCACTGAACCCATTGATTTTTTCTATCTGACGCAAAGCACCTCAAATATGTTTTCAAACACTTGTTGACTACTTCAGTTTGACCATTAGTTTGGGGATGATAGGTGGTGTTGAGCTGCAATTGGGTTCTCTGGAACTTGAATAATTATTGCCATAAATTGTTGGTAAAAGTTGGATCATGGCTAGAAACAATAGAATGAGGCATGCCATGGAGTTTTAATATATTATCCATAAAAACTTGAGCCACTGTGGATGCAGTGAACGAGTGTCGAAGAGAAAAAAAAAATGAGCATATTTGGAAAGATGACTCACGACCACCATGATGAATGAATTATTTCCTGATTTAGGTAAGCCAACAATGAAATCCATTGAAATATTTTTCCAAATAGTAAGTCGCAGCGGAAGAGGTTGGAGTGTGCCAAGAGTTTTGACTGTCTCACCTTTATTGCATTGATATGTATCACATTTAGTCATAAAGGTGTGGATGTCCTATTTCATACCATCCCATAAAAAAGAATGTTTGACCCTTTCATAAGTTTTGGAAAAAAATGAAATCCTAGTTGTAGGTGAAGCAAGAAACTCAGAGAGCACCATGGATTTAAGGGTTGACTGCTTACTTAAATATAAGTGACTTTTATAGTGAAGCTCTTCATTGTGTCAAGAGTACCCTAGAGAAGCTTGAGAATCTTGTTGCAGTTTTTGGAATCAATTGGAAAGTTTGGGGGCTTTCCACCATTCCTGAAGAACAACCTGAAGCCAATCTGCGACAATGAATGAGAGGGAAAAGAGGGACCCTTCTTCTTCATATTTCCAGGAAATGGATTTCATCCCCACCAAATTTGTTTCCCTTCTTGTAAATGATCTCATAATCATACCTAGATAGCTTGGTCACCCATTTTTGTTGCTCTGGGGATCAAATCTTTTGTTCCAGGAAATACTTGAGGCTTTGATGATCCATTTTAATTTGGAAGCGTTTCCCCAAGTGATAATGGAACCAAAGATCCACTACATGCAAAACAACCAACATTTCCTTTTCATAGATTGATTGGTCCAAATGTCGCTCCGACAACTGTTTGCTAGTGAAATCCAAACACCAACCTTCTTGCATGAGGACTGACTCAATGCCTCTCCTTGATGGATCATATTCTAGAAAAAAGGTCTTGGTGAGGTCGGGTTGTTCCAGGACATGAGTAGTTCACACAACGTATTTCAAGGATTTGAAGGATTGGTCAGTTGTTGGTGTCTAACTGAAAGAATTATTTTCAAGGAGCGATGTGAGGGGGGTTGCAAATTTTTCATAATTCTGAAAAAACTTGTGATAATATCTTGTTAAACCTAGGAAACCATGCAAACTTTTAAGATTTTTAGGGAGAGGCCAATTCTGCATAGCTTCAATTTTCTTAGGATCCACCCTTGCACCATCATTGCCAACAATATGACCTAGGTACTTAAATTTAGAAGTTCCAAAAGCACATTTAGACTATTTGAGGAAGAGTTTATGCTTGGAGAGGAGATGGAGAACTTGATCCACATGGGTGAGATGGGCTTGCCAAGTTTTACTATAGATTATAATATCATCAAAGAAAACTAACACAAAGTGACAGAAGAAAGGATGAAAGATATCATTCACGAGGTTTTGAAAAGTGGAGGGAGAATTATAGAGACCAGAGGGAATGAACAAGAACTCATATTCACTCTCATGAGTGTGAAATGCATTCTTGGTAATGTCTTCCTCTTTCATACGTATTTGGTGGTATCTAGAACACAGCTCAAGTTTAGTAAAGTATTGAGCCCCACTGAGTTCATCCAGAAGGTCATCGATGACACAAATAAAAAAAATTTCCTTGATGGTAAGTTTGTTGAGGGAACGAAAGTTAGGAAACATGTGCCAAGTGCCTTCCTTCTTGAGTACCATGACTACAAGGGAAGAATAAGGATTGGTACTGGGATGAATAACACCCGCTTCTAGCAACTCTTGGAAAAATTTCTTAATTTCACTTTTTTAAGCAAAGGGATGATGATAAGGGAGAATATTGGGAGGAAGACTACCTGGGATTAAAGGAACGACATATTCATGGTCGTCGCACGAGGGGGGAAGGCCCTGGGGAGTTTGGAAAATAACTTGGTGTTGGGAAAGGATATATTTCAAGTTGGGGTGCACATAGGGTGTCTCAACTACTTGAATGGAATGGAGTTGGGTAATGATACAATAATGACCTTTTTTGAGTAACTTTTCCATGTAGTGGGCACACATGATCTCTGGAGAGCCGGTGGTAATTACTTGGAAGTTATATTTCTTTCCCTCCTATTGGGATTTCATGGTTAAATCCTTAAAATCCATGGTGATGGGGCCTAGAGTACAGATCCATTCAACACCAAGTAAAATGTCACAACCACCCATGTAAATAGAAAACATGTGACATTTCAAGTGATACTGACCAATTTGTAGGAAGACATTTTCAGAATGCCCCCTGCATTTCATGGAACCCCCATTGGCAATCATGATTTGAAAATTATTTACTATGCAGATATAGCAATTGATCTCTTGGGCAAGGAGACGATGAATGAAATTATGAGTTCTTTCAGTGTCAACTAGTATGATGAATTTTCAGTGCTTAATGTAGCCGATTAACTTGAGGGTTTGGGGAACAGAAAAACCAGTGAGATAATTTAGTGAAATCAAAGGTTCAACTTCGGGAGGATTAGAGGGCAGTGTAAGATTATTTTCTTGGGGTAGCACTTCCTCAGGTGAAAACAAAACATCTTAATTAGAAACATCCTCTGAAATGGCCAAATTTTTTTTTTACACTTGTGCCCTTGAAAGTATTTGTCATCACAATTATAGCAATGACCCTTGAGTTGGCATTCAACCATTTCTACTCATGTTAATTTTTGGACCTTGAGAGTAGTGGATTGAAGGGAAAGAGTGGGGGTTTTAGGGCGGGGAATAAAGTGGGTTTTCTTCTTTGGGAAAGGATGACCTATTGTGCCTCCTTGGCACATTTAGTTGCTTCCAACCAAGTATAGGGGAAATCCATGAGGACTTTGGCTTGGATTTCATCCTTGAGGCCACTAATAAAGAATTCCCAGAAGAATTCATTTTTCATACCCTCTGTTCGGAAAGCCAAGTGCTCAAAGGTAGTGATAAAGTCTTTCACTGTGCCAGAATATTTCAACTTTGTCATATGACCTAAATGGTGGGTGTCTGTGTCAAAGCGTTCATACAAATCAACAACAAACTTTGTCCAAGCAACGTTCCTTTGGTGTGCATTGTGATGCCATTTCCATCGTTCTGGATCCAAATAGGGAATTGTTAGAAAAGAGGATCACAGATCCATAAAATAAAATAGACGTGGAAATAAAACACAAAAGATACACAATACAAATAGAGACATAGATATACATGGTTCACCTGATGTGGGCTATGTCCATAGAGAAATTTTTAGGGCCTTCCTTTAGTATTATCCAACAAATGAAGGGATTCAACCTACAACACGCTCGTTGTAACTTCCTCTTCTTTTCTCACTGTCTCCTCTCTCATAATACAATATTCCCTCACATACTATTAGTCACAATACAATTCCCTCATACATAAAAGAGGGTCTCCTTCTAGGGAAAAAAACCCTAACATAAATTCTACAGTCATATCTGTGACCTCATAATGAATGGTCCATATTGACTACACAATTACATTATTTTACAAGACAATTGGTTGCTTCCCCAACCTGGACCCCCCTCGTGACAAATTTGGGGGGGGGGGGGAACCCCCCCACACCCCCCTGTCAAGAAATGGGATCAAAATACGATTGAAACAAGACCTGTGAATTAGGAATATAATCCGGCTCTGCAACCAAAAAGAACATTGTAACGGAGCTTGGTCAACTCATGAGTAATGCCATGCAGGGAAAAATAGTGTTCCATATGAGTGATCTAGGAGGTTGGATCTGAGCCAACAAATTTGTTCACCTCAACTCTAGGAAGACGGGGGTCATGATGTAGGGAGTTGGAATGAGAGTGTATAGGTTTATTGGATTCAACACCTTCAACGTGGAGGGGTGGGTCAAAGGAGGAAGGACCTTTAAATTTTTCCATGAATTGTTTGAGAGTGGAAGATTTTGTCAATTTGGATATTGAGTTGTTATTGGATGTAATTCACTTTGGCATTAACGACAAAAAATTTAGTATTCATTTTTTGATTGGTTTCATCTTGGAGAGTAGGATCCATTTGGGGATGAGGGGTGGGTCCACGGACGAAAAAGTAGATAAGTGATATATACCACTGCGATCAATGAAACCAGAGGAAGCCAATGGAGTAAGTGGGAAATAAGGGTGCTAGGAATGGGATGGGTCCATGAGAAAACAAAGGATTTAAAATGATAGGTACTGTTGCGATCATGGTGAATAGGAGAATCAAATGGGATAGGTCCCAAATAAGGTTGTTGGCAAGGGGGGTCGGATCCACATAAAAAAGGATTAAAAATGATAGGTACCACTGTGATCAGGGAGAAGAGAGGAATCCAGTGGGATGGGTCCCAAATAAGGGTGTCAATGGGACCACTTTACTTTATTTTTTATTTCTACAGAGTTACACTCCCAACTGAATAATACTGTAGTAGCGAATGACCCAATTTTTTAACCGTAATTTTTTTTTGTAGGAATTTCACAACTAGAATGCAAGAGGAAATGTTGCACAACAATAGCTCTCGTCTGTTTCTTTCCCCAGGGGTTAGGTTTTATAGGGTTAATACAAACAAGGGTTTTCCCTGTGCTATAGCTCTTTGATATACGTGCGGGGTTGAATAGTAGTACCTGGACCAATATCTCAGGGAACCAACTAAGGAGGCTCGATCGTACCCTTAGTCATACTAACCGATTACCCAGGTACTAGAGAGTATCTTATCGAGTGTTGTTCTCAGTGTCACTATAGCAGTCAAGTGGTCGATCAACTAATCTAGGGTTGGTTTCAGGAGACCTAGGGGACTCTCGATATACCTAACAATACATGGGAGTGATGGTTGTGTACACATTCTATCTGATGTGATACCACTTGAAGGGTACCAAAAAGTGTTACAGAGGTTTCTAACAAGGTGAAACTTTGGTTTCTAGAAAACCCCATGAAACCATATGTATCTCCTGCGTGTAGTCTTCCCCACCATAGTTTTACCCACTAAATGATAGATCTTTATGCTTTAAAGATGCTGATAGTACACATATCTACCCTTAAAAAAAAAACCCATAGTTTTTGCAGAGGAAAGTGATATAATACCACTTATTAGGTACCCGATATAATGAGCAGAAAATAGAAATACTGTAGAAAATACTAGTAGAACAACAAAATCTAGAGAACCACAATACCAAAATTGATATCTTTATTGATAGAAAACAATGTTCACTTTCCTCTTTGAGGGGGAAACCTCGAACAGAGCAACACTATATTACAATAATTCTCAAGACAAAGATTTATCATGCCTTTTACTCCTATTTATACTAAATCTATCTTCAAAAGAACAATCTAGAGGAAGATCTTTCTAGAAGCGAAATCTTCTATTAAATCTTCTTACATTAGACCTGTTCACATTATTAACTAAGCCTTATTTATTAATATCAACCTTTATTACATGAAAAATATATTATTCTACCTACATGAGGGGTTAGGGAGGTTAGGTACCTAACTCCAATCCCAAAAGTGCATGGATAGATCCAAACCAATTTCTTACATAGGATACAACAAAAAAATACATACTATATTATATTTGGCTTAGTTATCACATTGTTCTGCATCGAAGAAGGGGCCTATGAGGCATCTCTCTCTCTCTCTCTCTCATGAAATCGTTGTAGCTGAAAAACAAATTTTGAATACCTAAGGAAATGCCTCTTTTTTTCTAGTTTTTCATGTGCTTTCAATTGGATTTCCTTCCCCCGGTGATTTGAGGCCAGGTGTAGGGGGTGGTTGTTTCAGGATGAGTTTGAGGACTAAAATCTTCTTGTTTCCATTCCATTATTTATTCTTATTTTCCATGACAATGGTAGGCTCAACATGGATTATTCTTATTCAATTTCTTTTAGTGGAGATGGAAAATATTCAACTATTCCATGGGCTACTATTGTTGCTTCATTTCCTAGTGTCTATGACTTTGTGGGGATGGGGGTTCCTTTTTCTAAATGATTCTCATCTCATTCATTGGTATCTTCAAAGGCCTCGAGCTCTATCAGTATTGCCCACCCTTTGGTTCAGATGCCTTGATGAATCTCCTTGATCACTACAACATGAGACCACTTTTTTTACTTTATTTTCGATGGATATTCTTTGTTCACTTGTTTAAGTCGAAATTTAATCATATTCTAGACCATTTTAGCATATGAAATATTTTTTATCACATTTTTTTAGTTGATTATACAAGTCAAAATAAATGTTGAAACATTGGTCATAATATAAGTCACAAGTACCTATGAACAAAAGGTTGATAAACTGGTTGAAAACCTCTTTATGAATGACAACAATCATATTAAATGATGGTATTTAGTAAGATATACTTTGCATTTAACTTGAATAAAATAGTGAATAAATAAACATTTCAAAGAGGATCTATATCCGACCATTCCAAATAGGGAATACGAGCATAAAATATTGTGTAGAAGCAATGAAGAGAGGATATCAACATTTCTACCCATGTAAGGGTTTTAAAGAATCAAGGTTTTAAATATTTTTTATTTTTTTGCAAATTTATTTAGAGAATAGCTAAATATACCCTCTAACATACAACCCCATTTGGATTCACACAAGAGATAAAGAATGAATGACATTTGTGACATCTCTAACTAATCTTTTTGGGATATTAGAGGATATCTTAGGCCTACCTCAATATTAGGATTATGTGGGGAGAATAGTTGATGGTTGAAATCTTGGAGGTACTTAGTCAACAAATATTGCAAAAGGGGTAACTAATTTTTCTTAATTCTTGAATAGTTGATGGTTGAAATCTTAGAGGTACTTAGTCAACAAATATTGCAAAAGGGGTAACTATTTTTTCTTAATTCTTTATAGATTGATGATGGTGAAATTATGGTGCTTGTATATATCAATAGCTCTTAATAGAAACCCATGTAAAATTGCAATTGCCTTCATCTTATATAACCATGTAGATGAAAAGGTTCAAAGAACAATGAGGTTCTTGAAAAAGAATGACACCACCAACAATAAGGCATACTATCATGCACTCATAGAAGGCCCAAGCACAATAAATATGCACATGGGAAATGAAATTGTTATATTTACAAACTCTGAAGTAATTTCTAAACAAATGTAGGGTGAATATAAATACAAGGCCAAACCTCTCATACCATTGCATTTGGTGGCAAGGTATATTGAAAAATATTTCTCTATCTTTTATATACATCATAATGGTAGAGAAGGATATCATGTTGAGGCCAAACAAATGTTCTCTTCTCTAGTGTTTAATTTTTCCAGTACAAACATTGGTTATTAAATCTTATCATTGAGGTTAGTTCTAGCTACCTCTTGGACTCACTGCTTGCTCTTTCTAGTTGGCATATTTTAGTCACGTTTATTTCTATCCATCTTAGGAATTTTTCCTCCTTGTGAATTTATATTTTTGGATGTCTTCCGAGACAAGTTTTCATAGGTTGAGTATTTTTTCTTTGCAACCATAACTCATGGTGATTCTCTTTTATTCTTTTATATTATATAAAATTCATGTACTCTCATAACTGTATTTTAGTAGAATTATAAAACATTTCATAAAAAATAAAAATTTATGTACTTCTTATATATTTGATGGAGAAATTTTCTTTCATGTACAATAACTCATTGCACTATGAAAAAACATACACGAGATTTGTATAAGTCGCAAATACTATCTCAATTATAAATCCAAAAGTTACATCCTCAAATCATATATTTATTCATGATATCCACCATGTGTGTCACTAGTTCTTGACGTTGTGGGAATATTATTGTTCATGAACATTCATATACATTTAGGCACATGTGGAATAAGAAACAAATTATTTTCTACTCTAAAACTTTTGTGAAATAAAACTTGCCTACAATGACTTAAACGCACACATGACTCATTTTGCATTGATAAAAATTTAGTTGAGTCAATTAAAAGGAAAGGTACATTTTCATCTATCCTTTCATTGGATCTATTAAAGGTTTCAAACCACCTGCATTTGAATAATATCGATTTAAATGATTTACTATATTCTATTTCAAGAACATGTAAAAGTTCAAAGTTGTCAATCTAGATTTACACATAACTTGACTAAAGCATCAGATTTTGAATCTGAAAATTGATGTGTGTTCACAATCATAAATACTATTTGTTCTTGATATAAAAAAAAATCTGATTTCTAATGGATTTTATTCTACAAGTGGAAGAAAATGGTCTTTGAGATAAATTGTATTATCAAAAACAGGTCATAATTGAGTAGAAATTGCAAACTTTAAAAGGTTGTAATTTTTCGCTTAAAACTTGGAATGAGGCATGAGCACATTCATTGGAAAGATAATTAAGAGGATAATGTATATAAATAATCAAAATTCAATACAATACATCCATTATCTTCATAAAATCAAAGTAAGAATGACTTGTAGCTTAAATAATGAAATATTCTTACAATATGCATAATTCTAACAACAATTGTTGTATGCAAATTTTAGCAGAATTAGAGGCATTCAAAACAAGTAATTGGTTCCTATATGAGGAACAAAGATACCGAGGATGCCAAGGCTTCTTACATCCATGAGGATGAGATCAAAGGATTGCATGTCAGCATGGGAAATGCAAATACTGAGTCCAATGGACATAGAAGCATGGTAGAGCCTATGGAGTTGGTTGAGACTATGAGAAGCTTGCATAAAAAAGTGAAGAAATATAGAGAAGACAATGGAATGATGATAAGAACTTAGGAATAGCTTCTACAAAGTATTAATATGTTGTAGAGATAAGTCAACAAGGATTATGGTACAAAAAAAGCAACGAGTGCAGGGAAAGTAGAAGCATTTGGATCTCACAATAAGAGGGATGATCATATGGGATGTAGACAATCAAGGAGTGTTAGTAGACATCATCATCATTATTCGATAGGACACTCGACTAGAAGAGTACATGCATGTTCAAGTTCGGTGAGCATCTTAAGTGTGTCCCTTGTCAGAAATCAAAGAAGGAGGCCTAAGTCATACATTTTGCAAGGAGAGATCGGGAAGCTCAAGCCACCATAATTCATCAATTAGATATGGGATGAAGGAATTGTGGTCCTCGGATCTCCTATAAGTGTTCATCATCTCTGGTAGTGAAAATATGTCTTTTCACTTTATTTGAGGTAATAACCTCCCATAAGTTGCATCTATGTCTTCTTGTGCATGCCCCATTGGGAGGAAACCAACTTCAACAATGTCAAACACCCTCTTTATTACTAGAAGGGATGCAAATGCAAACACATAGTGATATTTTTATCACCCCAATTAACCTTTCATAGTAATAATACTAGTGCCAATTTTCTATTTCACCTACTTGTATTATCAAAAGTTACCTTAAGAGATTGCATATCAATTTGCTTGTAGACCAAAGATTTGTTGAAAAGTCAACAAGAAACATGTGTCTAATTTAGTTTTCCCTTAATTAAATTAGACAATAAATATTAATCTATTATCTCATTCATAACTGAGT
>ML787712.1:42448-59147 GCA_009831015.1 Picea engelmannii | reverse complement strand
CAAATATTGAATAATGTGATATTCAAAATTTTATTTTTTAAGATAAATTATAAAAATTAGTACATTGGTACAAGAGTGTTCACTATTCTCTTAGGTAGATTATAACTCCAAATATTGAACAATGTGATTTCAAAATTTGATTTTTTAAGGTAAAGTGTTAAAATTGGTACGAGAGTGTAAATCATCATTCCCTGAGATAGATTATAACTCCAATCAAAACCCTGAGGTAGATTAAAACTCCAATTAAAACGACTTGTGGTTCCAAGTGGGATTAGGTTGACATAAAAATGTTTATCATCTAGGAGTTAACCAATTGCACCACTATCTCCTTTTAATCCGCCATTTTAATTACGTCGAAAGGCGTATACCTATTAACAATGGGCAGATTTAATAGGGGTTTAGTGCTTAATAAGTTTTCTATGGACAGGATTAAATATGGCTGGAATATTCTTAGTAGTCACACAAAATAAATGGTTGTGATTTCAATCATTAACTTTCTAGCTATTATAAAGACATCCGTTTATGTGTTTACTTTTTTACATTTACCTAATCATATTTAAAAATTACTTTGATAGCTAACTAATTGCCACCTAAGTGATTAACAGAAATTAAAATATTAACACCAGATAAATGAAGCTCAACCGTTTATTTGTTAATCAATAATAAAATTTAATATATTCTTTTAAGGATTATTTTCATCTTATCAACCTTCCGACGTTGATCAACCACAATTATATGGCTGTGCTAGTTTTAATATAAATCAATTTCAACACACATTTCTTGAAACGTGTTCACCGTTTCCCGGGAAAATATGTAATAATTGTATAAGTTTAATTTTAAGTTTAACATGTATATAGAATTTTTATATTTTGTTTTTTTTCATATTTTGTGGGGATATTTGCTTCAAATTTGATGAAATTTTGTTTGATCTACAGATTTGAGAAGTTAAATCTGTATAATTTAAGCGCTCCAAGAATTTTTAGTATGTTGATTTCATTTCTTTATTTAGAAATACAATTTAAACAACAAAAAGTTGTGATTTCGTATAAATTTATGTTACAAAATTTAGACCCAAAAAAACAAAAACATAAAACACTAAACAAAACCATTTTATTCATTAATTTTTCAAATAACTAAAAAAACCTTAATCTTACCAATCTAGTCACATGTCTAGTCACATGTAGTAAAAAATACAATCGGTACCCACTAATTTCTTAATTTTTTTAAACAAGCATAAACATTGGTGGTACCTTTAAAAATTAATAAAGAATACAATTGCTGGGCACCTACTAATTTCTTATTTTATTTAAACCATAAATGACTTGTGAGTATTCACGTTTGTGTGTTGTTTATGGTGTTATTGATGTGTAATTGGCACGTGTGAGAGGACCCTAATTGACGAGTGAGGATATCAATTATGTTGAATAGATATTTTTATCAAGGATACTATAAATTTTTAAAGAAATCTAATAATGATTCCTTCGTGTCATAGTCTTAACTATTATAAATATAGTTAAGAAACAAAATTTATTTAAATAATAATATTTTTTATTGGTATCTTCAATTACATTTTTAAGTTATCAATCATGAGGATTGTGCCGTCTTTTAAGACCCATAAAATTAATGGGAGAACTAAAATAAATAAAATTAAATATTCTTTAAAAAAGTCAATTGTATATGATGAAAATGAAAGTATCAAAGTCGTTACAGTTTTTGTCACTCGTGAAGATTTTAAAAAATAATTAAATTATGAAACTGAGTAAACCTATGTCTTATATTATTATATTATTAAAAGTAACATGCATTAAAATAAAATATTATTCATTCTTAATTTTTTTTATCATAATTTTTATAATTCATTTATTATATGGTGCTTTTAAGTTAGTTCAATAAACATTTTTATTATGGAGTCATAAACATTAATATCAATTTTAACAAATATCTCCTTTGTTTTTTAAGTTTACAATGTCAAAAATTTATTTTTTAACATTAATAAAATTTTATTATTTCAATTTTTTTTATTAGTGATTTCATTGTTATTTAAAATTTTATATTTAAACTTCATATAGCAATATAAGATTTAATGTTATTTACAATATTAATTTGATTGTTGAACTTCTTTTATGTTTCAATAGTAAACCCAGGTTACTATTCATACTAAAAGTAATGACAAAGAGTTTATCATTGCTCAACTTGAAAGTGAATTTATGAAGATGTGTCACATTTTTTTTGACAAAAGAGGAGGGTAAAATTAGTATGAACGGACCCTCGATCAAGATCTTTTTCTAGCCCTCTATACCTCGATCAAAACCTTAAGAACTAAGCATAAGCTCTCTGTTGAGAGATTGTAGTTGATACAATAGATCCTTGATCAAAGAATTATCAAGAATTAAGTTAATCCTAAATAAAGAGTTAGCAAATAATACATTGATGGAAGGTTTGAAAATTTATTAAACTTGAACAAGCCATTCAACTTCATTTCTTCTTTGAAATGAATGGAGCTCTTAAAAAAAAAAAAAAAAAACCTTAATCCAAAAAATCTCAATCTTAAACCGAAAAAACCCTTAATCCAAAAAAATCTCAATCTAACCCTTATAGAAACATGGACCCACCATTACCTGCCAAAATATGTACTTCCACCCAAAAACAAAGGCACCATAACTAATTAGTTAAAAAATGCCACCAAGTGGTAATTGACTGGTTATCTATGAACATCATAAAATACTCCAACATGGTTTTAAAAAAGTTACTGACTTTAGATTTTCTTTATTTAAGAAGTAAGTTTACTCTATTTTTTTTCGGCGTGAATTTAGACGGTATTGAAATCTTTGGTGTCAAAATCAGATAGATTCATTCCCAACTTTATAATTAATCGAACATTTATTTGTTGACCACGGATCGATGAAAACCCATTTGATTTTGATATGTGCACCATCGTCCTGTGCCGTTAGGGAAAAAAACAAAGATTTACATTATAAATCATTCTTCATATGTCTTTTCATTTACATAGTAAGTGCTATATATTCCTCGACCAATAACTTCGTTATCAAACTTATCTCCTCCTCAGCTATATTTTAAGGAAATAATACTCTTATTAAGCTAAGAAGTAAAGGAAATAACTTATCAATAATTTACTTACTCACTAAAACCAAACAAAAAACAAATATTATAAAGTAGGATCCGAATCAAACAAAAAAATAAACACTAAAACCAAACAAAAAAACAAATATTATAAAGTAGGATCCGAATCAAAAAAAAAATAAACATATTATAAAGTAGGATTTGAATTTTGGTGGAGATGGTAACAACTTTTTCTCACTACTACTTAAAGTACATCTAATTGACAAGGATTGTCATAAAATTATTAAAATTAGATACACTCATCATATGACTAATTGTGTTTGGGATAATATGTATGTAACACACATTCCATCATCTATAATGACAATAAATATTAAGTTCCAAAATAACCACAAAACAACATAATTTGTGTGTGACTTGTTTTGCACAATGTTAAATTTTTTGTCACTTGTTTTATGTGAATCTTGATGTTCTTTGGCCATTAAACGAGTTCCTTTGGGGGAGGGGAAGGGGGCTCCTATTCATGAACCTATTCTCTCACCCACCTTACCTGTAATCAACCTTAAGAAGTCGGGGGTTTCTGACGTTTCTGTCCACTTGCAGACTGAAGACTAGGGGGTTATACCAGTAGGGGGTTTGCAAACACTTAGTAAGTAGAGTGAGCCTATCCCTTAACCTCTTTTTACTCAAACCACTTTTTCTCAAGAAACCTATCTATCTACGGGTGAACAAATTATCATTCCGGGTTGTCGTGAATCAGAGGAAGGTGAATCCTCAATCAGTGAGGTTTTGGAATCTCTGATTCCCTACCTTCGAGATAGTAACCCTCCTATACCATTACCCACTTTTTTCGGGAAATCTGTCATTAATCTGTCCACCTTCATGGGAGAGGTTAATACTCTGGATACTACTAAGGTTGATTCTACTAAGGAATATCCCTGGTCATGAGGACTGGGCATAGAACATTCTCTGATCAAAACGAGAAGTATAAGGAAGAAACTACAAGCGACGACTAATACTCTAGTCAAGGATACCTCCTCATCTGACTGTGGGGCACTTAGAGCAGTGAAGGCCCTAGAAAGGGAAAAATAATGATATTGTTGTCTCTCAATATTAGAGGGATTGGCGGCTCCCTTAAAGCTATTGCGTTCCGACGTGTTTTGGATACTACCCTTCCAAAAATCATTTTTCTACAAGAAACTATGGTTACAGAACTTAAAGCCCAGTCTTTTGTGCATATATTTCGCCCGTCCTGGGCAATTTGCACAGTAACCTCAGTTGGTACTTCAGGTGGCTTACTAGTGATGTGGGATCCTCTATATTTTAGCTTGACTCCTTTCCTTACAAGAGGTGGGATTTTATTAACAGGTCTAATCTTTGCTACTAAAAGGAAAATCAACCTCCCAAATATCTATGGATCCTGCCTGGAAGGCAAACTTTTTTGGACTTCCTTGGCGAACAACGGATTGATCTCATTGAAAAACCTAGTGATTGCGGGCGATATAAACCTTACGGTCTCGAATGGTGAAGTTTGGGGAGACTCCTCCTCTTCTGGTCCACTAGCAAGCTTTTTCACTTCTATTTTCCAATCGCACAAATTGTTAGATGTTCAACCGAATAAATTAGCTCCAACTTGGCGTAATGGGCGCACGGGTTCAGAGTTAATAGCTAAAAGACTGGACAGATTCCTGGTTTCGGAGGAATTACTCTTGAACATTAGACTGTATCGATCATTGGTGGCATTTCCTTTTGTGTCGGACCATGCACCGATTCTATTATAGTTGGAAAACTCGACTTTCCCCAAAGCATATCCTTTCAAGTTTAATTCTCAGTGGCTACTTGATAAAGAATATAACAACTTGGTTCATCAACTCTAGTTGGATCTGAAATATCTTCAAGAGGAAGATAGTCAGCGCCACCTTATCAGGAAACTAAAGGATCTCAAAGTTATTTCAAAAAATTGGGCTAAAGAGACTAGAGCCCAGGGCAGATTAGTTATGGAGAAATTGGAAGCTAATATCAAAGAACTGTTGCAAATGCTCACGGATGGATCTTTTAATCTGGTGGTTGAATCAAACCTTATTAAATTGGAATCAGAAAGCGAAAAATCATTTCAAGAGATTTTTCAATTCCACAGACACATGTTCAATAGTTGAGTAGGTTGAGGTGGCAGGGTTATTTAACAGGTGGATCAGCGAGGATGAAGCGCGAGAACTTTACCTGCCAGTTACTAATAAGGAATTGAAATCGATCTTAACTCTCTTCAAAAAAGATAAAATTCTAGGCCCTGATGATTGGACGGTGGAATTCTACTTACATTTCTTTGATTTAGTTAAAGATGATCTACTGGGTCTAGTGGAGGATGTTCGGACTAGTGGTCGTATGGTAGGGAGCTTAAATTCCACTTTTTTATCTCTGATTCCCAAATTGAATAATCCACAAAATTTTGGGGATTACAGACCTATCTCGTTATGCAATCTAGTTTATAAAGTCATATCTAAAGTGTTAGCAAACCCGATTAAACCGATACTCTCAAAGGCATTATCAACAGAGCAGTTTGGCTTCTGGAGGGTTGGCAAATACATGATGCAATAGGCACTGCACATGAGTGCATACACAACATTAAAAAGAGTAATAAAAAAGTGTTGATCCTAAAGCCCGATCTACAAAAAGCCTTTGACCGTGTAAATTGGGACTTCCTGCAGTTGATTTTAGTTCAAGTGGGATTTGGCGCGCCATTGACAAAATGGATTATGGCTTGCATGAGCTTGACATCTCTAGAAATTCTAGTCAATGGGGAGGCCTCGAACTTCTTCAGAAGTAGTAGAGCACTCCAACAGGGATGTCCTCCGTCACCGTTACTCTTTATTCTGGTGATGGAAACCTTAAGTTTGTTATTAAAAACAAGTCAAAGTGAAGGCTCCCTATCTGGAATTAAAGCTTCTAGACTTATAAAAATCCTACACTTGTTATTTGTAGATGATGTTTTATTGCTGAACTATGCTTATGTGTAGGAATGGAAGGTGATTTTGAGCCTTATTGACAAATTTTGTTTGGTTTCGGGGTTACAACTGAACCCGTTTAAATCGACAGTTCATTTCTCTGGTGTTTCAGAGTCAGAACTTGACCCTTTCAAGTTATTACTCTCGTACAAGTTCATTGATTTAACTGTTGGTTTTAAATACCTTGGGTATTACTTAAAGGTGGGGCTCCATAAAACCGAAGATTGGTTGTGGCTCATAACCAAAGTGGAGAAGAATATTAATCATTAGAGTTATAGGTGGTTTTCTTTGGGAGGTAGGTATACATTATGCAAAGTTGTTTTCAAAATTCAACCAGTATATCAGTTTTTGCTTGCATCAGTACCACAATCCATTCTCAATCGATTAAGGAAATTACTCTTCAATTTTCTCTGGAACGAGAATTCGGATTCAAATCATTACCACCTTTGTCGTTGGGAGACTTTAGCTCATCCAAAAATTCTAGGTGGTTGGGGTTTTTGCAACATTTTCTCTTTTAATAGAGCGCTGGAAGCAACGACTCTATGGAGATTACTAACTAAACAAGGACTTTGGAAAAAAATTTTGAAGGAGAAGTACTTCCCTTTCTCGACAGTGAAAAATTGGCTTAGATCAGAATCATTTCAGTATGTATTGACCTCAAAAATTTGGAACAGTCTCATAAAGGCGATCCCCTTGATCACAAATTGGCTTAGTTGGAAGCCTGGTACTAGTCACCTTGTGGCAATTGGGAGGGACAGAATCCTGGGATTAGGCGTAGACTCTTTTTTGTCTAATTCGCTTATCAATGCACTAATCCAAAAACATGTTTTGGTACTTTCTGTAACACACCCACTAAGGGAATTAATAAATTTCATCTTTTTCCTTCTTTTCCTCGAGGAACAGAATCCCCGAGTTCCTATGGGGCCTGATGCAGACCCTACCATCCCTTATCCTTACCCATGTGTTCGTTGGCTATGACCATTGGCCTTATTGGAGAGGTGCTTCCAGCTTTCGCAATTCGGGAAATCGCGATGCATGTGTTCCCCTGCTCTCTTGTCTCTCGAAGTGCCGAAATCCGAAAGGAACCAACAGTTTGTCACATCTAACAATGCCTCGGATTTAAAACCTGGCATCCCACCTTTCGGAGTTTCGCGTACCGGGTTTTCATGGTAGAAGAGGATGAGGGGTTCATACCCTTCGGTTTTCCAGGTGCCGAAACACCAAAAACCAAATCTACATGCGCTAATCCATATCGGGATTTCACAAGTCGGGAATTCGACAATGGCGTGTACCAGGGACTTGCTTCTAGATATCCCGGGTGCCGAAATACCGAGACATCAAGACTTATCCGCGCTATTATTATTTTGGGGTTTCGCAAGTCGGGGTTTCGTGATATGCACAGGCAAGAGGTCTCGCACTTAGGTTTCCCGGGAGCTGAAACTCCTAAGCCTGTATTCATCGCTAAGCTCATTTCAGGGTTTCGCAAGTCGAGACTTCACGACTGGCGAGTACAAGGGAACTGACCCTTGGGTTTCCTGGGTGCCGAAACATCCAAACTCTAGACACGTTATGCCATTTCGGGGTTTCGCAAGTCGGGATTTCGGGACTGGCGAGTACGAGAGACTTGCCTTTAGATATCCCGGGAGCCGAAACACCGAAACACCATATCTCATCCACACTATTATCATTTCAGGGTCTCGCAAGTCGAGATTTCGGGACTGGCGATTACAAGAGAACTTACCCTTAGGTATCCCGAGTGCCGAAACACCGAAACATCAAGACTCTAATCACGCTACACTATTCCGGGGTTTCACAAGTCGGGATTTCGGGACTGGCGAGTACAAGGGACTTGCCTTTAGATATCCCGGGTGCCGAAACACCGAAACATCAAATTCCAATTATGCTACACTATTCCAGGGTTTCGCAAGTCGGGATTTCGCGTCTGGCGAATACAAGGAAACTGGCCCTTGGCTTTCCCGGTTGTCGAAACACCGAAACTCCAAGACTTATCTACGCTATACTTATTTCGGGATTTTTCAAGTCGGGATTTCGCATCTGGCGAATACAAGGAAACTGACCCTTGGGTTTCCCGGTTGTCGAAACACCGAAACACCAAACTCTGAGGGAACCATTCTTTCTGGTGCAAGGTCTCCAAACTTAGGCCATAAAATCCTTCAACGGATTCTTGGTTAATTATCACCAGGCTTGGGGACCTGACTGAAAGGCCTTCTTAACTTATCGAGCTATGAACTCTGTGAGAGGGGCGAGGTAAGCTTAGATATTTACTTAAACGGTAGTCCTTTCAAGGAACTCACTCTGGCTCTAGAATAGTGAGGGAACTTTCCCGGAAGTAGGTGCCTTCGGGGAAATCCAACCAAGACATCGCGTGAGTCAAGTAAATGGGATAGATCTCCCGAGAACAGACTCAGAATCTGAACTTGTCCAATGTATATATATATGTGTGTGTGTGTGTGTGTGTGTGTGTGTGTGTGTGAACCAAATATGGCCATATAAGTATAAGCATGCATCCGCCTTTTCGGAAAAAACACACCAGGCAAACACTTCTATACAAAAACCATTCATGAGTGTACAACCATGAGCATGCATTTTAGGAACATTCAATTTGAAATACAGGACATAAATACTTATCAGAAAACACCAGGTGTAATGCAACTGCTGAGAGGGGTGCTCGTTTTCACCCAACTGTAGGATCAACGACTCTAAATGGATTTACCACTAGCCACCCCCGAGCTAGACCACGATGCTTTGAGACTCAGTCTCTTACTTCCCGCTCGTCGGAAATCCAGGATGAAGGTTACTCTCCTTCTCCTCTGCTCATGACTCACTGTATTTTCCGGAGTTCCTCTGGTTCTCTGATACAGATTTTATGAGAAGAACGAAATGAATACAGATTATTAAAAGGTGCTTAACACAAAATAAAAGAGATACAGTAAAACTGGTTTTCTATTCAATAACGAAATAAGCTGAAACTGTAAAATGCAGCGGAAACAAGCTTGCTGGAATGGTGGCGGCTTATCTCTGAGAAGAGATGTGACGGCAGTGCGCATTCGCAAGAAGAAAGTTACAATGAGGCTCTGAAGGTATTTTTACAATAAGAAAGAATGCCAAAAACCCTAGACATCCAAAAACCTAACCCTAGGAGATGAAGCGCCAAAAGTCATGTGGGCCCTGTTTGGGTAAGCTAGTACATCAACTTCCCGGGGTCGTAACTTTTGCATACGATTTCTGTTTTAGGCATGTGATAGCCCATTGGAAAGGTATCGTAGAGGAGATTCATTTTGGGGGCTCAATCATGCCTTCGGCTATCATTGAGGAGCTTGATACTGAAAAACCTTCATTTAGGCCCTCAAAATGGCCCCGGAAGTAAAAACTGCTAAAAATAGTAAATTGTTAAAAATGTCAGAAAAATGTTTTGAGCCAGTTGGAAAAGGTGGGTGGCCACCGATATCCATTTGGATCATTCTCCCTCTGTGATTCATGTCGCGCGTGTATCTGTGTTTGTGTGTTCTCCTCCTCTCCCCCCCCTTCCACACTTTGTTTTTCCTACGAGGTTGTGTGTGGCACAAAATTTCCTGTCCGATGGTCAGGTCTGAAAGCTTCTATGGATGGGAGGTTCACCCCATCCCCTCATTTACACTTGAGGAGCCTCCCCACTTACCATCCGGGTGGGTAATTCATTTCGGGGTCTGAGAGTGAGCTTTGGTTTTCCCGAGCACGTACAAACCAGTACGGTTTTGGTTTGGTGGAAGTTAATGCAGCCACTCCCGACCCCTTCCACCACCTCTCATCAGCCATCGTGGTCTCTTTTCAGCACATCCCCCTCTCAGCAGTCATGCAACATATATTCATACATCATTTACATTCCTCAGACCTTTTATACAAAGGTCTGTTAAATGAAGCATTCACAATCTTTGAGTTTTCCATAGTTCTTGGTCAGTATAGTTATTTTTATAGACTGGGGGAAACAGGGTGTTACAATTCCCTCCCCCTTAAAGGAACATCGTCCTCTATGTTTTATCTATCAATATGACATGTATGTACAACGGTAAACAAAATCGGATATGCTTGTTTCATGGCATCTTCCATTTCCTATGTAGCCTCATCTGGGCCAAAATGTTTTCACTACACCTTGACCTGTGCAATGGTTCGGTTCCTGAGCGTGGTTTCATTTCTGTCCATTATGCATTGAGGTTCTTGTAGGAATTCTCCCTCCAGTTCCACCTGGATCACAGACCAGTCAATTATATGATTAGAATCATGTACATATTTCTTCAATAATGAAACATGGAAAACATTATGTGCTTTTATTGTGGGAAGATGTGTTAGCCTATAGGCTACAAGTCCCACTCTATCTAGAACTTCAAAGGGTCCACAATACCGAGGTGACAACTTGGCACAAGATCCCATCCTCGGGGAACTCTTCCTGGGCCTAACTCTGAGGTATACATGGTCTCCCGCCTTGAATTCTCTTGGAGTTCTCTTTTGGTCGGCGTAAATTTTCTGTCGGTTCTGGGCGACCTTTAGATTTTGTTTTAACTGAATCACTTGTTGTTCCATTTCTTTCGACATGTCGGGTCCAATAGTAACTTTGTTTACGGGATTACTCCAACTGAATGGAGTGTTGCACGGCCTACCGTAGAGGACTTCGAGAGGACTCATCTTCGGGGATTCTTGGTAACCGTTGTTGTAGGCAAATTCCACTAGTGGCAGGTAGTCTTCCCACCTTTTGGGTTGATGCATTACATGCATCCTGAGCATGTCTTCTAATATTTGATTCACCCTTTCCATCTGTCCATCGGTTTGAGGGTGATAGGCTGTGCTAAATAGTAACTTGGTCTCCAAACCAACCATCAATGATTTCCAAAAGTTGGAAGTAAATTTCGTGTCTCTGTCAAACACGATCTCTTTCGACATACCATGCAGTATGAATATCTCCTTCATGAATACATTGGCAATGTCTATTTCCTTACAAGTCAACTTGACGGGGATAAAATGAGCGAACTTGATCAATTTATCCACCACTACCATGATGGTGTCATTTTGTTTGGTCGAGGTTGGCAATCCGGTGATGAAATCCATGGAGATGGTTTCCCATTTCCATTCCGGGATTGGTAGAGGTTGTAATAATCATGTTGGGTGTTGGTGTTATGCTTTAACCTGTTGGCATTCTATGCATTTGGCTAAGTACTCAGCTATGTCTTTCTTCAATCCAGGCCAATAGAATTGTTTCCTGGTGGCCGTGATCATCTTCTGGTATCTTGGATGACCAGTATAGGGTCTTTGTGCAGTTCATCCATTATGAACCTCTTCAAGTCGTCACAATCTGGGATATACAATCTATTTATGTAAGTGAGCAGACCTCCTTCCTTCATCTGGTAGCCTCCATACTTTATCCCTGTGGGTTCTTGCTACAGGTACGAGGTCACAGTCTGGAAGAATGTGTATGTCTCTTGTGCATTTATGACTCTTTCCTTGACATCCGTCTCACAGGTGCTTACCGCTGCCAAGTGAATTGTTTTCATGCTTCTGCTAAGGGCATCAACCACCCTATTTTACTTTCCCTTAATATGTTTGATTTCAAAATCAAACTCGTTGAGGAGGGCCATCCACCTAGCTTGTCTGGCATTGAGCTTTGGTTGGTAAAACAGATATCGCAATCCACAGTGGTCTGTCATAAGTACAAACTTTCTTCCTAGGAGGTAATGCCTCCACATTTTTAAGGCGTGCACTATGGCGGCCAGCTCTAGATCGTGGGTCACATAGTTGACCTCTTGCTCATTCAATTTTCGGGATTCATAGCAGACCACACTTCCTCCTTGCATAAGGACTCCTCCGAGCCCTTCCTTATAGGCATCTGTGCACATGATGAAGTCAGCTTCGAAATCGACGATCTTCATCATGGGTGCGTGGGTCAATAGGTGTTTCAGGGTTTGAAATATTTCTTCACATTTTTGTGTCCACGTGAATTTTGTCCCCTTCTTCTGGAGGGTAGTGATTGGACACCCAATCCTGGAGAATCCTTTTATAAATCTCCTATAGTATCCTGCCAAGCCCATAAAGGATATGATATCCGAAATGTCCTTCGGGGTAGGCCATTCCATGATAGACCTGATCTTATCAGGTTCTACTGCTACCCCTTCTTCAGATAGGACATGGCCCAAGTAATGTATTTGCTTCTGGAAAAATTCACACTTGCTAAATTTGGCATAGAGATGATGTTCTCTTAGCACTTGAAGCACAAGCCTAAGGTGTTCCTCATGTTCCTCTCTATTCTTGGAGTAAATTAATATGTTGTTAATAAAAACCAACACAAATTTGTCTAGGAATTTGTTGAGCACATTGTTCATCAAGCACATAAAAGTGGCAGGTGCATTGGTCAATCCGAATGGTACTACCACAAACTTGTAGTGACCATATCTCCTCCTGAAGGAAGTTTTGTGGATGTCTTCGCCCTTGATTCAGAATTGATGGTACCCAGATCTTAGGTCAATCTTTGAGAAGATAGAGGCACCTCCCACTTGATCGAACAAGTCATCGATCTTGGGTAAGGGGTACTTGTTCTTTATGGTTACCTTATTGAGTTGTCTATAATCTATGCACAATCGGAGGGTACCGTATTTCTTTTTCACAAACAGGACTGGTGCTCCCCATGGAGACACGCTGGGCCGGATATAGCCTCTGTCCATCATCTCTTTCAGTTGTAATTTAAGCTCAACTAGCTCAGGTGTGCTCATCCTGTAGGGTGTCCTAGACACTGGCACCGCTCCTGGTGCAAGTTCTATTGAGAAGTCAATGTCCCTTCTCGGAGGTAGACCCGGTACCTCTTCCGGAAATACATCTCTGTATTCTCTCAGTGTGGGGTGGTCTTCGAGGCTTGGTTTGTCACCTTCAATTTTTTTCAACAACTGTATTGCATATAGTGGACATCCTTTTCTGCAATACTTTCTCATTTGAAGAGCTTATATTTGTCTCACCGAGACAAGTTTTTGGATCCCTTGAAGGGTTATCCTCCTTCCTTCTTCACTTACGCATTCCAAGGTTTTATGGTAATAGTCCAATTTGGCTTTATGGGTGGCTAGCTAGTCCATACCAATCAACAGATCATATGATCCCAGGGGTAATATGTTAAGGGTTGCTTGGGCGGGGAATTCACCCATAATGAATTGGCAGGCTAGTATGACCTCCGCTACCCTTCTTTTGGTGCCAGTGGCTAATTGTACCAACCATGGTTTGGCATTTTTATGTGGCTGTAGTTTACATTTATCAACAACCTTAGGGGCTATATAACTCAAATTTGAACCAGGATCAATCAAAATAGACACTAGATGGTTGGTGATCATACCTTTGATTTCCACCACTGAAGCTTGGTGGTCCTCTTGGTTATTATCCAAGGCTGCATAAATTTGCGGCACACTCTTGGCCACGTCATTGATGGTGGTAGCTTCTTGAACGTTGTAAATTCTATGGCTATTCTGTAGCCAGTGCGGGCAGTCCCTCAGTAGATGTTCTTCTTCGCAACCCCAACATTTCAAAGGTTCTCTCTTTGGGTTATCAGTCTTTACTGGGGCAGATCCAGAAAGTTTATTTCCGCTCAAGGAGGGAAAGTTCTGCTGGTGTACACTTCAGGGTGGGAAGCTCATCCTTGATTTCTTTTTATAGTCCTTAAATCTTGGGGATTTAAACCCCCTTTTTTTGCAATCCCGAACTATTCTTCTGCTTCCAACGTTCGCGAGGTCCTGTCTGGTGCCCAAGATGTTCATAACAATATCTTTCGTTTCGGACAGTATCTTCTAGGGTCTTTGGTTCGTCAAATTCAATCTTGTTCTGATAGTCCTTAGGTAGTCCACTGATGAATCGTTGCACCTTTGCCTTTTCTGATTTTATGTAGGGTACATACCTCAGCAACTCGAGGAATCTGTTGACATATTCCTCTATGGTGAGTTGCCCTAGCTTGAGTTCATAGAATTATTTAGTCTTTTCATCGAAATATTTTTCCAACAGATACTTCTTCCTGAAGTATTTCTCAAACCATTCCCAAGACATTTCTTCTTTGTGAATCCCTTTTACATTCTTAAGGTCTTCCCACCAAATGGAAGCCTTTCCATTTAGGTTGAAGGTGGCTACTCGGGCCTTCAAGTTTTCTGAGAAGTCATGGACTCTGAAATACTTCTTTAGTCCAAGTAGCCAGGCCTTCGCTTCCTCTCCCTTCTTTATTTCACCGTCGAAGGAGGGTGGTTTGGCCTTTTTAAACTCTTCGAGATTATGAATCTTGGAATTTTTTCGCTTCTTTCGATTTCTTCGGGAATGAGAACTAGTTCGACTACTAGAATATCCCTTCGAGTCACCAGCTTCCTTTCTAGAGGATTTGTCCGATGCTTGTCCCTTATCTCTGGGGTGGACCTTTCTCGATGTTCTCCTCTCAATGTGGCCACTGACATGACCACGTTTCTGTGTCTCAGGTTCATGTTGCAATTGCCTTTGTATGTCGGATAAGCTCTGTAGTAAAACTGCATTAATTTTCATTTGCTTCTCTTGCTCTTTTATCATCCTTTCGTTGTCATCCTTGCAGATCGGTAATTCGACCATGAGGCTCCTCACAGTCTCAGCTAGATCTGGAGGGGTCCATACCACCCTCCTTTCATCAGACTGTTCGTCTCTATTGTGGGAGCCCTCCCCCACTTCATGGTGAGTCACCATTCTATACGTTTGTAATTTCCCGCGGTTGATCATCTGCTTGTGTGCAAAGAAAAATGCTTATTGTTAGTCAATATTCATATTCATTCATAACCAATATATAATCCATATTTTCCACAGGCACACACAATAGGATTTTTCATTCTTAACCTCGACTTGTGATTAAGGGGGTTAAGATAGAGGGTTACTCCTTTTAGGAGTACTCTGAATGGAGTCTCTGCGCAACCCGTTCATGAGCCCAAGCAGGCCAAGTGTTGTAACCATGCTCTAATACCAATTTGTAATACACCCACTACGGGAATTAATAAATTTCGGCTTTTTCCTTCTTTTCTCCGAGGAACAGAATCCCCGAGTTCCTATGGAGCTTGATGCAAACCCTACCATTCCTTATCCTTACCCATGTGGTCATTGGCTATGACCACCGGCCTTACCAGAGAGGTGCTTCCGGCTTTCGCGATTCGGGAAATCGCGATGCATGTGTTCCCCTGCTCTCTTGTCTCTCGAAGTGCCAAAATCTGAAAGGAACCAACAGTTTGTCACATCTAACAATGCCTCGGATTTAAAACCCGACATCCCACCTTTCGGAGTTTCGCGTACCGGGTTTTCGCAGTAGAAGAGGACGAGGGGTTCATACCCTTCAGTTTTTTAGGTGCCGAAACACCAAAAACCAAATCTACATGCGCTAAGCCATATTGGGATTTCACAAGTCGGGAATTCGGGACTGGCGTGTACCAGGGACTTGCTTCTAGATATCCTGGGTGTCGAAATACCGAGACATCAAGACTTATCCACGCTATTATTATTTCAAGGTTTCGCAAGTCGGGGTTTCGCGATATGCACAGACAGGAGGTCTCGCACTTAGGTTTCCCGTGAGTCGAAACTCCTAAGTCTGTATTCATCGCTAAGCTCATTTCAGGGTTTCGCAAGTCGGGACTTCACGACTGGCGAGTACAAGGGAATTGAACCTTGGGTTTCCCAGGTGCCGAAACACCGAAACATCCAAACTCTAGACATGCTATGCCATTTTGGGGTTTCGCAAGTCGAGATTTCGAGATTGGCGAGTATGAGAGACTTGCCTTTAGATATCCCTGGAGCCGAAACACCGAAACACCATATCTCATCTGCGCTATTATCATTTTGGGGTCTCGCAAGTCAGGATTTCAGGACTGGCGATTACAAGAGAACTTACCCTTAGGTATCCTGGGTGCCGAAACACCGAAACATCAAGACTCTAATCACGCTACACTATTCCGGGGTTTCGCAAGTCAGGATTTCGGGACTGGCGAGTACAAGGGACTTGCCTTTAGATATCCCAGGTGCCGAAACATGGAAACATCAAATTCTAATCACGCTACACTATTCTGGGGTTTCGCAAGTTGGGATTTCGTGTCTGGAAAATACAAGGAAACTGACCCTTTGGTTTCCCTATTTCCGAAACACCG
This sequence comes from Picea engelmannii, assembly GCA_009831015.1. Classification (NCBI taxonomy): domain Eukaryota; kingdom Viridiplantae; phylum Streptophyta; class Pinopsida; order Pinales; family Pinaceae; genus Picea; species Picea engelmannii. The sequence continues at coordinate 42,907 of ML787712.1, read as the reverse complement.
AAACACCAAGACTTATCCATGCTATACTTATTTCGGGGTTTCGCAAGTTGGGATTTCGCATCTGGCGAATACAAGGAAACTGACCCTTGGGTTTCCTGGTTGTTGAAACACCGAAACACCAAACTCTGAGGGAACCATTCTTTCTGGTGCAAGGTCTCCAAACTTAGGCCATAAAATCCTTCAACGGATTCTTAGGTAATTATCACCAGGCTTGGGTACATGACTGAAAGGCCTTCTTAACTTATCGAGCTATGAACTCTGTGACAGGGACAAGGTAAGCTTAGATATTTACTTAAACGGTAGTCCTTTCAAGGAACTCACTCCAGCTCTGGAATAGTGAGGGAACTTTTCCGGAAGGAGGTGCCTTCGGGGAAATCCAACCAAGACATCACGTGAGTCAAGTAAATGGGACAGATCTCCCGAGAATGGACTCGAAATCTGAACTTGTTCAATGTATGT
>ML787712.1:18989-42366 GCA_009831015.1 Picea engelmannii | reverse complement strand
TATCAGAAAACACTAGGTGTAATGCAACTGCTGAGAGGGGTGCTCGTTTCCACCCAACCATAGGCTCAGCGACTCCAAATGGATTTACCACTAGCCACCCCCGAGCTATACCATGATGCTTTGAGACTCAGTCTCTTACTTCTCGCTCGTCGGAAATCCAGGACAAAGGTTACCCTCCTTCTCCTCTGCTCATGACTCACTGTATTTTCTGGAGTTCCTTTGGTTCTCCCTCTGTGATTCCTGTCGTGCGTGTATCTATGTCTGTGTGTTCTCCTCCTCCCCCCCCTTCCACACTTCTTTCCTCCTACGAGGTTGCGTGTGGCACGAAATTTCCTCTCCGATGGTCAGGTTTGAGAGCTTCTACGGATGGGCAGTTCGCCCCATCCCCTCATTTACTCTTGAGGAGCCTCCCCACCTACCATCTGGGTGGGTAATTCATTTCGGGGTCTGAGAGTGAGCTTTGGTTTTCCTAAGCACATACAAACCAGTATGGTTTTGGTTCGGTGGAAGTTAACGCAGCCACTCCCGGCCCCTTCCACCACCTCTCATCATCCATCATGGTCTCTTTTCAGCACATCCCCCTCTCAGCAGTCATGCAACATATATTCATACATCATTTACATTCCTCAGACCTTTTATACAAAGGTCTGGTAAATCAAGCATTCACAATATTTGAGTTTGCCATAGTTCTTAGCCAGTATAGTTATTTTTACAGTTTGGGGGAAACAGGGTGTTACACTTTCTCAGGCTTGGAGACCTCAGGAACAAGGATATTTACTTACCACTTGGTATAACAGTTTGGATTGGAACTTACAAACAACTTGCCAGCGAAGTGTGATCGCTACAGGAGGGCACTACAAGATTCTGGAATATCCCTTTTTGACACTGCAGATGAATTTATTTGGACAAGAGGGGACTCTTCCAGAGACCTATCAACTAAGAATGTATATGTGACCATTATTTCTACCCTTAATTTCCAAAATATTTCAGGCTGGCACAGAAGTATTTGGAAGTGGGATATACAACTGAAAATCAAGATTTTCCTGTGTCTTACTGCGGAGAACACAATTTTGACCTGACAAACATTACAACAGAGAGGATGGATGGGGCCTGGGTTGTGCCATTTATGCAAAAAAGAAAGTGAAGAAAATGAACATCTGTTCATACATTGTATTTTTACCAAATCCATATGGAAAAAAATCAGATCCATCAAAAATATCAGACATAATTGGGATGGTGTCGATCTTGTTGATTGTCTCACTAGTTGGACTAAAAGAAAGACCAATTCAACAAACCTCGCTTCTCTTATATGCTAGTACATTTGGCTTGAAAGGAATGCTGCGATTTTTTAGGGAAAGGAACCTTCAGTTCACTCGGTCGTCATCAAATCGCTTGGAGCTCTTCAACAACCTGTGGATAAACTAATAACTTCATCTATTCATATCAACAGGCTTGATATCCCACTTTATTTTCCACTAGCCTGTTTTGATGGAGCTGCTCAGATTAATGGATTATGTTGTGGCGCGGGTGGCATCATTAAACTTTCTACCACTAAAGTTTTTAAATGCTTTTTGAACTGTGGTAAGGGAACTAATACCAAGGCTGAGCTAATGGGCGCTTGGGAGACCCTCTATTTATTTGATCTATTATCTATACACAAGATTCAAATCCTGGGCGATTCTAAGATTATCATAGATTGGCTAAATCATAAAAGTGATTTGCGGGTGAGCTCCCTTGAAGGCTGGAAACAAAGAATTAGTATGTTGAGAAGAAAGTTTTCGGTTGTTCATTTCTTTCACATCTTTCGGGAATTCAACAAGGAAGCGGATGGACTCTCTAAGCATGCTTTAATAGTTCATGAAGGAATCATTTCCCTATAGTTGTGGTCTGGAGGAATGGTGGGTTTTCATCACCATATAAATATCTATTAGTGGATCTTTTTGCTCTCCAGGAAAGTTGTCTTTGGTACTCTTTGTTTTATGTTGTCCTTTGCTAATATGTATTGAGGAGTTGTCAGTTTTATGGATTTTTCGCCTAGTCTGTTTCTTTTGGCGATATTTGTCCTTTTCTCGAGTACTCATTTTTTGGATGTATTTGGAGGTAGACTTCATGGCTGAGGATGATTAGTATATTTTTTGTAAAGTGTAGGATAGACTGGATTGACAAGAAAGTCTATTATTTTGTGGTACCAAGGGATGTAAAAAATATATTTTCTTAATCTAATTGTGCTAATTTTCAACTGGAAAAAAATCCTATGAAAACAACATTGTTTAGATATTACAATAGACAACCATGGGGTAAAGGGAGCCAAGTACGCTATGCAAGAGAAAACCTTTGTGAAAAGAGAGAATTTTTATTTTCAAAACTTTACAACATTATTTGAGAGTAATAACAATGTGAGTTACAACAACATTTTGTGTCTTATTTCAAGGTGGTCTCAAATTTATTCAATGTCGAGAAAATTTTGTTAATTAAAATGACATAAACAAGTCCAAAAAAGTCATTAAAGTCACGACATGGTTTAAACAAATCCAAAAAATTCATTAAAGTCACCTACAACATGGTTTATAACAAGATGAATAGTATTAATTGTCTCTACAGATCGATTTTAACCTTGGACTTATCAAGAGTTGAGAGATCAAATCTTTCAAGTTGTAAACATTTTTTTACATTACAAAAACTTTTAAAAATGTATGCATGTTGAGGGATTTGATTCCTCTCGATGCTTAATAGAATCAAGGTTAAGAATGATCTAATATGGTTACTATTTAAATGGCATCGTGTCAACTTTTCAACACACACACACACACACATAGTGAAAAGTTAACATGATTACATCATTACACACACTCACTCACTCATGACATGTCTCCCTAATACTAGTTTGTAGCATGAACCTCTCGACTTTATGATATAAACATCGTAAAATATGTTTGTCTACTAATAAAAAAAACGAGGTTGTTTTCAATGCTTTCTATGACGATTCTTTCCACATTATTTACAATGTTGGATAGTGATCCGGATTATGTTGAGAACGAAATGAGAAACAAAGGAAAATATACAAGTCATAAACAAGTCCAAAAAAGTCATTAAAGTCACGACATGGTTTAAACAAATCCCAAAAAGTCATTAAAGTCACCTACAACATGGTTTATAACAAGATGAATAGTATTAATTGTCTCTGCAGATTGATTTTAACCTTGGACTTATCAAGAGTTGAGAGATCAAATCTTTCAAGTTGTAAACATTTTTTTACATTACAAAAACTTTTAAAAATGTTTGCATGTTGAGGGATTTGATTCCTCTCAATGCTTAATAGAATCGAGGTTAAGAAGGATCTAATCTGGTTACTATTTAAATGGCATCATGTCAACTTTTCAATACACACACACACACACACACACACACACACACACATATATATATATATATTGTGAAAAGTTAACATGATTCCATCATTACACACACTCACTCACTCATGACATGTCTCCCTAATACTAGGTTGTAGCATGAACATCTCGACTTTATGATATAAACATTGTAAAATATGTTTATCTACTAATAAAAAAACGAGGTTGTTTTCAATGCTTTCTATGACGATTATTTCCACATTATTTACAATGTTGGATAGTGATCTGGATTATGTTGAGAACGGAATGAGAAACAAAGGAAAATATAGAATAAACACAAAAATACAGTGAACCCCAACTTCTATTAATGAGTTAACTAGTAGAACATTGTAGAACACACACTAGCTAGAATGGGGTAGATTATATCTGAAGAGAAAGAGATATTGGCTAAGCTTCATTCACAAAAAAATTTACATCACACTCCATTACATACTTAAAGGACCTCCTTCACCTCGATTATATATGAGAGAGTGAGAGGAGAATAATTCCCATAATGCATGTGGGATAAATTGGTCTAATTTTACAAAATACCATTATAGGCATGTAAAACACTAGGACGTACAGGGACGTCACCCATACCAGTACTACTCTATCCCAAGTGCACTTAAATGCGGATTTCTAATGGAATCTGGTGCATTAACATTGTAGGCATTACATTACATTCCCCAACAAAAGGGTGGATATCATGGTTTATCAAAACCACAGACTTGGAAACATTAATTCAGTGGAGAAGGTGGATGGCCATCGAGATCCACTCGTGATCCAGGAGGAAATTGATGTCCACCCACCTATTCCACTGGCTCAAAACATGGGTTTCCACCTTGGCATTTTTTCTATGGTTTTTCGGGTCTTGAACTTCCAGGTTCGTTTTGAGGCCCTAAACGACGTATTTTGGGTACAACAATGCCCAAATAATATTGAAATGGATGGCTTGGGCCGAACGGAATATGTACTCCTCGGATAGACCTTTCTAACGAGGTATAGAATGCCCCTAACAGAGATCGTATGTAAAATTTACGCCCTTGGGAAGTTGACGTACCAACTACCCCCATCAGGGCCCGCAAACTTTTTGGCGTTTCATCTTCTAAGGTTAGGGTTTTTTATTTTCTTTATGTTAAAAAAGCCTCTAGAGCCTCATTTTAAACATCATCATCTTCTTGCGAATGAGAGTAGCCATCAAATATCTTCTCAGAGATAAGCTACCACCATTATAGTGAGTCATTCACTCTGTAAATTTACAATTTATGTACATTCTCTCATTAATAAAAATTGTGCATTACTGTATCTCTGTGTTTATCGCAATATCTCTATATATTTCATTATTATATCCCTTCCTCCATTTCATTCTCAAAATAATATGTATCAGTGGTATCAGAGCATGCTACTCCTTTTTGTTTCTTAGTGCATGTCCCCGAAAAGGTCAGGGTATAAAGAGTTGGGTCTCGAGCTAGTTTCTCTTGAGGAAAAACCTCTCTTGCCAGCCCAAGCAACCTCCCATGGTGGAAGAGAAGAGGAACGAGGGAGAAGAATATCCCATCAATTTGTTGCTTGTGGAAGCCCTCGTGCAACAGAGGAACAAGATGTTGGAGAATTTTGCCCAAATTCTTCAACGATTTACGACAATAACAAGTGTGTCTTCATCAAGCAATCGCTTTGGAGACGTTATCCCATTCACAGTACAATTTTATTTTGATATTCCTGTACTTGAAGGTCATATTGATGCAAATGCTTTGGAAAAATGGTTAAATTTTCTAGAAGTTTATTTCTTTGTTCACAATTTTTCCAACAGAGAAAAGATCACCTTTACGCACCTTAATGCTCTTCCCCGTGTCAAACATTGGTGGGAAACTTATTGGGAGAAAAATTCCACAGAGGAGTCTAGAATATTTGGGGTCGAGCCCACTTGGGATTTTTTTATGGATGTGGTCAAGGAGCAATATTACCCTGTGGGAAACTATGATGACCAATACATGAGATGGACCAAGCTGCCTAAAAAATGGGACTAAGAAGTGTCAAAGTTCACAAATACCTTCCATGCCCTACGCACCAAGATGGGTATCAAAGACTCTGAGGGGAATTTGGTTCTGAAATAATCTGGGGCTCTACACAGGTAAATCCAAACCAAAATGGAGTTTCTAAACATCTCATCATTGGGAGGTGGTTATAGATAAGCTGTCAAAATCGAGTAGAAATTTAAGAAGATGAACAAGAGGGAATTTGGGTTTGCAAATCCACAACAACCAATGTATGGTAAAGGCAACCCTAACTCACAGCGTAGTCAACCTCAAGACAACCATCCCAATCCAAAGAAAAATAATGGTAACGAGAAGACGAAGAAGGACACTAGGAAGTGGTGCGACTTCCACAAAATCCCTTGGTACAACACCGGTGAATGTCACTCAAAAAAATCATTGGTGGCCGATATCAAAGAAACAGAGTTGAGCCTCGACTTGGACTTTGATTCACAAAATAATAAAAGGAGACGGATAATTGATGAAGAACCCACTATTATTGTCACAACTACAACAATCCAACTAGAAGAATCAAAGGATACTGAGGAGGGGGAGCGCCTTTTCCATTCACAGATATGGGTGAAGGGGACTCCGTTGCATTTTATTTTTGATAGTGGAAGAAAAAATAACCTTATCTCATCAAAGGTCGTCAAGCAGTTTGATTTTCCGACAACACCACACCCACAACCATACAACATCGGATGGCTCCGCCAGGGATGACATCTTCATGTCAGCCAACAGTACCGCCTGTCATACGACATCATGCCCTTCAAGGATGAGGTATTGTGTGATGTTTTCCCACTGGAAGTCTGTGATGTTCTATTAGGCCAACCATTTATGTGGAGGCGTCATGTTGTTTATGAGTCTCAACCTCGTAACGTCATTGTTACTCTAGGGGGGTCAACTCTACAGGATACTAGAGGTAATTCTAACTACTATACCGACAAAACAGTTCCACAAAGTAATCTCTCATACCGCAAAGTTTACCCTCTTCACAACTTGGTCAAAAGAGAAGGACACTCCAACCACTATAGCCTCATCCCAAAAACCTTCTATCTAGCAGAAGCAGATCAACAAGATTATAGAAGAGCACCAAGATATTCCTACTACGGGGGTGCCTCCACACTACCCAGCGAAACCAAGTTATGATAAATCCCTTCATGTTAGTCATGTTGCATCTTCACCAATAGAGTCCTCCCACACTCAGGAAGATCAAGCATCCAAATTGGTTAAACAGATCCAACCCCTCCAACAATAGGTTCATAATATCCTTCAACAAGCTAAGCAGGGCAGCTTCTTCAGCAAGGCAAGAGCTCACCAAGGTTCAGAGTCAACAAAAGCTTCCTCGGGGACTTGACGCAATGAAGACCATTGCTTCCAAAGGGGGGAGGATTGATCCAGGTGTAAATCGATGGCCACCCACCTATTCCACTGGCTCAAAACATGGGTTTCCACCTTGGCAGTTTTTATATGGTTTTTTGGGTCCTGAACTTCTGAGGTCGTTTCAGGCCTTAAACGACATTTTTTAGGCACGACAGTGCCTAGACGATAGCCAAAGGCATGTTTTGGGCTGAACAGAATATGTACTCCTCGGCTAGACCTTTCAGATGAGGTATAGGCCCCAAATCGAGATCGTATGCAAAATTTATTCCCTTGGGAAGTTGACATACCAACTACCCCCATCAGGGCCCACAAACCTTTTCGTATTTCATCTTCCAGGGTTAGGGTTTTGGATTTTCATTATGTTAAAAAGGCCTCTAGAGCCTCATTGTAAAAATCATCATCTTCTTTCAAATGAGCATATCCATCACATCTCTTCTCAGAGATAAGCTACCACCATTCTAGCGAGTCATTCACTTTGTAATTTTACATTTTTTGTACATTCTCTCATTAATAAAAAAAATTGTGCATTATTGTATCTTTGTGTTTATTGCAATATCTTTGTATATTTCATTGTTATATTCCTGCCTTCATTTCATTCTCAAAATAATACGGATCAACTTGGATCAGATAGGGTGTGGTTATTGAAGTTTTCTACCATTATTATATCAACTTCATTAACTACAAATAGAACAACAAAGTAAACGGTGTTCTTTATGACACTCTTTGGATTTTTTTATTTTTTAAATAATCAAAATGGTTAAATTGTATTAAGTCAAAAGTTGTGTCATTCCATGTTCATCGAAGAAGTCTAAGACAAAAAGAGACTCTTTATTTGTATAGTCATCTCCCCTCCCCAAGTGATAATGGAACCAGAGATCCACTACATGCAAAATAGCCAACATTTCCTTTTCATAGATTGATTGGTCCAAATGTCGCTCCGACAATTGTTTGTTGGTGAAATCCAAACACCAACCTTCTTGCATGAGGACTGACTCGATGCCTCTCCTTGATGGATCACATTCTAGAAAAAAGGTCTTGGTGAAGTCAAGTAGTTCCAGGACATGAGTATTTAACACAATGTATTTCAAGGATTTGAAGGATTGGTCAGTTGTTGGTGTCTAACTGAAAGAATTATTTTCAAGGAGAGATGTGAGGGGGGTTGCAAATTTTTCATAATTCTGAAAAAACTTGTGATAATATCTCATTAAACCTAGGAAACCACAAAAAACTTTTAAGAGTTTTAGGGAGAGGCCAATTCTGCATAGCTTCAATTTTCTTAGGATCCACCCTTGCACCATCATTGCCAACAATATGACCTAGGTACTTAAATTTAGAAGTTCCAAAAGCACATTTAGACTATTTGAGGAAGAGTTTATGCTTGGAGAAGAGATGGAGAACTTGATCCACATGGGTGAGATGGGCTTGCCAAGTTTTACTATAGATGATAATATCATCAAAGAAAACTAACACAAAGTGACAGAAGAAAGGATGAAAGATATTACTCATGAGGCTTTGAAAAGTGGAGAGGGAATTATAGAGACCAAAGGGAATGAACAAGAACTCATATTCACTCTCATGAGTGTGAAATGCATTCCTGGGAATGTCTCCCTCTTTCATACATATCTGGTGGTAGCTAGAACATAGGTCAAGTTTAGTAAAGTATCGAGCCCCACTGAGTTCATCCAGAAGGTCATCGATGACATGAATCAAAAAAATTTCCTTGATGGTAAGTTTGTTGAGGGAATGAAAGTTAGGAAACATGTGCCAAGTGCCTTCCTTCTTGAGTACTGTGACTACAGGGGAAGAATAGGGATTGGTACTGGGATGAATAACACCCGCTCTAGCAACTCTTGTAAAATTTTCTTAATTTCACTTTTGTAAGAAAAGGGATGATGATAAGGGAGAATATTGGGAGGAAGACTACCTGGGATTAAAGGAATGGAATATTCATGGTCGTCATAGGAGGGGGGAAGGCCCTGGGGAGTTTGGAAAACAACTTGGTGTTGGGAAAGGATATATTGGAGGTTGGGGTGCACATAGGGTGTCTCAACTACTTGAATGGAATGGAGTTGGGAAATGATACAAGAATGACCTTTTTTGAGTAACTTTTCCATGTAGTGGGAACACATGATCTCCAGAGAGCTTGTGGTAATTACTTGAAAGTTATATTTCTTTCCCTCCTATTTGGATTTCATGGTTAAATCCTTAAAATCCATGGTGATGGGGCCTAGAATACGGATCCATTCAACACCAAGTACAATGTCACAACCACCCATCTAAATAGAAAACATGTGATATTTCAAGTGATACTGGCCAATTTGTAGGAAGACATTTTCAGAATGCCCCCTGCATTTCATGGAACCCCCATTGGCAATCATGATTTGAAAATTGTTTACTACGCAGATATAGCAATTAATCTCTTGGGCAAGGAGATGATGAATGAAATTATGAGTTCTTTCATTGTCAACTAGTATGATGATTTTTCAGTGCTTAATGTAGCCAATTAACTTGAGGGTTTGGGGAGCAGAAAAACCAGTGAGAGAATTTAGTGAAATCAAAGGTTCAACTTCGGGAGGATTAGAGGGCAGTGTAAGATTATTTTCTTGGGGTAGCGCTTCCTCGGGTGAAAACAAAACATCTTAATTAGAAACATCCTCTGAAATGGCCAAAAAATAAATAAAATTACACTTGTGCCCTTGAAAGTATTTGTCATCACAATTATAGAAAAGACCCTTGAGTTGGCATTCAAACATTTATGCTCATGTTAATTTTTGGACCTTGAGAGGAGTGGATTGAGGGGAAAGAGTGGGGGTTTTAGGGCAGGGAATAAAGTGGGTTTTCTTCTTTGGGAAAGGATGACCTATTGTGCCTCCTTGGCACATTTAGTTGCTTCCAACCAAGTATAGGGGAAATCCATGAGGACTTGGGCTTGGATTTCATCTCTGAGGCCACTAATAAAGAATTCCCAGAAGAAGTCATTTGTCATACCCTCTGTTCGGAAAGCCAAGTGCTCAAAGGTAGTGATAAAGTCTTTCACTGTGCCAGACTATTTCAACTTTGTTAGACGACCTAAATGGTGGGTGTCTGTGTCAAAGCATTCATAGAAATCAACAACAAACTTTGTCCAAGCAACGTACCTTTGGTGTGCATTGTGATGCCATTTCCATCGTTCTGGATCCAAATAGGGAATTGTTAGAAAAGAGGATCACAGATCCATAAAATAAAATAGACATGGAAATAAAACACAAAATATACACAATACAAATAGAGACATAGATATACGTGGTTCACCTAATGCGGGCTACGTCCATAGAGAAATTTCCAGGGCCTTCCTTTAGTATTATCCAACAAATGAAGGGATTCAACCTACAACACACTCGTTGTAACTTCCTCTTCTTTTCTCATTGTCTCATCTTTCAGAACACAATATTCCCTCACATACTATTAGTCACAATACAATTCCCTCATACATAAAAGAGGGTCTCCTTCTAGGGAAAAAAACCCTAACGTAAATTCTACCATCATAATTGTGACCTCATAATGAACGGTCCATATTGACTACAAAATTACATTATTTTACAAGACAATCGGTTGCTTCCCCAACCTGGACCCCCCTCGTGACAAATTTGGGGGGGGGGAGCCCCCCCACACCCCCCTGTCAAGAAATGGAATCCAAATACAGTTGAAACAAGACCTATGAATTAGGAATATAATCAGGCTCCACAACCAAGAAGAACATTGTAACGAAGCTTGGTCAACTCATGAGTAATGCCATGCAGGGAAAAATAGTGTTCCATATGAGTGATCTAGGCGGTTGGATCTGAGCCATCAAATTTGTTCACCTCAACTCTGGGAAGACGAGGGTCACGATGTAGGGAGTTGGAATGAGAGTGTATAGGTTTATTGGATTCAACTCCTTCAACATGGAGGGGTGGGTCAAAGGAGGAAGCACCTTTAAATTTTTCCACGAATTGTTTGAGAGTGGAAGATTTTGTCAATTTGGATATTGATTTGTTATTGGATGTAGTCCACTTTGGCATTAACAACAAAAAAAATAGTATTCATTTTTTGATTGGTTTCATCTTGGAGAGTAGGATCCATTTGGGGATGAGGGGTGGGTCCACGGACAAAAAAGTAGATAAGTGATATATACCACTGCGATCAATGAAACCAGAGGAAGCCAATGGAGTAAGTGGGAAATAAGGGTGCCAGGAATGGGATGGGTCCATGAGAAAACAAAGGATTAAAAATGATAGGTATCGTTGCTATCATGGTGAATAGGAGAATCAAATGGGATAGGTCCCAAATAAGGTTGTTGGGAAGGGGGGTCGGATCCACATAAAAAAAGATTAAAAATGATAGGTACCACTGTGATCAAGGCGAAGAGAGGAATCCAATGGGATAGGTCCCAAATAAGGGTGTCAATGGGACCACTTTATTTGTTACTTCTATAGAGTTACACTCCCAACTGAATAATACTGCAGTAGCGAATGACCCTATTTTTTAACCATAATTTTTTTTTGTAGGAATTTCACAACCAAAATGCAAGAGGCAATGTTGCACAACAATAGCTCTCATATGTTTCTTTCCCTAGGGGTTAGGTTTTATAGGGTTAATACAAACAAGGGTTTTCCCTGTGCTATAGCTCTTTGATATACGTGCGGGGTTGAATAGTAGTACTCGGACCAATATCTCAGGGCACCAACTAATGAGGCTCAATCATACCCTTAGTCGTACTAACCGATTACCCAGGTACTAGAGAGTATCTTCTCGAGTGTTGTTCTCGATGTCACTATAGCAGTCAGGTGGTCGATCAACTAATCTAGGATTGGTTTCAGGAGACCTAGGGGACTCTCAATATACCTAACAATACATGGGAGTGATGGTTGTGTACACATTCTATCTGATGTGATACCACTTGAAGGGTACCAACAAGTGTTACAGAGGTTTCCAATAAGGTGAAACTTTGGTTTCTAGAAAACCCCATGAAACCATATGTATTTCCTACGTGTAGTCTTCCCCACCATAGTTTTACCCACTAAACGATAGATCTTTATGCATTAAAGATGTTGATAGTACACATATCTACCCTTAAAAAAAAATCCCCATAGTTTTTGCAGAGGAAAGTGATCTAACACCACTTGTTAGGTACCAGATATAATGAGCAGAAAATAGAAATACTGTAGAAAATACTAGTAGAACAACAAAATCTAGAGAACCACAATACCAAAATTGATACCTTTATTGATAGAAAACAATGTTCACTTTCCTCTTTGAGGGGGAAAGCTCCAAAAGAGCAGCACTATATTACAATAATTCTCAAGACAAAGATTGATCATGCCTTTTACTCCTATTTATACTAAATCTATCTTCAAAAGAACAATCTAGAGGAAGATCTTTCTAGAAGCGAAAGCTTCTATTAAGTCTTCTTACATTAGACTTGTTCACATTATTAACTAAGCCTTATTTATTAATATCGACCTTTATTACATGAAAAATATATTATTCTACCTACATGAGGGGTTAGGGAGGTTAGGTCCCTAACTCCAATCCCAAAAGTGCATGGATAGATCCAAACCAATTTCTTACATAGGATACAACAAAAAAATACATACTATATTATATTTGGCTTAGTTATCACATTGTTCTGCATCCAAGAAAGGGCCTATGAGGCATCTCTCTCTCTCTCTCTCTCTCTCTCATGAAATCCTTGTAGCTGAAAAACAAATTTTGAATACCTAAGGAAATGCCTCTTTTTTCCTAATTTTTCATGTGCTTTCAATTGGATTTCCTTCCCTAGGTGTTTCGAGGCCAGGTGTAGGGGGTGGTTGTTTCAGGTGAGTTTGAGGACTAAAATTTTCTTGTTTCCATTCTATTATTTATTCTTATTTTCCATGACAATGGTAGGCTCAACATGGATTATTGTTATTCAATTTCTTTTAGTGGAGATGGAAGATATTCAACTATTCCATGGGCTACTATTGATGCTTCATTTCCTAGTGTCTATGACTTTGTGGGGATGGGGGTTCCTTTTTCTAAATGATTCTCATCTCATTCATTGGTATCTTCAAAGGCCTCGAGCTCTATTAGTATTTCCCACCCTTTGGTTCAGATGCCTTGATGAATCTCCCCGATCACTACAACATGAGCCCACTTTTTTTACTTTATTTTCGATGGATATTCTTTGTTCACTTGTTTAGGTCGAAATTTAATCATATTCTAGACCATTTTAGCATATGAAATATTTTTTATCACATTTTTTTAGTTGATTATACAAGTCAAAATAAATGTTGAAACATTGGTCATAATACAAGTCACAAGTACCTATGAACAAAAGGTTGATAAACTGGTCGAAAACCTCTTTATGAATGACAACAATCATATTAAATGATGGTATTTAGTAAGATATACTTTGCATTTAACTTGAATAAAATAGTGAATAAATAAACAAATAAACATTTCAAAGAGGATCTATATCCGACCATTCCAAATAGGGGATAAGAGCATAAAATATTGTGTAGAAGCGATGAAGAGAGGATATCAACATTTCTACCCATGTAAGGGTTTTAAAGAATCAAGGTTTTAAATATTTTTTATTTTTTTCCAAATTTATTTAGAGAATAGCTAAATATACCCTCTAACATACAACCCCATTTGGATTCACGCAAGAGATAAAGAATGAATGACATTTGTGACATCTCTAACTAATCTCTTTGGGATATTAGAGGATATCTCAGGCATACCTCAATATTAGGATGATGTAGGGAGAATAGTTGATGGTTGAAATCTTGGAGGTACTCAGTGAACAAATATTGCAAAAGGGGTAACTAATTTTTCTTAGTTCTTTATAGATTCATGATGGTGAAATTATGGTGCATGTATATAACAATATCTCTTAATAGAAACCCATGTAAAATTGCAATTGCCTTCATCTTATATAACCATGTAGATGAAAAGGTTCAAAGAACAATGAGGTTCTTGAAAAAGAATGACACCACCAACAATAAGGCATACTATCATGTATTCATAGAAGGCCCAATCACAACAAATATGCACATGGGAAATGAAATTGTTATATTTACAAACTTTGAAGTAATTTCTAAACAAATGTACGGTGAATATAAAGACAAGGCCAAACCTCTCATACCATTGCATTTGGTGGCAAGGTATATTGCAAAATATTTCTCTATCTTTCATATACATCATAATGGTAGAGAAGGATATCATGTTGAGGCCAAACAAATGTGCTCTTCTCTAGTGTTTAATTTTTCCAGTACAAACATTGGTTATTAAATCTTATCATTGAGGTTAGTTCTAGCTACCTCTTGGACTCACCGCTTGCTCTTTCTAGTTGGCATATTTTAGTCACGTTTATTTCTATCCATCTTAGGAATTTTTCCTCCTTGTGAATTTATATTTTTGGATGCCTTCCGAGACAAGTTTTCATAGGTTGGTATTTTTTCCTTGCAACCATAACTCATGGTGGTTCTCTTTTATCCTTTTATATTATATAAAATTCATGTACTCTCATAACTATATTTTAGTAGAATTATAAAACATTTCATCAAAAATAGAAATTTATGTACTTCTTATATATTCGATGGAGAAATTTTCTTTCATGTACAATAACTCATTGCACTATGGAAAAAATACACGAGATTTATATAAGTCGCAAATACTATCTCAATTAGAAATCGAGAAGTTACATCTTCAAATCATATATTTATTCATGATATCCACCATGTATGTCACTAGTTCTTGACGTTGTGGGAATATTATTGTTCATGAACATTCATATACATTTAGGCACATGTGGAATAAGAAACAAATTATTTTCTACTCTAAAACTTTTGGTGAAATAAAACTTGCCTACAATGACTTGAACACACACATGACTCATTTTCCATTGATAAAAAATTAGCTGAGTCAATTAAAAGGAAAGGTATATCTTCATCTATCCTTTCATGGGATCTATTAAAGGTTTCAAACCACATGTATTTGAATAATATTGGCTTAAATGATTCACTATATTCTATCTCAAGAACATGTAAAAGTTCAAAGTTGTCAATCTAGATTTACACATAAGTTGACTAAAGCATCAGATTTTGAATCTGAAAATTGATGTGTGTTCACAATCATAAATACTATTTGTTCTTGATATAAAAAATTCTCTGATTCCTAATGGATTTTATTCTACAAGTGGAAGAAAATGGTTTCTAAGATAAATTGTATTATAAAAAATAGGTCATAATTGAGTAGAAATTGCAAACTTTAGAAGGTTGTAATTTTTCGCTCAGAACTTGGAATGAGGCATGAGTACATTCATTGGAAAGATATTTAAGAGGATAATGTATATAAATAATCAAAATTCAATACAATACATCCATATTCTTCATATAATCAAAGTAAGAATGACTTGTAGCCTAAATAATGAAATATTCTTACAATATGCATAATTCTAACAATAATTGTTAATATGCATAATTCTAACAATAATTGTTGTATGCAAATTTTAGCAGAATTAGAGGCATAGAAAACATGTAATTGGTTCCTATATGAGGAACAAAGATATGGAGGATTCCAATGCTTCTTACATCCGTGAGGATGAGATCAAAGGATTGCATGTCAGCATGGGAAATGTAAATACCGAGTCCAATGGACATAGAAGCAAGGTAGAGCCTATGGAGTTGGTTGAGACTATGAGAAGCTTGCAGAAAGAAGTGAAGAACTATAGAGAAGACAATGGAATGATGATAAGAGCTCAGGAATAGCTTCTAAAAAGTATCAATATGTTGTAGAGATAAGTCAACAAGGATTATGGTACAAAACAAGCAGCGAGTGCAGGGAAAGTAGAAGCATTTGGATCTCACAATAAGAGGGATGATCATATGGGATCTAGATAATCAAGGAGTGTTAGTAGACATCATCATCATCATCATCATTCGATAGGACACTTGAATAGAAGAGTACATGCATGTTCAAGTTCGGTGAGCATCCTAAGTGCATCCCTTGTCAGAAATCAAAGAAGGAGGCCTAAGTCATACATTTTGCAAGGAGAGATCGGGAAGCTCAAGCCACCATCATTTGATGGAGAGCATAGGAAGGGAGAAGAGGATGAATCATATTTTTTGGACATGAGAAAATATTTTCAGCTACACAATTCTTCATCAAATATGGAAGTGAATATTTTCATATATCATCTTCAAGGGAAATATTCCATGTGGTGGGACTAGTTGAAGTAAGTCAAGCATATTGACGAGAAGATAATTTCTTGGAATAATTTCAAGAAAAATTTCCAACATAAATATATGTTGAAGCATTATTATGAAAAGGAGATGCAAGAGTTATTTTAATTTAAGCTTGGGAACATGGCCATGGAGAAGTATGTGAAGAATTTCTTAGAAGTCCTAAGGTTTGTGGATTTCATCAGGGATGAGAAGGTTAAAATTCATAGGTTCTTAAGTGAATTTCCATCATTATAAAAGGATAAAATTCATTTTGATGAACTCAATAATTTGGAAGAAGCCATAAGAAAAATTAAGTATTTGTATGAGTAGAGTAAGGTAGGGCCAATTTTCAAAGAGCTTGGGATGACAAAAAGAAAGGAAAGATGGATCGGAGGAAGACAATATTCAAGCCACCTTTCTTTTGGAATAATTCACAGCCATAGAGGAAATGGAAGCAAGCACACAATGAGCCCAACATGATATATTCCTTGGCGAAAATGCTAAGACAACAACCCATAAAGTGTTGGGGATATGAGGTGGGCCACTTGTATAAAGATTGTCCTCATAAGGGAGATAGGATGAGGACTATGCATAACCTTCAGGAAGGTAATATAGTGGAAGACATGGGTAGGAGTGTGCCAAGGATTTATGTAACATTGGACAATAGACAAGAAGACTATCAATCTTGTGTGATTGAGGTGGAAGGTAAGATTGAAAATCAACCCATAGATATTTTGATTATTTCTGAAGGTAGTCGTAGCTATATAGATCCTAATATGGTTGATATATTTAAATTGAAGAGATGTAAGCATGAAAATTTTTGGTTGGTTCAATTACCCATTGGAACTGAAAGAAGAATCAATGAGCTTGTTAAATATTTTTTAGTGAACATGAATGGAGTCAGCACTAAGGTAGATTTGAACATCATACCACTTGAGTCATATGACTTCTTCATTGGTGTGGATTGGATGGAAAAACATCATGTTGTCCTAGATTCCCATTTCTATATGAGGAAGGAAACTCAAGGGAAGTTCAAGGCATTCCAAGGCCTATATTTGTTAGAGATATTTCAACATTGTAGTTGAAAAGAAGATTTAGAAAAGGGTGGAAAATATATGCAGCCCACATGGAAGAGATAGCCAAGGATGAAGTGCCAAATATTGAAGACTATAAATTCTTGAAGAATTATCAAGATGTGTTTGGGGAATTTCCATGATTTCCACCAAAGAGAGACATTGATTTCTCTATTGACTTGATGCCTGGAGTTTCCCCAGTGTCCAAAACTCCTTATAGAATTAGCACACTAGAATTGAAAGAGTTGTAGATGCAACTAGAATATTTGTTGAAGAAGGGGTACATAGTCCAAGTGTTTCACCTTAGAGTGCCTTAGTGCTTTTTGTAAAGAAAAAGGATGGAACTATGAGGTTATGTATTGACTTCAGACAATTGAATAAGGTTACAATGAAGAACAAGTACCCTTTTCCAATGATTGATGATCTTTATGATTAGTTGAAGGGAGAAAAGATATTTTGAAATATTGAATTGAGATTAGGATATCATCAAGTGAGAATCAGAGAATAAGATACTAGTAAGACAACCTTTTGGATAAGGTATGGTCATTATGAGTTCATGGTGGTGCCATTTGGGTTGGCAAATGCACCAACTACATTATGTGTCTAATGAATGGAGTTTTTAGAGATTACCTAGAAAAATATGTTATTGTCTTCTTGGATGATATTATTGTTTACTTCAAGAAAGAGGAGGATCATGAACATCATTTGAGGACGGTGTTACAAGTATTGAGAGAACACTAGTTGTATGCCAAGTTGAGAAAATGTGCTTTTTATTAGAAGCAAATCCAATGTTTGGGCCACATTGTCTCAAAGGATGGCATAGCAGTGGATCCAAACAATATTGAAGAAATCAAAATTTGGCCAACACCAAAGAATATTTCACAGGTTATATCATTTATGGGTCTAGTTGGGTACTACACGAGATTCGTTGCATGTTTCTCCAATATTGCACACCCGGTCACTTATTTGCAAAAGAAAGGCATAAAATTTTAATGTACTGCCAAGTGTGAAGAGAGTTTCCAACACTTGAAACATTTATTAACCAGTGCACCTATCTTAAAAGTTGTAGATCGAGATGAGGATTTTGTTGTGTGCATAGATGCATGCAAGGGAAGGATTGATGGAGTCCTTACACAAAATGGGCATGTCATATGTTATAAGTCAAGGGAACTTTAAAATCATGAAATAAATTATGCTACCCATGATTTAACACACCCGATCCCCTAAACTCTCTTAGATTGGTGGGATGTCAAAAATTCGTGTTCCACTAATCTTTCGATCTTAGTTTACACCCTTATTCGACCTCTGTCCCATATGGTGCACACATGGACTTCTTCTTCATATTTTTCACCACAATACAAAGCTATGTGTGTGCGATGTAGTAGTGGAAAGTCGACAGAATCATCACCCTATTCTTCCTAGCAAATCCCTTAATGGAATGCAACCAAATAGACTAGGGCATAAGTCTCCCCGATCATATGGCTTTAACTCACCTAGTTCTTCCATATCAACTGTCCATGATGAATCAGGTTCTTTTCTCATCGGGAAAGTAGGTTATACAACCCACATTTTATTCCATATTGAACTTCTCTGACATCTCTACTCCCAAAAAATTTGACTGCCATCAGGTTAGGAAATCAACGATCCCGATTTACTTAACACCTTGAAACTACATGGTGTATAACACCTTGCTTATTCTCCACTTAACACTTGGTTGGTGGTTCCTACAAGAAAATATAGGGTTGTGATATTATCGAGATACCTTACCCATAGATCAATGATCTCCACCCATTCAGGCCTCTTCCATTGGAAGTGCCTCACTCAATGCGGTGACGAGACTTCCTGAATGGTTCTTCCTGACGAGAAAATTTTTGATGGATCCGATGTTCCTCGAACCCTCACATACAATGATCAAATATCTATTGGATCTCACATCTACTCAACATTTAGCCAACACTACCACCTAGAAAAGGTTCTTCCTTCGGGGTGGATCATTACCAGATCCAATGGCTCAAACTCCATCGACTTCGACACTGATATATCTATGAATCTCCTCATCCTTGAGAT
Source organism: Picea engelmannii (assembly GCA_009831015.1). Lineage (NCBI taxonomy): Eukaryota > Viridiplantae > Streptophyta > Pinopsida > Pinales > Pinaceae > Picea > Picea engelmannii. The sequence goes on along the minus strand of ML787712.1, from coordinate 23,194 downwards.
TTCAACATCGATATTTCCTTATCATAAACTCCTCCTACACCTCTTCCCAGACCTTCATGACTCAACTCTTTCGATAGACTCATCGGCTTAGAAATCAAAGGATCTATGCTCTAGATCCCATCAACCCATCCACCAATAGATCAAAAATTCACAACATCTCGGTACTTCCCCGTCAGAAGTTCACTATGGATTCATATTTCAAGTTTCCCTTAACGATTCACCTTCCGATAGACTTCTTCCACATCCTAGATCTCTAACAAATGGTCAGGATTTGATCTCTTCACTGGATCAACGATTGTCGTTTCCTCTGGGTTTAAATAAGGATTTCAACAAGGTTAAGGATTATTTTTGGAATTAGAAAGCCCACGGTATTTTCAGAACCCTACCTACAAGGGTTTTAACTCAACTATATTAGGCTCTCGAATCACCTCCTCAACAATAAAAAAACCTTATACCCATACACCCAAATAAATATTTTATATCTTGCAAACTTTCCATTTAAAATGAGAGGGAAAACACAGTGTTATTGGCTTGTAATGTCCTCCCATACATAATCATCACAGTTACTCCATTTACGAATTAAAAGGAGATTTTATTACTCCATTTAACTCAGAACTAACAATCATTCATCATATTCATACCATTAACATGAACATAATACATTTTACAACCATTAATAAACATTCAATAGACATATCAGGAAAACTCTTATCTGCACTTATCTTTTCAATGAAATCTTCAACCAGCCAACTGACTGAGGTTGAATGTCTTTCCACCCAACCATAGGCTATGCTACACTTTTCATTTCTACAACATGCCACCCCCATGCTAGACTATGATACCACTACTTGAATCTCACAGTTGAATATCAGGTTAAAGAATTGATTAGGAAGGTTACTTTGCTTCACTCCACTCACAACAACATAATTCCCCTCTTCCCACTGAGATCAGGGCCTCCACAAGTTTATCATAAACCTTCCCAAATGTATTTTCTTTGCATAAGGGAGTCCATTCTCTACTGCATAGTCACTCGACAAAATCTCCTTACCAGTGTCAATTTATTTCTAGCAAGTACCAAGTCACACCCTCCTTTTTCTCCAGTCTGGATATGGGTATTCTTTTTTCCAGGGTGACCATTCACATCTTCGGAAAGCTTCTTATTTTCCTCAGAAAATTTCCCAGTTTATCCTATTGCTCAAATATGTATGCAAGATATCGATCTACTCATTCACTTTACCATCTGTTTGTGAGTTTGCAATTCATCTTTGGTGTGAATGTTCTCTGTCTCCCTACGAATTGTGTGTCTCCTATTTGTATCTACATGATCCTCTATTTTCCTTCCCTGTTCCTCCTCATTCTTTTTTATTCTACATGAACATTCTCCTATTTCTCGATATTTCCACTTGCTTCTGTCATAAGCCACCTCTTCGGGGTCAAGTTCCCGAATTGAAGGAGAAAATATCTGCGTACTTTTGGTTTACACTACAACCAACCCTTCACTTTTCCAAGTACTAATTTTGAAGGAAATTATAACTACTCCAACTACCCAATCTGAATTCCATTAACAAGTTCCTTGTGGTCAAGGTAAACATGGTACTTTGGATAGGTTGGGTATTCATGGTTTTGTAGGTGTAGGTTGGATTGCTAGGAAATATTCCTATTTTCTTCATTAAAACTTCCCAGTCCCACTCATGGTATCATGGCCAACATTGCAAGGCTTCCCTCTTAGTCAATTGTGTGGTGTTTTTATTAACATAAACACAATTACATTCTCCATTAATCACAATACATGAAGTCTTAAACATGATTACAATATTGGGGGAAAACATGGTGTTACACATTAATTGGAATTGGAAACAACAGTTTATGCCTTAAAAATGTGGAGGAATTATCTTATGTGTAGAAAATTTGAGCTGAGAACAGACCATAGTGGTCTGAAATTTTTGTTTGGACAACCAACATTCAATGCTAGAAAAACTAGATGGATGGAATTTCTTAGTGAATATGACTTTAACATCAATCACATTAAGGGAAAAGAGAATAAAGTGGTTGATGCACTTGGAATAAGGGTGCATGAAATGCATGCTATAACCATTAGCATATACAGTTCAGATTTGGAAGGAAAAAATTTAGAAGTTGTAACACCAAACAACCTTTATGTGCAACTTAAGGAAATCTTACAATAGAGTAATGTACAACATAAATTTAAATATTACAATATGGAATAAGATGGAATTAGCTTGTACATGAATAGATTTTATGTTCCTAATTCTCAAGATTTTAGAAATTTTGTTTTAAAAGAGATGCATAATGTGCCATATGCTGGAAATCTAGGGTATCGGAAAATAATTGTAGTTGTAAGAGATCAATATTATTGGATAGGAATGAAGAAAGATGTAGGTGGTTTTATTGCTAGATGCATGGAATTCCAAAAGTTAAAGGATGAGCACAAACATTGAGCAAGATTTCTATATCCATTTCCCATTCCATAGTGGAAATGAGAGATTTTTACCAAATATTTCATTACCAACTTGCTCAAAAAAATGAGGCAACATGATTCCATCATGGTACTGGTGGAAAATATTACAAAGGCTATAGATTTTATTCAATTCAAGATGACATGTAAGGAAACCAACATTGCATAAGAGAGGAAGAAATATTTAATCCAACGAGGCTACATGGCGTGCCTAAGGAAATCATATCTAATCGAGATACCAAGTTCACTTCCAATTTTTGGGAAGGGTTGTTTAAAATATTTGGAACAAATATGATATTCAGTACAATGTATCATCTAGAATCAGATGGGTAGACAAAGAGGGTCAACCCGATAATTGAAGATATGATAAGAATGTATGTAATGGATCAACCTTTCAAATGGGAAGATTATCTTCATTTGGTTGAGCTTTCTTACAACAATGAGTATCAAGCATCATTGAATACTGTTAGGAAATGAGGAACACTTCCACACTAAACCTAGCAGAAGAGAGGAAGAAAGATGTAATCAAGAAAGTAAATGACAAAGAAAAACAAAATTACACAAAGATTTTACCTTGGAAACCCAAACGGGAAAACCAACATTCCTTGAGCATTTTTCTCTCTTGTTGTCTTATTCCTTCAGAATAAAAGGTTACATGCCTAACCTTGGTCTACACCTAATATACAATCGACATCATACCTTCTTGCTTTCTACAAGAACAACCCTGTAGCCAATTTGACTTACATATACATCACCAACAACCTCTAAAATGATTTCTCTAAAGATTATCTTTTACATCATTAAAACATGCCTTATTTATAAGCTTTATAGTTGTAAAAAAACTAAAGAAAGGCACCCAAAAATGGTTACAAATCCTCACAGATCATTGGCTACAAATCCCGTGAATCTCAAGATTTTTTTTATAGTCAACTCTAAGTTGGTTTACCAGTCAATTACTAGTCGACCTCCATTTAATCTTCAGTCGGTTTCCATGCGTCCGCCTATAGGCCTCTTATCGGTTGACCTCTTAGACTTGCTATCGATTTCTTCGACTTAGAATTTACCCGGTTGATCCACCTCAACCTTTGACTTGCTGTCGATTTCTTCGACTTCGACTTTACCCGATTGATCTACCTTGACCTTCGACATGTTGTCGATTTCTTCAACTTTGAATTTCACTAAATAATATAATGACCCAACATTCTCCCACTTGTTGTCTTCTTTACTGGAACTGAGAGTTTTATTAACTCTCATTCACAAACCCAGGGAAATAATGCTCGTTTCCTCTCTACACCAAGAGAACTTCACAACACTCATAGACTTGGTCAAAGAGTCTGTTATGTTTTCCAACGTGTCTACTTTCTCCAGCAACACCTTGTTGCTTTCCTCCATGTCTCTCATGAAATGGTATTGTACATCAATTTTCTTAGTCTTGGAATGATAAACTAGGTTCTTTGCCAGAAATATTGGGCTTTGACTATCGCAACTTATCTTCATAACTCTTTTCTCAAACTTGATTCATGAACACCGCCTTTGTATACATAATGTTTCTTTGCTTCTATGATTGGTTGTTGTAACACCCTGTTTCCCCCAGGTTGTAAATATAACTGAACTAGCCGAGAACTATGGCAAAACTCATCAGTGTGAATGATGTGAGTGGACCTTATGAAGAAGGTCGATGAATGTAAATAACATTATGAAATTATATTGCAGGACTGCTGAGAGGGGA